>JAREIK010001156.1:3759801-4032835 GCA_029783825.1 Sapria himalayana
AAAAAGAAAAAAAGAAGGAGAAGAAGAAAAATAAAAGAAGCTAAAGGATAAGAATAAGGAGGATGATGAGGAGGAGAATAAAAATAAGAATGAGAATATAAATAAGATTGAGAATAATAATAATAATAATAAGGATAAGAAAAAGAATAACATGGAGAAAAAAGGAGAAAGAAGAAAAATAAGAAAAAGAATTAGAATGAAAAGTAGAAGAAGAAGAAAAAAGAAGAAGGAGAAGGAGAAGAAGAAGAAGAATGAGAAGGATAAGAAGAAGAAGGTGAAGAAAAGAAGAAGAAGGAGAAGGAGAAGTTGAAGAAGGAGAAGAATAATAAGTATGAAAAGAAGGAGAAAAAGAAGAAGAAAAAAAAGAAGAAGAAAAAGAAGAAAAAGGTACAGAATAAGTATAAGCAGAAGTAGTGAAAGAAATAGGAGAAGAACAAAAGGATGAAAAAATTGGAGAAGAATGATGATAAAAAGAATAATAGGGGAAGAAGAAGATGATGATGAAAAATAAAGAGAAGGAGGAGGATGAGGAGCGGGAGAAGAATAAACAAAAGAAGAAAGGGGAGGAAGAGGAAAAGGAAGAAGAACAAGGAGAAGAAGAAGATGATGATGATGAATAAGAAGAATAATAATAAGTTGAAGAAAGAGAAATAAGATGAAGAACAAGGAGAGTGAGAAGAATAATAAGAGGAAGAACAAGGAGAAGGAGAATAATAAGAAGAAAATGAATGAGAAGAACATTATGAAGAAAAAAAAATATGGAGGAGGAGAAGAACAAGAAGAAAAACTAAAATAAAAAATTGAGTAAAAAAAAGATATAGAAGAATAAAAATAATGAAAAGTAGGAGGAGAAGAAACGAAAGAAGAAAAATTAAAATAAAATGAAAAGATTATGAAGTAGGAAATTAAGGTGAAGAATAAGGAGGAGAAGGAGAAAAAAACGGAGTAGAAGAAGAAAAAGAAGATGAAAAGAAGAAGAAGTTGAACAAGAAGAAGAAGAAGAAGAAGAATGAGAACAAGAAAGAGGATACGAAATCTAATGGAAATCTAAAGTCATGATTCTTTCCTAGTACTAAAACTTTGTATTCTAGAGAGTAAAATACTAAGTTATCGCTATAGCACTATAACATCCACATAAAAAATTACACACAGCCATTCGAGTAAAATAGTCAAAATCAATGGGAGATGAAAAGTAGAAAGAGGATGCGAAAGACAAGGAGAAAATATAAGGTTTGGGAGCAAACTTTGGCCCAAACCTAGGGTTGATCCACTTACAAAGAGGTGATGCAAAGAACAAATATAATCCTTAGATGGGTGCTAATTTTGACTCCCACCTAGGGGTAAATTCAAGACACATGACTTGAGAACTATGGATTTAAAGTTTGATTTTTATATATTCTTGAGGGCTATCATTGGAACCTAAAATTTTATGAGAAGTATTTTGAATTATCTAATGTGAAATGCTCTCCAATTCTAGGCTAAATTGAAGCGTGGGGTTGATGTATTTTATTTCATGTCATGTATATGAAATTTAAGGATTTTATGTTTGGATTGTACTATGGTTTAGTTATTGATAAATATGATATTTATTTAAAACTAAAATTAAAATTTTACTATTAGTAGGCCTATATGTCTTTTCATAATAGATGGTGACAAGTAAGCCACAAAGTACACTTGCTAATAATGATAGGAAATAAGTTATGACATTTTCGCTAGTGATGTTCAAGATAAACTTATACATTAAAATCTAATATTCAGGAATGTTTAATAGTGTGAATATGGAATTTACGAAGTCAAAATCTTAAATGTATTTATAATCTAATACAATATGAATATCTTAGTTGAATTAATCTTCAATTGATGTAAGTATTTTATATAATATTGTCCTAAGTATTTTAACTATAATATTGGAGTCACATGTAATCGTGGTGGATGAGATATAAGCCATAAGATGATAGTCTTGTGAGTTAATTCCTATTGTATTACTACTACTTGTGAGATTTGATATGTACGAGTTTAAGCCACAAGATGGAGTATTTTACATATAAGATATGTACCAGTGGAAGTGACTCATAATGCAATGATAATCTCGTGAGTTACTTCCTATTGTATGACTACTACCATCGAGATTTGAAAGAAAACATATGTTTATTGTGCAAATATAGTGCCTAGAAGCCATTCATACAAATTTATTTTAATATCATATCAATTCACATTTTTATGACATACGAGCTTGAAGAATAATAATGCATATACAAAGAAATAGTCTAGGGTAGTTGACTAGTTGCCTAAACTATATTGACTCGTGAATGACCCTCGAGCAATGATGAATTTTCATTTTGATAGTAAAGTACTAAGTTGATTACTATGAAAGGACAATCATTGGGAGCACCCAATAGGTGGAAACTGCCTTCTATGTCAATAAGGCACTAATGTATTTTTATAATAATCCTACTTTTGTTGTGAACTAAGCATAATAACAATCAAGAAATTTAGATAGATTATCATATATAATGAAATAGATCAACTCTCGAAGACAAGAGTCTTACCATAAACTTAATTTTATCCTTTCAATTAGAGCAATACTTTACTCATCATTAGTTGATTGAATTACCTATACAATCCATGTGAGATGGATATATTGATGAAATTATATTTTACTACTTTTTTGATCCATATTCTTGTGAGATTAGTTGGACGAAAGTCCGTTGCTCAATGAGCTTTTAGTAGACATGACAAATGGGCTGGGCAGCCAGGGCCTGACCCGAGGAATAGCATGATTGAGCCATGCCTGGCCTGACATAGCATTGTCTAGAATCGTGCATGGGCCCATGTTGGGTTGGCTTTCTGCATTATTCATGTATTGGCGTGTCAGGCTAACCCGAACCTCGTGTAGGGCCAGGCACGACTTAATTGCCTGACGTGAAGGCATGATTCATCAGCCCAACCTAAACCATGCCCCATAAAGCCTAATATTGGGCTGGTGTTTAGGTGCAAACCTGATCACCTGAATGTCAAGCTCAACCTGAGCCTGAGTCCAAAAGCTGGAGCTTCTTGACTACCCAACGATAAACAAAATTCAAATGAAATGCACTTTAAGCTGTTGGATTCAACACCAACGGCTTGGGGCAGAAATCCGTTGACTGTTGGGATTCTACCCCAAAAATAATTTTAAAAAACAAATATAAAAATATAAAAATATAAAAATATAAAAATATAAAAAATGATTTTATTTAATTACTTTTTTGAAATCAAAATATATACCCCCTCTCATTCTCAAATATACATCATATTTCTAAATTCTAATCCATTTCAGCCTTCTCTCTCTTTCTCTCATATCATCTTTCTTTCTCTCTCCTTTCGGGACTCTGGTATGGACTATAATGTGGACAATGGTTATTGGGCTATGCACATCATCAAACAAATGAGATTTTATGCTTTATAAGAATTTTTTTAAAATTTTATTTAGTTTTTTTATTTTTATTTTAGTTTGAAGTTTAATATTAATTAATATTTAATTTTAAAAACATAATTTAGAATATTAATATTAAAATAATAAAAATAAAAAAAGACATAAAAATTTTAATGATGATAATGAAATTAACGATAACATAAACATAGAATATTTTAATATGGTTAACGATAACCCTATGGAAATATCCGAGACCACCAAAACTTTGTTTTCTCCCATGACCTCAGCCCATACATCTTAAAAACAAAAAACTAGAAGAAAATCAATAGTTTGGACTCACTTTAATATTATACAAAATAAAAATATTTGAGTACTGATGTAGAATTGACACAATATAAATATTATAAAAAAATATTAACCTGTAAGAGTTCATATGAGACTGGGCAACTTAATAGGTATACCGAATAATATACTAAAAAATATGGTGCATTAGATCCTAGACAAACCCAACTCACTGGTGGGGTCTTTGAGATTGTATCTAGTTCAGCCTTTATGTTGACCCCCTTCTTATACCATAATGAAATAGTAAGGGAAGGCATGACCAAACTGATCACCTTGAAAGGACTTATGATTAGATTTTCAAAGGATAAAAGGGTAGTCAGTATCATGCAAACTTATTTTCAGCCTGCATATCATATGATTCCTAGGTCCACATCTAGGAATGATCGATATACTAAAATATTATAACTTAGAAAAATAAATAATAATTAATAAATTTAGAGAATATAGTGGCATGATATCTGTAACTTTCAAAAACTTGACTAATCGTGATGATGTATCTTATACATGCCTCATTACTTTCTATGTAGATTCTTAAAGGATATTAAATAAAAAAACTATTAGGATTTTCTGAGATTCTCAATCCTCATGATAGCTTGACCATTTATAAGTTCATGATGAGAATCTTTAGAGAATATAATATTCAAAATAAAATATATAGTATCAAATATGATAACGCATCTAATAATGGAGTAGCTATCAATTAGAGGTGTCAAATAGGCCAGGCATCCCAGGCTCGACCTGAGGCAAAGCTCGACTCAGCTGTGCCTGGCCCAGCACGACACGGTATAGACTCGTGCCCATGCCCGTGATGGGCATGCTCACAACACTACTCATGACGTGCTGTGCCTAGGTCAACTGGGTCACGTGCTGGCCAGGCACAGCTCAATTCCATGGTCCATGGGCACTCATTCTCAGCATGACATGAGTGGTGCCCCAAACTAGCCCATCCCCGAAGCCTGATGCCCAATGGATTTGCAATTCTATTGGGCTCGTAATCTAACCGACCTAACCCATGGTCTTTTTTTTTGCAAACCCCTAGACCCGAGCCTAATTATTCCAGAAGCCAAAGCTTTTGGAACCAATGATTGGTCGGGTTAGTTCGACAGTCGAACCAACCCAACGGTCCAAACAAATTTTTAAAATTCAAATCTAAGCCATTGGATTTCACCTCCAATGACTATGAGGTAGAATCCGATTGCCCTAAAAATTCTACCTATTTTTTTAGTTATAAAAAATCATAAACAATAAAAAAAATAATTTTTTTAAAAAATATGTTTTCTTAATCTATAAAAAATTTCTCCTCATTCTAAGATTTATGTTTTCAAAATATAAATATAAATATATATATATATATATATATCTCTCTCTCTCTCTAATCTTCACTATCTTGGGTTCTTGATTTTGGTTTTGGTCTTTTGGCATTTCACCTTTCGGGACTCGGGTGTGGTGTGGATTTTGGTGCGCGTGTGGTGCCGACATCAAAAAGTCAAAGTCTACACATTATGATTTATAGATATTTTTTTATTTATTAGTTTTTATTTTTTAAGTTTTTAATTTTAATTTCTAAAATCTTTTTCTCTCTCCTCTCCTAGTCCGAAGTTGAATCAAAAAAATAAAAAATATAAAAAAATGGAAAATAGTAATTTTAATAATGAAAATAAAATTAATTATAATATAGATAACAAAACCCCTACGAAAAGGTCCAAGGTTGCAGAAATTTTGATTTTTTCGGCCACCTCGATCCTAACATCTAAAAAATAAAAAACTAGAAGAACATCAGTAGTTTGGACTCACTTTAATATAATAAAATAAAAAAAATGTTAGGCGTGCCGAAAAAGAATTGACATAATACAAATATTCTAAAAAGTTTTTAAGCTATAAGAGTTTGTTTGGGATAGAGCATTTTAAGAGGCATGCCGAACTATGTACCAAAAAAGATGGTGCATTAGATTCTAGGCAAACCCAACTTAGCGGTGGGTTTTTTGAGGTTGGATCCAATTTAGTCTTAAAGTTACTCTCTTCATATACCACAACGAGTTATAAAGGGAAGACATGGTCAAACTAATCACCACGATGAGTCTTTCAATTAAGTTTTCGAAGGATCCAAGGGTAGTCAGTATCATGCATATATATTTTCAGCCTACATATCATAGAATTCCTAGTCAACATCTAGGAACAACATACTAAAATATTGTAAGTTAGAAAAAAATAATAATAATTAATGAATTTAGAAAATATAGAGAAGTGGTGTCCATGATATTTGATATTTTGACTAGTCATGATGATGCATCTTATGCATGCCTTACCGCCCACTATGTAAATTCTAAATAGATACTTAATAAATAAATATTAAGATTCTCTGAGATTCTTCATCCTCATGATGACCCATCCATTTTTAAGTGCATGATGAAAATTTATAGAGAATATAAATTTCAAAATAAAAAATTTAGTATCACATTCGATAATGTATCTAATAATGGAGTAGCGATTAACATGTTTGTTAGGAGTATTAAAGATTGACCATTAGGAGAGAATTTTCTCGTTAGATGCATGTGTCACATCATTAATCTGTTAGTACAAGTCGGGATGAAGGTGTGTGCCTCCATTTTAGAAAATATATGTAACTCACTAAAATATATTTATACGTCTCATAGATAATAGAAGTTCGATAGTCTCTGTTTGTCTGTGAGTCTAAAGAATAAGAAATTCTAATCAGATATGAGACACCATTGGAGGTACACATACCTTATGTTGGAGTCATGTGTGGATATGAACATATGATATCTGATTACGTCAATAGTAAGAGTGACAAACTTATTATTGATGACACTGACTAGACTACATAAATTTCATTTATAAAATTTTTAAAGATTTTTTAAGACATGACGAATATGTGTTTGTCAGTTTATACTTCCATGACATGCATTGCACTCAGGTGTATATGCAAGATTAGTAGCATATTTAGGAAGTTTCGAGATGACTCGACACTTAGTGATATGGTTTTAAAGATGGAAACTACATACTTAAAGTATTGGTCCACCATTCCATCTCTTTATTATCTGGCTGCCTGCATGGACTATAGGGTTAAGGTGGAAAGGGGAAAGAATATTTTGACATACATATCATTGTGCATGAACTAGGAAGACCCATCTGAAGGGTTCATTCGCGAGGAGTTGACTGTGCTCTTTACATACTACGATACTAGGTATGATAATAGTAATAGTGATGTTCTGAGTACAGACATGGATACTATATTTGGAGATGATGACTTTTCCATTCAAGTAGCGAGAAAGTAATAATAAGGTGAACCATCAAATAGGAGCGAGTAGTCTCGGTACATAGATACTAATTACTGCTCAATCCTATCACATTTTGATAATAAGAATCTTGATATATTATAGTGGTGGAAATCATATGCGACCTATCCCATGCTGTCTAAGATGGAATGAAATCTATTGAATCATCTGGTGTCAAGCATAATATCAGAATCTTCTTTTTCTATTGTAGTAAATGTTATTTTGGATAGGAGATCGAGATTACGACTATATATTGTTGAGACATTAGCATGCATGAAGGATTAGAAGGATTTGAGCTTGGGCATCCAGGATCATGCTGGGACTACATCAAAAGTGGAGGAGTTGGTTGTTGATTATGATTCGTGTTATATTGATATTGATGATGATTGACGTATTGAGACACCGACGTTTGATACTTACCTTATATCATTATTTTGATTTATCATAAGCTATAATGCTGTTTGCTGACAATATTTTTCATTTTTTTTGGATTTACTCATTTACATTGTCTCTGTGTTTCTATTTGTTTATTTTTTTTGTCATATTACTTTGAGTTTGAGGCTTGATTCTTGAATATTAATTTTTTTGTTATTTGTATTAGCTTGTATTAATATTTAAGTTTTATTAATTCATACACATTTATTTTTAAAAATTTTGTTGTTTATTATAAAAAGCTTTATGTTTTATTAAATTTAATAAATAAAATTTTAAAAATTATTTATTTATTTTAATTTAACAATTAACTATTAACTAAAAACTATTTAAGCAATTAAGTTTTAATAATTGAATAATTAATTTTTAAATTTTATTATATTTTTAATATTTTGAATTAAAATAATTAAAAAATTTAAAATTTGCCCGAACTAGGCCCAAACCCGGCCTAAGGGACAATTATGAGAGATTTTCCATATTAGATGCATGTGTCACGTCGTTAACCTCATTAGTACAAGCGAGGATGAATATTGTTTTCTTTACTTTAAAAAACATAAATAATTCACTAAAATTTTTTCATATGCTTTACAGACAATAGGAATTTGATAGTCTCTATTTATCTATGGATTTAAAGAATAAGAAATTTAAATTGGAAGTGAGACACCATTAGAATTACATATACCTTATGTTGGAGTCATGTGTTGGATACAAATACGTAATAACCTACTATGTCAATAGTAAGAGTGATGAACTTATTATTGACAATACTAACTAGGCTAAAAATATTTCATTTTTGAAATTCTTGAAGATTTTTTATGACACAACAAATATGTGTTTGTCAGTTTATAGTCTAATGACTTGTATTGTACTTATGAGAATATGCAACATTAGTAGCATGTTTAGGAAGTTTAGAGATGACTTGATATTTTGTGATATGAATCTGGAGATGGAAACCAAGTACTTAAAGTACTAGTCTATCATTTCATATATTTATTGTCTGGTTGCTTGCATAGAGCCTAGGATTAAGGTGGAAGGGGTATATAATATTTTGACATACATATCCTCATGTATGAATCATGAACACCAACATGAAGGGTTCATTCATGAGAAGTTGACTGAGCTATTTATATACTATGATAATAGGTATTGTGGTAGTAGTAGCTAAGGTCTGAGTACGGACATGAATACCATATTCGAAGACGATGACTTCTCCATTCAATTTGTGAGGGAGAAACTATGGGGTGGAACATCAAATAGGAGTAAGCTATATCAATAATTAGATACCGTATACTGCTCAATTCTATCACATATCAATAGTAAGAACCTTTATATTTTATAATAGTTGAAATCATATGAGTCCACATATCTAATGTTGTCTAAGATGACATGGGACCTATTGACTCATCTGGTATTGAGCATAACATCAGAGTTTCCTTTTCTGTTGTAGTAAAAATGATTTTTTAGATACGACATCAATATTGTGGCTAGATATTATTAAGGCATTAGCATGCATGAAAGATTGAAAGGATTCAAGCTTTATCATCCAGGATCATACTACAACTACAGTAAGAGCAGAGAAGTTGCTGATGATGATTCATGTGACTTTGATGATGACTGAGATTGAGTCTACGGCCAATGGCCTACCACCAATGATATTATCATATTCATATTTCATATGCTTATGGGATTGATCATTTTTGGATTGTTTATTGATTTTTTTCATTTGAGTTATATATTTTTATTATTATTCATTATTAATTTATTTAGACACTTACGGGATTGATGTTTATCAGTTTATTTTTGATGTATTAATTTTTATCTTTTGAGCTTTCTTTGTTATTTTATAGTTTGTACATGTGTTACTTTATGAAAACTCAATCATTTAAATTTATAATATTATATTATGTTATTTTTTTGAGTTGTGAGTTGTGATTGAAATTTTGTATTTTTGTTATATTAATTTAATTAATTAATTAATTAATTTAGTATTAAAATTTAAATTTTAAAATATATTTGAAGTTAGGAATGACTCGATTTTGAATAGTCTGACATGGCACATCCCAACACATCCCAGCATGTCCCTACATGAACCCCACAAGGCCCGGCATGAACCAGCTAGAATCCTAAAAAACTAGGGCCGGTCAGGCCATGCCAGGCCTGCCCATTTTGAGTTGTGTCGTGTTAGTGTCGTGCCTGGCAAGGCACGGTGGCCCGAGGGGCCACAAAAAAATGGGTTGTATCGGCCCATCATGACCCGCTTGACACCTCAACCTTTTAGAATATTGCTTAATTTTAAAAACTAAGCATCATAACAAGTTTTTAATTAGCATCGTTAATGAGTATTATTTAGTTTGGTTAGCCAACTTTAGTTATTATAACTATATTTGAAAAATCTAATTTTGAAGACAAAATCAATTTTAAAAACTAATTTTGAAATGGGTTGTATCGGCCCATTTTAAATGGGTTGCATCGGCCCATTTTAAATGGGTTGTATCGGCTGTATCGGCCCATTTTAAATGGGTTGTATCGGCTGTATCGGCCCATTTTAAAATCTCATGAGTTGAAGACAAAATCCTTTTAGAATATAAATGGGTTGTATCGGCCCAGTTTAAAAACTAATTTTGAAGACAGAACATGCACGGGAGAGGCTGCGCCTAGGGTTTAGGTCATCGTGCTTCAACTCAACCTTTCCCTTCTGCTTGCACTGATTGATTGTGAAGATGTTTACCATAAAACACAAAATCAAGAAAGAGAAGAATGTGGAACCCACAGAATTTGAGGAGGCAGTCGCACAGGCACTGTTTGATCTAGAAAATACCAATCAGGAACTAAAAAATGATCTTAAAGATCTCTTCATATGTTCTGCCACACAAATGAATTTTGGTGGCAATCGGAAAGCTGTTGTGATTTATATTCCATACCGATTGAGAAAAGCTTTCCGCAAGATCCATCTCCGCCTTGTTAGAGAGTTGGAGAAGAAATTCAGTGGCAAGGATGTTCTCGTGGTTACCAAGCGAAAGATCCTGCCTCGACCAAAGAAAGGCTCTGCAGTTCGGCAGCCACGATCACGCACTCTGACTTGTGTCTATGAAGCCACTCTAGAAGATATAGTGTGCCCAGCCGAGATTGTTGGGAAACAAGTGTCGTATAAGGTGGATGGATCCAAAATCATGAAGGTTTTCTTGGATCCCAAGGAGAGGAATGAGACCGAGTATAAGTTGGATACAATTGCAGGTGTTTACAAAAAACTTACTGGGACAGAGGTAGTTTTTGAATATCCACTGACAGATCCATCCAATTCTGCTGTTTAGGAAAATTGTCATGAATATTTGGTCGAAGCAGAATGTTCCATGGTGCCAAACCAACCCTTTAGATCTTGTTCTTGGTAGTTGATGGATTTTGGTGGATGATTTCATGCTTTTCTTCTGCAATATTGAACAGAATCACAGATGCTTTTCCTGACTTTCAAAAAAAAAAAAAAAATTATATTTGAAAAAAAAAATAGTTCTATTTTTCACCTTGATTTACATTATTTTTCTTGTGATACTTATTTGTACCTTTTGGTTTAATATATTTTTAAAATTTTTGTTGGCCACAAATCTAGAGTGTGAAACTCTATGACTAAGTTAATACCTTGGTCCCTAGAAATTGAAAAAATCAAAAGAGGAGAGCTTTGGTAGTAGAAAATGAATATACATGGCCCTATTTTAAAATATGGAAAAGTTTATGTTCTACCAAGTAGTGACTTATATTCCAAACCTAATGGTGCCTTAAATTAGTTTTATTATTAGAATGTAATAAGTTATATGGATTTGAAATCTAAGAGCAATGAGAAGATTATATTTGATAGTTCTTATCCAACCTCTATATCTTCATTAGAAGATATAATCATAAAGTTACTTATTGAAATAAGAGGAGCACTTGAAGTGCAAGATGATTGGATAAGACAACTTGAAATGAGATTCAAAAATATAAAATTGGGCATGCTTGAATAAATTGATACATCTAAACTTATGATCGTAGAAATAATTATAGTTAGTTGTGACAAAGAGGTCAAGAAAATTGAATGAGCTATAAAATATCATAATGTCATGACCAAGACAAAAAAAGTGTGCATTCATTACCATCAATATATGTGGAAATTAGCGTAAATATAGTCTTCTATATGGTAATATTGGCTGATATGAAAAATACAAGAAGTAAAAAGTAAAAGATTTCACGAAGAAGTTGGCATAGACTATAGAAATTATAGATAAAGGAATTACTTTAATAAAGGTATAGTTAAGGATATTAAACATAGTACTACTTGAGGGGTAACCCATGAAGTTTCAATTTGTTGCATGATAAAATAATTCAAATTAAACATAGATGCTAACTTGTGAATTTGCATGGCTATTTAATCAGAGCCACAAAAGTAAAACTTTAAAATACCCACATTATCTTTCCATCTTTCATTACTGCACAATCCAAGCTCTAACATCTTGAGATTTGAGAGCCACCATGGATGAAAGCTGATGTTTGAAGCTATGGAGAAAGGGTGGTGTTGTAAAGATGAGTAGCAAGGAAAAAGACATGCAATCATCCTTGAGTGCCACCAAAGTTTTGTATAAAGTCATAGTGGTAGTGGTGACTTTTCTAATGAAAATTGATAGAAAGTGGATGACTTTAGTTCTCATCAAGAAAAGTTTTATAAGAGAGCGAGGTTTCATGTAACTTATCACTCCTTTCTAGTACATCATAGAAAGATTGGAGTTTATTTTGTGGCCATAGAAAAAGGGGAATGCTTTTGTTATAAAAGAATTCTATGCCAATTTTGAAGATCGAGAAGAAAAGAAATATTACGTGAGAAGTTAGATATATTTTTATAGAAAAATTATTAATAAATTACATGGGTTATAAGGATCTAGGATAACATAGTCTTCAAATCCCTAAAAATACAAGCCAAATTCAAAGAAATCGCAAATGTATTGATGCCTTGATGGATTAAAAGGAGAATGAAGAGTAGCTTCAAAAAGGCACGTGGATTTTTGATACGTTGAGACTCACAGAGATGAGTAAAATATGCTTGTATTTCATTAGCTCTTTTTTTTCAACCGACACTCCATCTATTAACCATCACATAAGATAGAGAAATTCTGCTTTATTTTCTCTTGATTAGTTGTAGATATAATACATACAAAAATTTTTAGAAGTTTATTCTTAATTATTAAGAGGGTGAATTTTCTTATCAAATAATTCATCAATCCATGATTACATTATTATGTCAAACCAAGAGAATGTTAATAAATGAATATAGTGATGAATGATGCCTAAGAATGTCCCCCTAACATTGGTGGCTATTAAAAGAAAGCTCAAAGGAGATAAAAAGGAAAAAAGTCAATTCTCAAAGGGGAAAATTCAATGAATATTGGGCAAGGAGAACCTTTCTTTTCAAATGCCAACATAAAACTATGAAAAGAAGTAAGAGAATACAATAAGAAAAGGAAACTTGCATTAGCATACTTTGGTTGTACAAGGTGATATGATGAGTTTTATCTTTTATGTTTTGGAAAACATTTAGTTGGAAATCGAAAAGAGGGATAAATTTAAATACTTGAAAAGAGAGATATAATCCCTCCGTACAATATTGGAGTAGAAGGCCGAAAATGAGATGAAATATAAGAAACGCATCTCCAAAAGCAAGAGGTATTGTTTATCACTACCCAAGAGAAATTTAAAAATAAGATTTATAAATTCTTGGAAGAAGGGATGAAATGAGTCGAGACCGAATATAAGAGATTTGTTGAATCATTCGGGAGGCATTATAAATCTAACACTAGAGGTATCAAATGGGCCAGGCCGGCCCGAGCTCGGCACGGTTCAGTTGTGCCTTGGCCGGCACGACATGCTATAGTGCCATGCTCGGGCTCATGTTGGACGCACCCTCGGCACTGATCATGCTATGCCGGGCCGAGGGATCGGCACGTCGTGCCCTGCCAAGCACAGCATGAGTGCTTGGCACGATATGAGTGCCTGGCACGTGGGCACGACACGCATGACCATGCATCGAGCATGGTCACGACGAGTCGATGCTCGACGGGTGAGGCTCACTGAGCCCTGAAAAGGTGAAGACATGCGGCGGCACGACGACGTGTTGTCGAAACTAATTTTTTTTTAAAATTATGGTTTTGAACCGACCCGAACCAGGCCAAACTGGGCCGAACCTGATAGATTTCAGGTCGTGGGCCTGTGCCGAGCCTGACCTCCACAGAACCATGTCGTGCCTGGCATGGCACACCAACTTGGGTGGTCTCAAAAAAACTAGGTCGGCCCGGCCTAGCCTGGCATGTTTGACACCTCTATCTAACACAATAGAAAGGAAGAAAATGATAGTAATGAGAAATGAAAGAATTTGAGGTGACATACAATGTCAAGAAAACAAGCGGATCAATGAATTAGGAAAAAGCAATGACATAGAAATAATTATATGTTGCGATGTGATCTTTTGAAGGCTCATTGAATTCCATTGAAAAAAGATGAGATATTGTGTAATATTATGGCGAAGATGTTGGATTGGGCAGCAACCAACAAAAGAGTTTTGAAGAGACCATTTATGTTTATTCCATCATATGTGCACTCAAGAGTAGATTTTTATTTTAAGGAATTCGATCCAAATAGAAAATCATACCACCAATCTTCCTCATCTCATTGATATGTATTTTTGCTTTCTTGGAATATTATTTTACTTTAATTATATTATATTGATGTCTTTGTGATGGATAGAATGTATATTTTTAGAAGGAGATTAATTGCTAAGAGATGAGCAATCACTTTAGTGTGTGAATTTTTATTTAGTGTGTTAAATACTGAATAATACTAGTTATTTTAATGATTATGTGTGATGTTTTTTTTTTCATAAAAATGGCTTTAAATATAATATTTTTATGAAATTATATTTTTAATATATTATGATGAATATTAGTGAAATTGGTTGATTTTTATATGAAATATGAGACTTGGTTGATTTGTTGACTAGATACATCTAAAACGACTAGCTATGTCCACAAGAAAAATGTTTAGTGCTTACATATTTATTAACCTAGAATGTTCCAGTACATTATAGAGAGAGAGGGAGAAGAATAAGAACAAAGTGCAAATTTGTGATTACAGATATAACACACACACAGACACATAATAATTAATGTTCTACATATAGAAAAATTATGGGACCCCTGTTATTGTCCCCATGTCATGTATCCAATCTCTCAATATATTAATAATTTCACCTATAATTAAAATAGAGAAACAAAATAGAGGATTAAGGAAATAGATAATAAAATAAATTATATACCACATATAAGATATATTTCGGATTATCTCATGTGAATTTCTTTTCATTATTAGGCTGAATTAAGGTCTATGGCTGATGTATTTTTTTTCATGTGATGGATATGTAATTAATAATTTTTATGTTTGGATTATGTTGTAGTATCGTTATTAATGGATGTGGTATTATTTTAGAACTAAAATTAGGATTTTACTATTGGTAGAGTTATTTTTTATCATCGTGGTGGATGGAGATAATTAAGCCATGAAGCACACTAATATATAATGGGAGGAAAGAAGTAACACCCTTTCCAATCATAGCATGTGAGACAATTCTATATGTCAAACATGACATTGAGGAATATTTAATTATGTGAGTATGATACTTATGAACCCTAAAGTATCAACAATTTTATAAGCTAATGCATGAACACTTCATGCATGATATAATGAACTAACCCTTGAACCTAAGTCTTACAAGAAATTTAGTTTATTCTTTTAGACTAGAGTAGTAGTTGACTCATTATTGATTGAACAAACCATCTACACAATCTTAGTAGGATCAATATCTAAATGAAAGTCCACTCGACTAGTTATACAATTTATAAACTTGTGAGACTAGATGTATGAGAGACTCTTGCCCAATGATCTTTTGGAACATTGTCTAATTCTAAAAATTACATATTATAACAAAGTTACAACATTCATTGTCATCATCATCTTTTTTTTCTTCTTCTGCTCGTTTTTTTCTTCTTCTCAGCTCTTCTTCTTTTTTCTTCTACTCTTTTTTTCTTCTTTTTCAGCTTTTCTTTTTTTTCTATTGTTCTTCTTTTTTTTCTTGTTATTTTGTTTTGTTTTTTTTCTTCTTATTTCTTTTCTACTACTTATATTTTCATTATTATTATTATTATTTTCCTTTTTCTCATAGTTCTTCTCTTGCTTATCTTATTTTTCTTCTACTACTTTATTTTATTATTATTCTTCTTTTTCTTCTTTTTCTTTTTTTATTCCTTTTTATTCTTTTATTCTTTGTTTCTTTTTTTTTCTATTATTATTATTATTGTTATTATTATTATTATTATTATTCTTCTTCTTCTATTTCTTTTTTTGTTTCTTTTTCTTCTTCTTCTCTTCTTATTATTATTATTATTATTATTCTTCTTCTTCTTTTCTTCTTCTTCTTTTATTCATGTTCTTTTTTTATTTTTCTTATTCTTATTCTTCTTATTCTTCTTTATCATCTTCTTCTTATACCTTGTCTACATATTCCTTTTCTTTTTCCTCCTCCACTTCATATTTTTCATCTTCCTCCTCCTCCATTCTTCTATATCTTTGTTCTTATTATACTTCTACATCTTCATCTTCTATATCTTTTTTTATACTTCTATATCTTTTTTTTATACTTCTTCATCTTCTACCTCTTATTAAGCCTCTTCATGTTATAGCTCTTATTATTCTTTTAATTCTTATTTTTATTTTCTTCTTCTTCTCCTTCTCATTTTTTTCTTGTTCTTGTTCTTATTCTTTTTTTTTCTTCTACTTAATTTTCTTCTTATTTTTCTTCTTATTATTCTTATTTTATATTATTATTATTCTTCTTCCTCTTCCTCTCTTTTTTCTTCTTCTTCCTCCTCTCCTTCTTGTTATCTTTGTTTTTTTTTATTTTTATTTTCTTCTTATTCTTATTTCTCTTCTTATTATTCTTTTTGCTCTTTCATTTCTTTTCATGATCATCATCATATCTTTATTTTACTTTCTCTTCTTTTTTTCATATCTTATTCTTATTAGTCTATTTCTTTTTCTCATTCAATATCATCATGATCTACTTCTTTTTCAGTTTTTTCTATTTTTCTTCTTATTCTTGTACTTATTATTATTATTATTATTATTATTATTATTATTATTATTATTATTCTTCTTCTTCTTCTTCTTTTTTCTTCTTCTTCTTTTTCTTTTTCTTTTTTTTTCTTATTTTTCTTTTTCTTCTTCTTCTTCTTCTTCTTCTACTTCTTTTTCTTTTTTTTTTTCTTCTTCTGCTTCTTTTTTTTTTTCTTCTTCTTCTTCTTCTGTGCTTATTCATCATCATGATTACCTTCTTCTTCAACTTATTTTTCCTCATAATCATCATCATCTTATTATTCTTCTTCTTATTCTTGTTTTTTTTTGTTTTTGTTTTCTTCTTAAACCTCCGCTTTTTTTATCATCATTTTCTTTGTCATCCCCTTTTTCCTCTTCTAGTTTTTGGACTTCATCATCCTCATAATCATTTTCTTCTTATCCTTTTTTTTTATTCTTCATATTTATTTTCTTCTTCTTGTATTTTTTTTGTTTTAAGCTTGATTGTATGAGAAATATTATTAATAAAAACTCATCCTTTTTGGTGAAAAAATATCATTGGTTACAAAAATAATACATATATTTGAACTACAAAATAACTTTTATGAAATAAAAACTGCCTAGTTTTTATCTAGTCTAGCAATGCCTTCAAAAATTCTCGGGAGTGAGGATACTAAAAACAAATGTTGTCCTTGCCAACTTCCATAATTTGCTAATTTTTCACCTAAAAGATTAAATTTTCTATATGTGCATTCTTACAATAGTATTTCCTAGTTACACTACTAGGGCTTTGATTTGAAAAATGTTTTATTGATATCTCATGCTCATCTACCATGTGTGATATCTTTTCAACTAACTCGGGACATCAATCTTGTAGACTTTGTGTTCTTTACATTTTTGTAATCCCATGTGGTTTTCTTTGGCTTTAGCTTCATGTACAGAATCTTGGGAAAATGATGGAGAAAATTTCAAGATTAATTAGCCATGTGGATCTCTAGGTTCACCCAATCACCCTCCCCTTTTTCAAATCCTATATTATTTTTTATAACATCAATCTTTATTTAGTTTGAACCTTCAATTGGGAGGCTTGATCCATTGGAAGATCTTGGGTGCTTTTGTAGTCATTTTCCAAACTTGTAAATGGAACAATGTAATTAACTCTAAATCTTGATCTTCCTTATATACTACCATGACACTTCTCAAAAATTCTAAAATTAATTCTACTATGGCATTGTGGATTTTATTTATGAAGAAATGATCATTCTTTCCATCCAAATATTCCAGCACATTCAAAGTGGAAGAATGAATTGTATCCATTTAAGAATAAGCTTATTACAATATCTCTACCACCAATTTTATAATCTTAAATGATGTGGGCAAGATGACTTATTATAATGTTCCTTCCATCTCTTGTGTGTACCTATTGATGCTGATAATATGTCTCTTAGGAACAAAGACACTAGAAGAGTTTTTTCTTTTTTGATTTGTCATTGCTTCTTTAATCAATAATTTCTTTTAATGACATATAATAATATTGCTCCTCCAGAAGGTAACATACATAGGGATACTACAATGTTATCCCAATTGTCATAAAGTAAGTTATGTTGTAGGTATGCCAATAACTAATCTTCAAAGTACATCTTCATATGTTTATATAAAAATATAAATGTTTATAAGCTTATATATAATGAATATACTTTTATAATCATTAATATAAATGAATAAACATTTATATATAACATTATATCTTCATATAAATTTATAAAAAGTTTATTAGTATAATTCATTATATGTATAAAAAGTTTAATACATTTATGTATAAAACATATAAAAATGATTATGCATATAACATATTATACATATAATGTTTTAAACTTATTGTACTTATAAACATATTATAAGTTTGCTTAAATGTCTAACATTATATATAAATGTTTGTTCATTTATAGTAATGATTATAAAAGTATATATATTATATATAAACTTGTGCATGTTTATTCTAATGAAGTTATATAAATGATTATACATATAATGTTTATACAATAATGTATTAAACTTATTATACTTATAAGCATATTATAAGTTTATATAAATGTATACAATATATATAAATGTTTTTTCATTTATATAAATAATTATAAAAGATTATACGTTTTATATAAACTAATAAATGTTTAAACTTATAAAGTAATATAAATGATTATACATATAATTTATTATATTTAACTTATTAAACTTATTATACATATAACATATTATACATATAACATATTATACATATAACATATTAAACTTATAAACTTATAAATGTTTATTCAATTATACATGTAATGTATATAATGTTATATATAAACTTAAAACATGTTTTTAAATACAAAAAGTATGGTTAAACTTATAATGTTTATAAGTGGATATATATGTGTTTTAAAAAAATATGTTCATATAAACATATGTGTGTGAACAATGTTTTTGAAAACACAATTTTGCTTTTTTTTTAATTTTTTAATGTAGTAAGGATATTTTTGGGATTTACTTTTTGAGTGCACAATACATAAATATTTTTTGTTTTGGTACACTTTTTTTTTCTAAAATGAAATGTTTGGTTTTTTCTTTGTTTTTTTTTTCATCCTATGCACATTCACATAATTTTCTCTAAAATCTTTTTAAATTAACTTTTTCCTCAGCACTTTTCTCAGTGACAATAAATGAAGCAATATTACATAACTATTGTAATATTAGAAAATTATGTTTGGATATATTAAACCAAAAATATTTATATTTTTAAAATCAATTTTTTTTTGATTATAGTACATTACACAAACCATTAAAAAATTACAATTTGGAGTATTAAAATTTATTATATGTCAGCATGTCGCATGTAAAAAAATGAAAAAAAATAATATTATTTTTCTGAATATATATATATGCATACTCTCACCTAGTATATTTATATTCACAAATGATTTTGAATGTGTGAGTATATCTGCAATATATATATATATATATATATATATATATATATATATATATATATATATACTATATATATATTATGTATATTTATTTACATAATATATAATATATATACTATGTATATTTATACAATATATATATATATATATATGTATGTATGTATGTATGTATATTTAATGTGTTATTGACTATATTTATGTATATATATGTATTTATATATAGTGTATATACATATTATGTCTCTATGGTGTATATACACCATTGCATTTCTACAATCTACACCCAATGTATATATAACACAATGTGTATCTACATTTACTCTGCCTAGTATGTACAAACATAATGTGTATCTACATAGTGTGCATTAACATCGTATATATGCATTATATATATACATAGATAATATACATATTATCTATAATATATATAATGTATATATATTATGTTAATATATATAATATATTAACATTATATATATATTATGTTAATATAATATATATAATATATTTATATATATACATAGATAAGCAAAATGATTTTTTTTTTCTAGAGTAAGAGAAGTAAAATGGTTTTCATTTGCGAAATGGAATAAGCAAATAGGAATTTCAGTTTTTTATAGAAACAAAAATAAGGATATAGAAACACACTTTTAGAAACCAAAATAAATGAGATTTTTGGAAACCTCCCATTTTCTCTCTCTCTCACATGTCTCTCTCACATGAACTTCTTACTTAAAAAATAATGCATAACCACATTCAAGGTATTCTCCCCATAAATCTCAGGTTTATATTATTCTTCTAGATTTTATGATTTTTTAAGATTTTATATTCTATAAAATTTATCTTGGTTCAGAACTTAATTTTTGGTCATTTTATATTTTATAGATTTTCAGCATATGCAAATAAGTATTTAGTATATATTATTCGTATAGGTATAATATAAATTAAACATTGAAAATTGTATTATACATATTATATTTTTTAGTTTTTTAGAATAGTGGAATAGATTGAATTAATTCTGAATTTGTGTTTAAGTTGATTATGCACTTAA
Source organism: Sapria himalayana (assembly GCA_029783825.1). Lineage (NCBI taxonomy): Eukaryota > Viridiplantae > Streptophyta > Magnoliopsida > Malpighiales > Rafflesiaceae > Sapria > Sapria himalayana. The sequence continues at coordinate 3,780,448 of JAREIK010001156.1, forward strand.
AAAATTCAGATTTGAATTAATTAGTTTTTAATAAAATAAAATTTGGACTAAATTTTATTTTATAGAAAATATGCATTTCAAAGTAGAAAAAACTAAACTTATTTGATTTTGAATTTTAAAGTTTCTACTCTGCTAACCAAATAAATTTATTTTCCTATTGGATTGCCTAACACTAGTATCTAAATTTCTAGGGCGATTGTATTAAGAACACATGTATTTTATTATGTTTTACTTTTAAATTCTCGGTTCTTGTTTCTTTTTACTATGCAGGCTGAATTGGATGAGAACTAGGGTTGACGGAGCTTCGGGAGATAAGCGAGGCAAGATGATAGCATTGAAAAAGTGACACTTAAAGTTTATAATTTTTTATGCTTTTAAATTCTTAAAATAGCCGTTCTCTTCTGGTGGCAGATTTTTTTTTTCGTGGTTTTGTGTATTTTGAGCATAGAACCAAAAGGTGCATAGGATGATGGGTTGGCCTAAATTGGCTAGCTTTTTAGTCTCTTATAACTTGTTAGTTGTGTGTGCTAGTTATAATAAAATCATGTGTTAAAAAAAACTAGTATCAGAATGAGATTATTAATACCAATAACTAGTATTAGAGCTAGGTTTTTGATACTGATATCATCAATATGTAATATCAATAATGGTTACTAATATCAATAATTGGTATTAAAACTTCTATTAAGGAAGGTATTCAATGGTACTGAAAAAAATAGCTAGTTTATTTGATATCTTCAAATTGGTATCAAATTATTTTGATGCCAACATAGTGATATATTATGCAATCAAGGATAGTTTTGTCTATATTGTTTATGTATAAGTGACTTTGACCTTTGCTATTATGGATAATAACTTTGTGATATTGACATAGTGATATTGAAGAATAGGAAGAAATACATTTTAGGGTTATCTCTACTATCCAGTAATAGACAAGTAGTGATACTTATTAGTATGTTGTCTAATAAATGTGAGCATATAATTTTTAGAAGATATTACAATCTATGTTTGCAATGAACATGTTTAGAAATAAAATATTAATCATTATACATATAGTAAACTTAAAGTTCAAAAATATAAATCAAATATCAGTGCATATCAATCAACTTTATATATGAAAATACTCTTGGAAGATGAGTTACTTGCTTGCCTACTACTATGCTCACTTATGAATAACTCGAATAATATTGTGGTTTTCATGAGCATGTCACCATTGTGAGATGTTATATTAATGCACATCATCTTGAAAATTTTTATTATTTTGAGTATCAAGGAGAAAAGACATAGGAAGAGATTGTTAGGTACTTTAGTAATGCACTAAAATATATTGCAATCATACTAGTCTAATAAGTAATAAAGTAGACTCTAGGGATCTAGATATTGACCACACATGGAATGATCTATTATGCTTGATTAACCAAGTACTTTAATTAATTGAACTCCTTAATATTGAAGCAAACTTCTAGAGGTAACTTAATGAAATGGATCCTAGGGTTAGTTTATTTCATCATATATGATAGATTTCCATTCTTCAAAATTAATGAGTTGTTGGCTAAAAAGCAATATAATATGTGACTTCTACTTGCACATATTGGTTACACTTCTCAAACTTATCACCTAGTCATTGGCATTAGTTCATGTATGCAATAAGAAAGATTCTAAAGTATTTAGTCATCTATCATAATCCTAGCCATAGCCAAAATATAATTTCCAAGGACATCAATAATTTCAAAAATTCTAACCCATATTTGTTCATTATATTACTTAAAAGCAATCTGGATATATAAATCCATAATCAACCCCTAGGAACAAGTTTAGCCTACCATCGGAAAGTTCATTGTACAAGAAGGGAAGGAAAAATATATAGAAATATATAAGATAAAGGATAGCAAAGATATATGGATGGTGAAAGATCTTTTCCTCTAATTTTGAATCTTATAGCTTTTTGGCTTGAATTTCACTTCTCCTCCTTTTTCTTTTGATTTATTCTGCATTCTTTGCTTGGTCTTATCTCCACATCTTTTTATCTTTCTCTTCCTTTTTCTCTTTTTATTTTCCCAAGAATATTCTATTTATAGTTTTCCTTGATGGGTCTTGTACTGAATGCTAAATTATTGTCAGCCCAAAAATAGTTGATGATAGGTGTTGAAAGTTTAGTGTGTTGTTGTGCATGTGCTAGCATAGGATCATGTCATGACCTGACTTGTGCTATTGCAACCAAAAATAGTTGATGTTGTGACCCAAACAAATGGTGTTGCAACTTATTAATGTCATGACTTATGAGTATGATGTTGTGACCTATAAATGTCCCAACTTATAAGTATGATGTTACAACATATGAAGAATGTCACAACTTAGAAGTATGATGTCATGACATATGAATGTCATCACTTAAGTATGATGTCATGACTTGTTTAGCTCATCTTCAGAAAAAACTATTGCAATTATACCTTAGTTTACTGCAACCAATGGTTCTTCCTATTCTTCATAAAAATGGTTGCAACTCTGACTTTTGAGTTGTGACCTTATTTCTTGGCCATTTTCACTTCTATTTTTTTGCTAGATCCTTTTTTTTTCAAATAAAAGCCCACAAAACAACAAAATTTGATTAAGTCTTCATAATTAGTATTTTAATGATATATTCTTCATAATAAATATGCCATATTAGACCAAAAATATATGTAAAATTCATGTCTATCAGAGATTCTCATGGTATCTTTATTTCTTAGAGATGAGGTAGGAGCAGCACTAGAGATCCAAAGTGACAAAATAATAATTTTTTTAAAAGGCAATTCAAAAAGTAGTAAAGTAATTAAATCTTATAACTATAATATGACGAGACATGTGAAACAAGACTCAAATTCTTGAAAAATACTATAGCAAGAGTGTATGAGAGAAGATAGAGCCGAAAGAGAGGCTAACATCACCATGAAAACTTCATACTAGTTAGTGATGATAATTCTTTTAATCCAATATTTTATGAAAGTGATTAGCATATTAGCTTAGAAGTTTCATTTCACATCATCCTGTTTATTGATTTTTTTATTACTTGCACACCTAGTGATTATGGTATGATAAAGATGGGCAATGTTGGAACATCACAAATATTAGGCTTGAAAGATATTTGTCATAGTTGTAGATTAAATATCAACTAATGCTAAAAGGTATATATTACATATCATATATTCAAGCAAACTTGATGTCCATGTGCATGTTGGATAATTAACATGAGATATGTGAGTCATTTCAATGGTGACTGATAAAAATCGAGCAAGGGATCATTATCATTATGAAGATTAAGAAATAAAGTATGTTGCATGTCCTTTAGGCAAAAACTCCTTGAAAATTAGATAAATGTTGTTCATCAAAAGGGTAATATCGGTCAATAGCATAGGAAACCTAGATATGTAAATAAGAAGGGCCTTCAACAACTAGCTAAAAGAAATATCTCATCATTTGACTATTAATTCTCTCTTGATGAGTTTTGGACTACATTGAAAATGGCATAAAGAACATTTTTACTCTCTTCCCGATTTAAGGAGATCGAACATATTCAATCTTATACATATCGATGAATACTCTATGTGAAGTACAATATTTTGTTGATTCCTTTATTGTGTGACATTTATTGATAATCATTCAAAGAAGATATGGACATTTGCACTGAAAATTAAAGGTTAGGTTTTTCATATATTTAAAGATTCCCACATGAATTATCCTAAGAGATTCAGAATAGAAAGGAAAAAGTCTTGTATAAAAACTAAAAAAGAGCTTGTATAGACTTGAGAGAAGACTTATATGTAGTAGTATAAAAAATTTTATCCATTCATGGAGTATCAAGACTTTCATCACACCTCTTGTGACCACTATATATTTGTCAGTCATCAGTCCAGTGATGACTAACTTATATTTTTATTATATAATGATAACATGCTAACTATTGGTTGTAATAGTACATAGATTGGTAAGCTTAAGGATGAGCTAGGAAAAGTCTTTTCTATGAAAGACTTTGGCCCAATCAAGTAGATTCTAGATATGAGCATCATCCATGATAGGCATTCCAACATATCTAGTTATCTTAAGAATATTGCATTAGTAATGTTTTTGAGAGATTTTTTAATGAGAGAGGTTAAGACACTTTGAACCCCCTTATCCAAACATTTTAAGTTGTTTATCGAACATTAGCGCAAGATTGATTAGAAAAGATAAAACATGAATTATGTTCCCTATGCTTCAGTTATCATTAGTCTTATATATACTATAGTTTATACTAGACTTTATATTACACACGGTATTAATATTATCAATCATTTTATCTTGAGCTCGGTTAGATGCCATTGGCTATAATGAATGCTATCCCAAGATATCTACAAAGGACACCACATATATCTTTGTGCCTATGTGGGGAAAAGCTCATGATTCTTAGATATAGTGATTCTGATATGATCAGTGATCTAGATTCATGTAGATCCACTTGGACTTATGTAATAGCCAATTGAGGGAAAGTAGTATCTTAACAATCCAAGTTTTTGAAATAGTTAGTATTATTAAGCACTGAGAATGAGTTCATTATAACTACTAAAACTTGGAAAAAAACTTTATGAATAAAAATGTTGTTTGTAGGCTTATATGTGCGATATAATAAATACATTACATGGTGTAGCAATCAAAGTATTATACATATATCTAAAAATTTTACCTTCTTTATATCAAATCACATTGATGTACAATATTATTAGATACGAGATGTATTAAATGAAAACACTATTACATTTGAAAAAATATATACAAACAAAAATATTAATAATATGTTAACTAAATTATGTGATCAGCTAAATTTAAATTCTTTAAGATTTGTGCTAGTATGTGCATTCCTACCTAGGATATAGAGAGTAATTTTGTTGGGTCTGGCATAGTTAGGTAGATTGAGTTTTATTTAGTTTGCAATTTTTTTGGCTTGTTTTAATTTTAAAATAGTAATATATATATTATTATTTTAATCATGCATGTTTTTTCCTTACTACTATTTTTTAAATTTTTTATTTTTTTGTAGGTGAGGAGCGTGATGGAATAAGAACATGTAATAATTTCACATATTCATATTTCAAAAAAAAAGTATAGGAAAAAAAAATTTTCTATTTTTCTGAAAGAAGTGCTTAGATGGGGGAGTATCCCTTCAATTCAATAATTAATGAAAAAAAAAGTGGAGGCCAAAGGAAGAAAATGGGAGAATACAAAAAAAAAAAAAAAAGAACATAAGGATTTTCATTTCAAGGGTTTAAAGCAAAATGATTTTTGTATTATGAAGTTACATTAGACAATATGAATTTCATTTTTTTATAGAAGAGAAAAAAAGGAAACAAAAACACTATAAAAGCTGAAACAAATAAAAAGTTTTTGGAAATTTCTCTTTTTATCTCTATTGTAATTCTCTCACTTGGATTACATAAGCTGAAATATACTCTCAAAACATCACTCCAAAAAGTACTTTTCAAACTAAGATAAATTTTCTAGCATATAAAATCCAAAAATTACATATAGCTTGATATTTATGATTTCTTGATTAGATACCAGTGAATTGAACTCCTAACATAAAAAATAACGTGGGACCATATATAGAGTATTCTTCTCAAAAAATCTGAGATTTGCATTAATATTTTAGATTTTATGATTTCTAGGATTTTATATGCTAGAAAATTTATCTTAGTTTGAAAAGTAATGTCTTGGCATTTTATGCTTTATGGGTTTTTTAATACATGTAAAGAAGTCTTTAATATATGTTGTTTGTATAAGCATTCTATAAACTAGCTTTGTATATTTTATTGTGTATATTAGATGTTTTGGTTTTTGAAATTGTGAAATAGATTAAATTACTTCTCAATTTTGTGTTTAAATAGATTATGCATTAAAAATTCAGATTTGATTTAAAAAGCATGTATTTTCTTAAAAAAAAAAAATAATCTAATTTGATTTTGAATTTAAATTTTATTGCTACACCAAACAAACAAATTTATTTTTCAATCAGCTTCCTCATCAACATTAAGTATAGATAGTCTATATATATTATATATATAAAGACATGGTGTGTATATAAACACACAAAATGTAGATATAAAATTTATAGATACCATATATACATAGTATATATGTTATAGATACATGATATATATATACACATTGTAAAAACAGTGTGTATCTACATTGTACATACACATCATGTATAGATGTTTTTTTGATTCATAAACACTAACCAAAAAAAAAAATGATACAACCACTAATATCTCAGGGTATTATCTACATGTGGGACCTGCTATAACAACAATTTCCACATTGATTTTGATTATCAAAAATTCAATTTATCTAAATCTTTTTCATACCTCTGTCAATTTATTTCTTTCCAAATGTGGTATACTATTGCTGATAGTGTCATTCTTAGTGTTGTTTTGCTGAGAAATTGTACTATAGTTGTTTGTAATCCATTCAAAAAAGTCTTCAATCGTGGTGGTGATTTAGTGATTTCAGCACAATTTTGTATTGTTGTCCAGACTTAGTTATTGTAATGGCAATTAAAGAAAACATGTCTTAATGATTATGCATGCCCACAGAATTCGCAAGTATTATATTTAGCTTCAAAGGTTAAAAGATTTTTTGTGTGCAACATTTTGCAAGGCTGAAGTCCATTTTAGTATGTCCCCATGAGGGCGGATATAGTGTTAAGCATTAAGTATCAATCATCATTTGTTGTACCATTCAACCAGTCTTTTAATGGATCCCTTTATACCTCCAATAGTAGAAATAAAGAAGTCCTAGATGTAGATCAAGGATTTCCAAAATGAAGATTTTGATTGTCTCATTGTAGTATGCCATAATGTGAATATAAATAGATAATATATATTGTGCATATATATGCACACACACACACACACATACATTTCAAATCATTTTTGAATATATATATATATATAATATTTGAGTGTGTGTGTATAATTTTTTTTTCGTTTATATGTGACATGTTGATGTGTATTTTTTTTAATATTGAGGTGAATGAAAAAAAGTCTATTTTGGGTTTAATGTAGTTTATGTTAGGGTAGGCTAGTCAAAACATGGTTAATTTGAAACCACAAAAATTGAGAACATTCTTTGTTTAGTTATGGAGTGAAAATTGTAATTAGAATAAAAATCAAAAACTCAAAAATACCCACAAATCAAATTATTAAAAAGCAAAGCATTAAAAAGTCTGAAATTCAAAATTCAAATACAACATTGCCGACACAAATAATGTGTGTTAAAGACTTATTCATATGTATGATATATTTGTAAATATATAATGGTCAAAAATTATATTTTGGATTAAAATATATTTTATTAGAAAATCAAATCCTAAAAATCATGATTTGAAACAAAAGATGTAAACTTGGGATTTTGGGGAAGAAGTATTAGATGTTATTCCGCGTTATTCTTTTGGTGATAGTGTAAGTTCATCGATATCATGAACAAAATCACTAATTTTAATTAAGTGTATAGATTCTACATAGAAGAAGAGTTTTTGTCTAAAACTCTTTTAAAGCCACAACCAATGAAATTATAGTAGCACAACACCATTACACAACACCAAAGCATAACAAAATTACACACAACTTACACAACACCTACAATAGCACAACACCTACAATAGCACAACATGGCATTTCCAATTAGATAGCACACAATACAGAACACAATATAGCACACAATAAGAAGAGAGGAAGAGAAATATATGTATTTTACAGGCATGAAGAACTGGAAGCACAACCTTGAAGAGCTATAGTAACAACCATGAAGGGCCATAGCTATCTCCCTCTTTCTTATCCATTTTTTTTTGTTCTTAAAAATCAAAAATGATGGGGGGCACTTCATCCATCCAAGAGGCACCATGCTTGCCTCTTGCATGCTGGTGTCAATTGAGTGGGGCAGCTTGGGCATGGCCTGCAACATTGCTTGGTTTAGTCATGCTTGGCTAGTCATGACATGGTTTGAAACTATGCTTGGTCCTGAATTATGCTACCCTCTAGCATTGCTCATGTCGTGCTGGGTTGGCATGAGTCTTGCCTCATGTCGAGCGAGGCATGACCCATGTGCCTGACCAAGTAGTATAGTCCATCAACCCAGGGACCCATGACCAACTATGAGTCAAAGGTCAAGTCTTATTGGGTGACCGCCTGATGAGATAGATTATTTAAAAAAAAACCCAACGACATAAGCCAATCTTACTTATGTGATTGATTACAATTGATTTGTCACATAAATTGGTCACCCATTATATTTTCACGTCCGATATGATAGTTCGGCATAACCATGCACTATGCGGGTCAATTGTATCAGGCTGGGTCAACTAGCTTGTCTCGCCTCATGCCAAGCATGACATGGGAATCATATCATGCCATGTTTGGCATGACATGGTGGCATGACTGTGCCACACTCAAATAGGCTGTGTTGACATAACACGACTCATTTGACACCTCTACTTTTGTGAAAAAAAAAATGTTATTATTTTTCACTTTTAGTTTTTTTTTTGTTTTTGAATTTTTAGAACATAAAAAATTATCTCATATTATGGGTTCATAGTGCTTAACATCGGCAAAAAAAACCAAAAAATTGGTAGTAACTAAAAAATAAAACAAGCAGATAAAACAACAATTATATATTATCATTGAATTAATCAAATAAAAAATACAATTAGATAAAACACAGTCTATCCAACTTGGGCATATTCAATAAATCTTTCCATTTACCCTAAGTGTGGAGATTCATACCACCATGTGACTTAAAAAAAATTAAATTTCACTAATGAAAATGATTTCATAAAGATATCAGTGATACTTTTTCTTGTGTGCATTTTTTTCAAGTATAAATGACTTTTCATATAATATATCTCATATCTTGTGATAGTGCAGATTAATGTGTTTCAACTTAATATGGAAAGTCAAAATTTTCAAGAGATATATAAGACTCTGGTTTTTATATTGTATAGTTTATATATCATATCACACATCCAAATTTGCAACAAACTTTTTTATCTATAAAGTTTCTCTGAAGCTTCAGTTGTAGCAATGAACTCAACATAAGTGCAAGTAAGTATTATGTACTTCTGTAGCTTGTATTGTCAAGACACAACTCCTCCTTAATAGGTTATTACATAACACAAGGTGGATCTACATGAATTCAAATCAAAAGTAATATCAGAATTAATATATCCAAGAAGCACATATTTCAACATATATAAGCACAAAGATAGCTGAGAAGTTCCCCATAGATACCACAAGATAAATTTTACAATGATCTAGTGATATCTATTTGAGTTCAAAAGAAAATAAATGATAACATCGAAAGTGTGCATTATATCTATTCTAGTGTAGACCATAGTATACATAAGACTATCAATAATTAAAACATACGGAATATTGCTCATATATTTCCATGTGTTCTCAATTTTGGGACTATGCTTGATGCTTAGAGGTGTCAAGTAGTCCAAAATGCTTAGAGGGTCTAGCATGAGGCACGACCCAATTGAGCCGTGCCTGGCCTAACATGGCATGGTCTAGAATGCGTCTGGGCCCATGCCGGATTGCCTTGAGGCACAATTCATGCCATGTTGTGCCGAGGTCTCTCGGGCATCATGCCAAGCCATGCACAACCCAACAGCCTGGCTCGAAGGCATGGTTCTTCGGCACGACTTGAACCATGCCCCAGAACTCGGGTCGGGTTCTAGTATGATTCGAACCCAACTACCTGTGATACCCATGATCTGCACCTGCCATAGTGGGATTGCGCATGCACCTGTGCCACACCACACCCACATGCCTCGGGCTCGGGCCTTCACCCGAGCCCGAACCTGATGCCTCGACAGCTCAACCTCGTCAGCAATGGTAAAAAAAATGTAAAAGTTTTGAGCCTGCTAGCCTTTGGATGCGCCCCCACTGGGCAGCAACAGAAATTCGATGAATGTCGTATTTCTACCTGATTTTTTTAATAAAAAATATAAATAATATTTAAAAAATGATTTTTTTTAATTTTTAATTTTTAATTTTTTAGAATCTGTATATATATATATCCTCATCTCTCATTCTTAATCTATATTCACAAATACATATTTTTTTTCTCTCTCTTGTATCCCCTTGTTTCTCAATCTCTCTCCTCTCGCTCTTGGAACTAATAATCACATCGCCTACAAACAATACTACGTCGAGCCCTTGACTCCACCGGAAAACTCAAAGATGGGATGGCGCAAAACTCGAGGCCTCGTGAACTCGCTGACACCCCATATAAAGAATTTCGAGATATTTCCAGCTTTGGGAGAACCCGACGAGAATGTGGTCGAAGAGAAAAACAAGCTCAAGGACCGAAAAAAACTTAGAGAAAAACACTCCAAATTTCAGGGAAATGCCCACGGGGTTTGATCTAACACTTTCACTTGCATTTCATCAGCAATAATAAATGAAAGAACATGAAACAACGAATTTAGAGGCCCGCCAACCATCACCGACAATGAAGCAAGCAACCTTTGAACATTCGTTTCACCATGACCGAAATTTAATCCCACGTATATTCCAGAACTATTATTCATTTTGGAAATTATAACCTACCGTCCCGGGCAATATCATCAATAAAGGCTATACCGGACATTTCCTTCTCATATAAAAGATCAATAAGGGCTATACTGGGAATATTTTAATTTTAAAAATATAATTTAGAATATAATTAATAAACTAATAAAAATAAAAATGACAAATAGTAATTTTAATGACGATAACAAAATTAACATTAATGTAAACATAAATAATTTTAATATGGATAATGATATCCCTATGGAAATCTCCATGTCGTCGAAATCTTGTTTCTTCTATGGCCTAGAACCAAACATCTAAAAAATAAAAAACAAGAATAAAATCAATAATTTAGACTCACTTTAATATTATACAAAATAAACATCTGACACAATATAAATATTATAAAAAAATATTAACCTGTATAAGTACATATGGAAATGAGCACCTTAAGAGGCATGCCGAATAATGTACCAAAAAATATGGTACATTAGATCCTAGGTAAACCTAACTAATCAGTGAGGTCTTTGAGGTTGGATCTAGTTCAACCTATATCTTGACACCATTCATATACTACAATGAGTTAGGAAGGTATGACCAAACTGACCACTATGATAGATCTTCCAATTAGAATTTCAAAGGATCCAAGGGTAGTCAGTATCATTCAGACCTATTTTCAGCCTGCATATTATAGGATTCCTATATCTACATCTAGGAATGATATACTAAACACTATATGTTAGAATAAAAAATAATAATTAAAGAATTTAGGGAATATAGTGGCATGGTGACCACGACGTCCGATATCTGAACTAATCACGATGATATATCTTATGCATGTCTCATCGCCAACTATGTAAATTCTAAATGGACACCGAATAAAAAAATATTAGGGTTTTCAAGGATTCTTCATCCTCGTGATGGCCCGGCCATTTATGAGTATATGATGAGAATCTTTAGAAAATATAATATTCAAAATAAAATATATAGTATCACATTCGATAATGCATCTAACAATGTAGTAGCTTTTAACATATTTGTTAGGACTATTATAGATGGATTATTAAGAAAGATTTTTCACATTAGATGCATGTTACATTATTAATCTCATAATACAAGCAGAGATGAATGTTATTTTCCACATTTTAGAAAATATAAGTAACTCACTAAAATTTTTTTATACTCCTTGCAAATAATAGTAGTTCGGTAGTCTCTATTTGTTTGTGGATCTAAAGAAAAAGAAATTTTAATCAGATGTGAGACACAATTAGAATTACACATACCTTATGTTGGAGTCATGTATTAGATACGAACACATGATATCTGACTACGTCAAAAGTAAGAGTGATGAATTTATTATTGACAACACTAATTGGGCTACAAAAATTTTATTTATGAAATTCTTATAAATTTTTTATGACACGAAGAATATGTGTTCGTCAGTTTATACTCTTATGACTTGCATTACACTCAGGAGCATATGCAACATTAGTAGCATATTTAGAAAGTTTAGAGATGACCCGACATTTAGTGACATAACTCTTGAGATGGAAACCATGTACTTTAAGTACTAGTCCACCATTACATCTCTTTATTATTTGGTTGCCTACATGGACCCTAGTGTTAAGGTGGAAGGGGTAAAAAACATTTTGACATATATATCCTCATGCATAAAACATGAACACCAACCTGAAGGATTCATTCACGAGAAATTAACTAAACTATTTACATACTATAATACTAGGTATGGTGATAGTAGTAGTCATGCTTCGAGCACGGACATAAATACCATATTTTTAGATAATGACTTCTCCATTCCAGTTAGTTAGGAAAAAATGATGGGGTAGACCGTCGAATATGAGTAAGCTATCTTAGTACTTAGAAATTGATTATTGTTCAAACCTACCACATACCGATAACATTAACCTTGATATTTTACAATAATAGAAATTATATGAGTCCACCCATCCCATGCTATCTAAGATGACATGAAATTTACTGACTCCTCTGGTGTCGAGCATAGTATCGGAGTCTATTTTTTCTATTGAATTGTATGTGATTTTAGATAGGAGATCAAGATTGTGGCCATATATTATTGAGGTATTAGCATGCATGAAGGATTCGGAGAAATAAAGTTTGAGTATCTAGGATTATACTGTAACTATAGCAAGAGCAGAGAAGTTGGTGGCAGATGATGATTTGTTGGACTTTGATGAGAACTGAGATTGAACCTATTGTTATTGATATCCTCATATGCTTACGGGATAGATCATTGATATATTGATTTTTGATCTTATAATATTATCTTGTACTTGTATTACCTTATGAAATGATTTAAATTTATTATATTTATATTATGTTATTTTTATGAGTTGTGACTTGTGACTTGTGATTGTAATTTTGTTTTTTTATAGTATTTAATTAATTAATTAATTAATTTTGTATTATAATTTATAATACTTAGAATTAAAGATGACCCAATTCTGAATGGGCCTAAAACGACATCTTCTAGCACAACTTGGTACGAAATCCCCAAGGCTTGGCACGAACCAGCCCAAATCTAGCATACTAGGGCCGATCAGGTCATGTTGGTCCTGCCCTTTTTTAAGCCATACCATGCTAGGCACGACATGACTCTTGTACCATGTCGTGCTAGGCACAACATGATGGACCAAATGGGTCAGCAAAAATGGGCCATGCTAAACTCAGCATGACCCATTTAACACCTCTATTGGTGTCGAGCTTAAAATGTTTGGCTAAGGGAGTTGCCACATGCTTAGCTTTTTTCTTGAAAAATTTATCAAGAACTTTACCACCATAACATTTTTAATATAATAATATATTTTTATAAGGTCTATCTTAGATGACACTCATCCCTAGAATTTACCTGACGCCTAAGTCTTTCATAGAAGGATTTTTTCTAGCTCTCCCTTAAGCCTATAGATCTATGTTTTTGTCAAGGTTAATGATCAATATGTCATTGCCCAATGACAAATAGAAAATACATAGTGATCACAAAAGGTTTGTTAAGGGTTTTGAGACTCATGAATAAATAAACCTTCTTGTACCACTTCCTAGGAGCTTGTTTAAAACCATACAAACTCTTATTCAATTTGCAAACAAGATCTTATTTCCTTTCTACAATGAATCTTTAATGTTGATTCATATAAAGAGTCATGTGAATATCAAATTTGTGACTTTGTTATAATACATGAATTTTATGGTTAGACGCATACCAAAAGCTAGATGAGTAAGAGTCTCTTATCCAACATTATTTTGCAAGTATATAAGTTATATAAGTAATAAAATAGACCTTTAGTCCAAATATTAATCCCATAAGGATTGTATTTGAAGATAGATTAATCTATGATAATTAATAATTATTCTAGTACATGATAAATAGGATTCAAGTCAAAAATCCTAGATTCTAGGAATGATTAATATTTTTATATGTGATGGAATTTTAAATAGCCTTAGTGTCATTATGCTCAATCATATAATAAAGAAAAGGTAATTATGAATGACCTCTTGCTCTATTGGCAGACAAGGTGGTTATCAACTATTGAGTCATTCCTAATAATTGTCCACTCGTAGTTGTCCTCTTAGTATTTTAGCACTAAAATAACAAATTATCTCTACTCAAAGATCATTTATAAGTTCTCACCTTTTAGGTAACTTGGTAATTGCTAATAATGATTGCTTCAAATATGTATTCTTATTCTTTGATATCTAGTATTTTTCTTGATGAGAATTAATATGATAATAAAAGTATGTATACTTTTAGTTTCAATAGTATCATACTCATATAATTAATATATATTTTTTTCTCATATTTCACCAATGAAAAACATATGCTTGAAAATAATGTTTAGGGTTGTCACCACCATATGAATCACCTTTGAACATGCCTAGTACATGGCTTACCTACTATTATCCCCCACCATGGTAGGTAGCTCCCACGTTTAATGAAACCCTTGAAAAAACTTTCTATTTACTATCCAACCTCATTTGAGAGTCAGTTCCTATAAGACATGCATAATGGATTGGCCTATAAATGAATTCATGCTTTTGACTTTGTAAGTATCCTACTTATGCATATCTCAATTTTGGGTTTTGGCAAATGGAGTTGTCTCATGCATCATAGTCAGATGAGCTATTACTTTCTTCTTATCATATGTGTTAATATGTTTCATGACTTACTTTTCACCATCCCCCACTTAAATCACATGCAAAACCTACTAATATCCAAAGTTGTCATCTTAATTCTATTTAATTACCAAACAAATTCATAACAAAACATCGTATTAAAGCATTAAAATGGACATCCATCACATATGGACATATCACACTATCCTTAAATTCTTTTTTTAGCATGATATTGGAAAGAATAACATATGAGACAAGAATAAATTTATCTCATACAAATCCAGATACCTAATTTTAGCCCTTGAGAAAATCTAGGTTTCAAAACCTAAATATCTCAAAACTTGCTCAATTCCACTTAAATTTTTTTTTAGGAAGGGGTAGGAATGTATTCCCACCTCCTAGTGTTTATGTTTGTTCCTTTTATCACCCTTGTAGGGCCCTCATAAATGATTCACCTAAAAAATGGAGAGCCCTTGGGTCATCTTCCTCATATCTCTCATGGATTACTCTTGGTTTTTTATGATTTACCTTATATACCCAAGCATATAGTGTGAGTTTGTTACCTGGAAGTCAAGATAGTTAATAAAGTCTTGGTTTCAATAATTTGGTTCTTTTTTCAATAGTCACGACACTAAGTATAAGCTTGACTTTAATCTCTTTCCTCTACATGATGGTCACAATGCTAGGAAAAGTATAATGGCTCATTTATCATATGTAACACCAAGTCAAGGTTCTCATGTCTAGCCAAAATTTGTGTATTTAGTTTCAATAAAACAATGTCATGGTATTGATGTTGATCATGGCTTATACATTCATCTTCTATAACTCAAAGTTATAGAGTTGAAGAAAGGCCATGGCTTTGGTTTCTCTCTTGAGCCAAGAATCATTGTGCTTATATTGTTCATGGCTCGAGTTTGACTTTCTATAATATTATATAGCCAAAAGTCATGACATCAGATCATGATTACTGCTTTGAATTGAGTATTCTTTGCTTTAGAAAATAAAAATCATGGCACCTTGAAGCTGCTATAGCTTTTAATACTTATGGGGTACTTGGAAGCTACAATATAAAATTAAAATCATAGTCATGAATGAAGTTGTTTTAAGCAAGTTCAACTATGACTCCAAGAAATTTTTAGGGCCAAAATGACATGTTGCATAATGAAAAGATTATGTTAATAAGTTGGTATAGTTATGACATAAAAAGATTGTAATGACTATTGTGTATACTTTTGGCAAAGAATAAATGTCGAAACCAAACTATAAGTACTCACATGTATAATCAAGTCATAACATGTCATATATAATGAGTTGCATGATTTTTCACTCTCATTCTAGTCACCAACTCCACCAAGTTATATATTTCATAATAAAAACTCTATATGTCATAAGTATTCATCAAAATTCTCAAAATATTAATATTTGTCTAATCATTAAAAATAAAGCCCCTTTTTCATGTAAATACAATTTAAAAATTATACTAATGGCAAGAATTATTCAGTATTTTACATATCAAACAAACTTACACACTAAAATTATTTCTCATCCTCAATCAATTCATCCCCCACTTACAAAAAAATGGAACAATATCACATAGCTTTTATATTGTTACAACCACACATCCAAACTATTTTAAGTACACAAAAAAATAATACATATCCCCATATTCAAGGTGGTCACCAGTATGATTTATCTTTATGATCTTACTCATAAAAGAAAAAATCTGATATGGAGTGCTCAAAGTGTGACAGCGAAGTGGATGGTCTCTTCAAATTTCTTTTGAAAATTGAACCTCAAACCAAAATTTCTGCAATCATGTCACATAATGCATCTTGTTTTCTCCCAATTGAACATAGCACATCTTCAAAAGATCACATTATATAGTACACGTCTTTTTGGTTTGTATTATAGTGTCTTAAATCTCCAATTCACTGATTCTCTTGGTAGAACACGTCATTTTCAAGCCTTTGGTCCCTACTAGCTACCCATTATCCTCCACTCCATTTCAACAGACTTATAGAATTTCTCAAATGAATTTGCACTGTCAGTTTAATGGTCTAAACATGTTTAATCCCACATTCCAATAGTTTAAAAATTCTATCCTCAAATTTTTCTTTCACTACTACAAACACCTCTTTTTATTGGTATTGTATTTCCCAAAGTGCATATTGTCTTTTCGCATTCATTACTTTTGTTGTATAGAGACTATATACCTTCGCCATAAATATGAATATTATTGCTCATCATATCTTTTTGTTCAATCAAAAAATGCTCATTATTGGTCTTTCTCACTTCATCTTTGCTCTCACTACTTTCCTTTGCTATTATTTTAGCTATGATGAAAT
Source organism: Sapria himalayana (assembly GCA_029783825.1). Taxonomy (NCBI): domain Eukaryota; kingdom Viridiplantae; phylum Streptophyta; class Magnoliopsida; order Malpighiales; family Rafflesiaceae; genus Sapria; species Sapria himalayana. Next base: position 3,797,522 of record JAREIK010001156.1, read on the forward strand.
ATGACCATTCTTGCTAAAAAAAGTCAATTCTTCTTTTTTGAGAATCAATTTCTTTCATTTTCTATCTCTTTCAAGCCCATTATTTATGCCTAACAATATAAAGGGGGACACCCTCAAACACAATTCATCTGTGCTTCTCCTTCTACTTCACATAGTATGATAATTAAGGTAGAGTGAATTATGTGGATAAAAAATTCATCTTCATAATTTTGTATTTCAACTCCTATAGACCAAAATTATGACATTCTTCCCCCTTATAAAAGCAAAAAGAGAAGGATAGAAATGAAAATTATGACATTCTTCTTCCCCACTCTTATAGACCAAAATTAAAGCATAACAACACTCCTAGAAAAATATTTTTACACTCCCTAAGGGATCCATGAGTAATCAAGAGACATAAGACAAAATCTAAACCTTAGAGTTGGGGGCGTGCCTCTCAAACCCCCTTATATAGAGCAGATTCAAGAAATAAATCAAAATAGTGTGGGTTTAGGATTTTGTATCCTAAACTCTCATGAGGACTATCTTTGAGAACCTGACATTCATGAGGACTATCATTGAGAACCTAACATTCATGAGGCTTCTTCTCTTGTACCTCGTATGAATCTTTCATGAATGTTAGGTTGAATTGAGATTTAGGACTTGTGTAATTATGATTTATGTGATGTATGAATATTTTGTAATTAATGGATATGTTTGATTTATGTTGTACAATGGAAACTAAAGTAAATGGTGAGTAAATATAACTTAACTTAAGGCTATGAATATTAGTTAGGTTGTGTATGTTATCATGGTGGATAGTGACAGGCAAATCATATAAGGCTTATTTGCCCATATGGTAGGAAGGAAATGATAGCCCTTCTAGCCATGATACATAAGACAAGCTTATACATTAAAACCTAATATTAAGATATGTTGATCATTATAAGTATGGTGCTCAAAATGCCAAAAGTATGAATGACTTTATATGTCACTCTATTATACATGATTTTAAAGAATTGATCATTGATTGATGTGGAAGCAATATAGAATATTCTCTTAATACTTTCACTTTTAGTGTGCGAGCCACATTTTTAATGTGGAGAACAATGATAAGTTATCTATATAACATGTGTGAGTGGATATGGCTCACAAGGTGATGACCACCCTTTGTAATATTTTTACTCACATTAGAATTATAACCAATTGAGAGGACATAAAACAAAATTACCCTTTCTTATGTGGTAATCAAAATATAGTGTAGGCTACAAAATTGAGCATAAGAAACACGACCAAACTTTACTCACCTATGTGAGTTCACACATTAAAAATCTATATACACTCGATGAAATCACCCTCTATTCTTCATTTCTATCTGTCAAAGCGTTTGTAATTTCCTTGAAGTTTGGTTGCTCTTTTAGGGACTTGAAAAATATGTTATTATTTACTCCTAGAAATTTAAACAATTCTTTTTAAATCACCTTATCAAAACGTACCCAATATATGTGCATATAATACCCCTTCTTATCTTTATCTTATAAATTTGCATAAAATTTTTCCCATGACTTAGGTATTTTCCCTTTCTCTATGCTGGTAAAATACAAATCAATCTTTCTTCTTAAAAAATTTCTAGAAAAGTGGAGCATATTTATTGAAACCATGCTCTCCACAAAAGCCCTTTTTGACAAGAATTGAATTCATCCATCTTTTGTTTGTCTCTGTGTGAAAAGACAACGAGGGTGCCATGGCTCTCAGTGCCTCCTTAGTGGTGCTAGATCTTTGGCACTTAGTTTTTCCCATGCTACTCATTTATACCACTATGCTTTTCCCCTTTAGCTTAGACCATCAGCTTTTCTCAAGGATTCCATAAAATCAACAAGTTTTTGTACATGCAAAATACAATTCCTTGGTGTTGTAGTGGAATTGTAGCTTTGTGATTTTAGGTTCAAGTTTCAAATGGATTCGAAAGGAAGAGAAGTCAGGGTTTGAGAAAAAACAATTTCGTCAACACCTTGATATATACTCTGCCAGTTGTAGCTTTTTATTTATGAGAAGTCATGTTAATCAGGGATTCAATGACTTGATAAATGAGAAGTTGTAGCACTAAAGGTTGGTCGCTACTCAAGAAATAAGAAGTCATAGCAATTAAGGGTTTCCATTAATTTATAAATTATAGGTCATGTTGGTGGAGGTTTATTACTACCTTTTTAAATAAAAGGTTGCAATGATGGAGGTTTTCCTTGACCTATTACTACCTTTTTAAATAAAAGGTTGCAATGATGGAGGTTTTCCTTGACCTTTTATTGAGTGAAATTAGATTAGCAATCGATTTAAAACTACTAATCCTAAAAATAGGGATGTTTTTGTGTGGACTAGTCTCAAGATGTGAGGTACACATAAAAAGAAACCTCCTCACATGAACAAAAATAACAACAAATAATAGCTTCTTGAGTTGTCTCCCATACAACATTTTGGTTAACATTCGTAGCTAGACAATCATCAATTTCTTTTCACCTTTAATTTCAGTTATTCATGTCAACATCTTCATGTGGTTTTTTACTTCCTTTCTCTTTGCTTGTTCATTATCCATTAGCGATGTTAAATAGAAAATCACTTGAATGGTATTCTATATATGCACTCTCAATAATGAAAAGTCACACTTCTCCTTTGTTTGGTCCATGTCGAAAAGAAATATCATGACTATTGGCAATGACTTTAAAGTTATCATAATTTCTTCAGGGTTCTTAGACTTAACTTCTTTCTTTCAATTATTATGGCCAAAATCACTGTAAGAATTTCCATGGTAGTATTTTTATCCTCACTAAACATGATATCTATACTCTTCGTTGGAACTTCCTCACTAGCATTTTTCTCCTCATAAATGATAATTTCCATACTCACCATTAGAAGTTCAAATATAACATTTTTTTTCCTCATGGATTATTATATCCATACTCACCAATGGAAACTCTAAGGTAGCATTTTCTATCATTATACCAAAGTTAGTGTCTCTGCCCATTATGTCAAGTTGTCATATATATTCTTTTCCCTTACATTTATTTTTCTAGTCTTGAAAAAAAGCTTTGTAGTGACATCATCAAGTGATGAGCAAGTTGTTGGATATGATCTATCAAGTGAGATCTATTCATGGCTCGCATATTTTAGATTTCTATTGTTTATGTATTCCTAATAATAGAATTGATTTAGGCCACCAAAATGTCTAAAATACATGTCATCATAGTGATGAAAATGTGCTCCATCATAATGAAAATTTGACCCATACATAGTCCTATATCTCTCTCTGTCTCAAGTTGTTAGCTCAGTCTTGGAGTTTATCGCATATAAGGATAATAGCTAAAAATAAAGAAAAGAAAGAACAAAATTAATAAAAAAATTACAATGATTACAAGTACTACTCCTTTTCAAGGGTAGTTACATCAACTAAAGTTGAACAACCAAACTAAGCATAAATCCTTGTAGTGACACCAACAACTTAGTGTGCAATGGTGACTCATCATCATAGAAAAAAGGAATCCCTAATAATGACACCAAAACTTATTGACCTTGTTATAATACCTAATTTTTATGGTTAGGTGCATCCCAAAAGATAGTTGGACGAAAGTCTCTAGTTCAATATTATTCAATAAGCATATAGGTCATATAAGTAATAAAGCAAACCTTTAGTCGAGATATCATTCTCACAATGATTACACATAGAGTTAGATTAGTCAATGATAATTAATAACTATTCTAGTTGGCATAATAAATAAGATTCAAGTCATAAATCATAGATTCTATGGATGATTCAAATCTTTATATCTGATGGAATTTTATATGGACCAATTGTGGTTATGCTATCTCATAGAATGATGGCTAGATAATTCTGAATTATCTCTTGTCCTACTAGCATACAGTGTGGTTATCAACTATTGAACTCTTCTCAATAATAGTCCCCTCATAGATGTTTTTTTAGTATTTTAACACTAAGACCACAAATCATTACTACTTGGAGGTCATTCACAAGTCCTCACCTCTTAGATAGCTTATTAACTACTATTAATGATTGCTTCGAATATACATTCTTATTTTCTGACCTTTTTTTTTATGAGAATTGATGTGGCAATAAAAGTATTTGCACTTTCAACTTTATTAGCAACATACACACATAATTATTATATGTTTTCTATTATATATATAGTTTGTTTTGATTATCTATTTTGTATAACCAAATATGTTTCTGTTTTAATATTTTCATATAAGTGCAGGAAAAAAAATATTAAGAGGCTGGGAATATAGCAATAGCACAATAACGGGGGTCTCGCTTCCTGGTCAATGGGCCGAAGAAAATTTTGGAGCAGAGCTTGGTCCATCCGAGTGATCTAACCCGCTCCAGTTAATTAAACTGAGAAACTGATATATATATGTTTTTTGTTTACAATTTTTTTTGTTGCTCTAGGAATTCTCTTCGGACTATTTCCTCTCTCTCTCTATGATTTTCTTCTTGATTGTTGCACATGTTGTAAGAATATTCTGATTTTGGTTATAATTTATAAATGCATAAGTATTTTTATGATGGATGTAGCTAGTCATGTTGAATGACTAGTGAACCACATTATTTTGTGTTTTTTGTTGTGGTTTGTGTTTGTGTTGTGGTTTATGTTTGTGTTGTGGTTTTATATACTATCATGGTTGTGGATATATATCATTTGCTGTTTCTTCTTATTCTTCTTATTCTTATTCTGAATCTATAAAATCACCAACCTTGCAAGTGAAATTCCCAACATTTTATCAATGGTAATCATATGTTCAAAACTAATTCATAAGACTATCACCACCATATGAATCACCTTCAAACATGTATAGTATGTGGGTTACCTATCATCATCCTCCACTATGATAGGAAACTCTCATAGTGAATATGAAACTCTTGGAAAAATATTCTAATTTTTGTCCAATAGAAATTGAGTGTCAGTTCCTTTAAGACATACATAATAGATTAGCCTATAAAAATAATCATTCTTTCAGCTTCATAAGCATCATACTCATAATGATTAAACATATTTTAATTTTAGATTTTGGCATATGTGTTTATCTCTAGAATCATGATCAGAAATGTTATTGCTTCTTTCTTACCATATACATGATTATGTTTCGTGACTTATTTATCACCATCCCCCACTTAAATCATGTACGAACCTACTAAAGCCAAAATTTTAATTTCAATTCTATTTAACTACCAAATAATTTCTAACCATAAAAATTCACAATAAAATATTATTGCGAATGTGTGCTCTCCTCATAGGGTTTATACATGTGCTTTGTATCACCCTTGTTTCTCATGTATAATTTAAAAATAAAATTGTGGAGCCCCCTAGGTCATTTTCCTTATGCTTCTTATGAATTTCTCTTGGTTTCTTATGGTTTTCTTTATATACCAGAGCATATGGTGTTAGTTTTTCACTTTGTAACATGAAGTCATGATAGAATATGTAACAACAAAGAATAAAAGTTATGGTTTGTCTTTCGACTATATAACACGAAGTCATGACACTGAGATGAGTCATAGCTTTGGTCTCTTTTATCTGTTTGATTGTCCCAATTCTGAGAAAGTCATTGTTTATCATTTAGTCTCTGTAACACAAAATCACAATGCTAATATATGGCTGCAACTTATGCATTTTGTCTATAAAACACAATGTAATGGCATTGAGTTAGGGTGCGGCTTATTCATTTTACTTATCTAACCTAAAGTCACAATATTAAAGAATGATCATGACTTTTGGTTTTTCTCATGAGCCAATAGTCACAATGCACGTTTTGGGCATGACTCAAGTTTAGCTCTCTATAATTTTCTATAGCCAAAAGTTGCAATAGTGGATAAATATTGTAGCTTTGGCTTGAGTATTCTATGGTTTAATACATGAAAATTCATAAAATCAAGAGACTGCCACAGCTTTTAGCATAAGTGGTGTACTTAGTTGTTATAATATAAATTAATCTCTTAATCATAAAGTTGTTTCGAGCTAGTTTGACTATGACCCCATAAAATATGCATAGCCAAAAAATTATATTATGCAATGAAAGAATTGTATCAACAAGGTGGTAGATACATAACATATTAGTAGTGTTCTTCACTGCATAATATATTATGCAGTGAAGAATTATATCAACAAGGTGGTAAATATATTATCAGTGGCTTATGAAGATTATCATGACTATGTGTAAAGGTTTGGTCAATGTTGGATGTCGAAATCAATTTATAAGTACTCAAATGTGTAACCACTTTATAACATGTCATATGCTATGAAATGTGTGACTTTTTGTACTCCTAGCCACCAAATCTACTAAGATGCATATTTCATACTTAAAATTCTTAATTTCATAACCATTTATCAAAATCCTCAAATCTTATTTTTTATTAAATTGTTACAAATAAAGCTCTCATTCTGACAAACACAACATAAAAAATTATATCAAATGGTATTATTATTTGGTATTTTACATACCAAATAGTCATTATGGAGAAATATTATCTTTATATCAAGTTGATCAATTTCTAAGTCCATGTTAGTTGCTAGACTTAAAACTACTCAAATAGAAGACATTTTTACAATGAAAGAAAATATTTCATCAAAATCAATTCATTCCTTTTCACTAAACCCTTTGACTACTAATTGAGCATTGTATCTCAACTGAGAATTATCATAACTATGTTTAAGTATAAAGAGTCATTTGTTTTTTAGAGCCCAATTCCATTAAGGTAAAGATATCAAATCATAAGTCAAGTTGACATGAAGAGACTTTATCTTTTCATGTATAGTCTGAAGACAATCCTCTTTATTCTCAAAATAAATAGCCTCCTGAAGGTCTTAGGTTTGCCTACAACAATGAGTAATATATAATCATATAATCTAGAGGATACCTAGCATGACCTAGCTGATCTTCTCAATTTAGACTAAGTTGTATCATCATATACAAATGGGTCCTACCTAGTTCCAACTAGAATATAGTCTCTCATATCCTCAACAAGTGTATCAAGTGGCTCAGAAATATCATGTGTATCTTATGGCTTAGAATCATCTAGTGGCTACTCAATTCCTTTTCCTCTCCCTTAATTAGGCTAATCTCTAGAAGGAGCTAGTACTAGATCTATGCACATAGGAATCTTGATAAAATCACTCTCCTCTATGCTTGGATGACTATCATACACTAGTTGACCCTCAAAAAATCACATCTCTGCTCTGAATAAGCTTCTTGGAGATTGAGTCCAGCTATCACAGAGTGGTCTTGCATGATTAAAAAAAATATTACTATATTGATATCTGTATCATTAGATATTAATATAATAATAGGAAATAAACTAGATATTATCTCAGTTCAATGAATGACTTCCTCAATGGAATCTTTAATGTCACCTTTTGGATAATATCTAAAACCTCACTTTTATATTAGTTTTTGGGGGAGTCAGATCATATAGTGGTTAATTTAAACAATAAAGAATGAGAATAAATTGATTTTTTGGTAATATAGCAAAAACTTTAAATTAAAACAAATTTCAAATTCTAATTTTTAAAAATAACAAAAAATTCATAAATCCACACAATTCAAAAACACTAAAAATCTAATATGCATTGAAAAGTCCAAAGTTCAAATATAATATTGTCAATATGAATAATGTATACAAAAGACATATTCACACATACAAAATATACAAAAATACACAATGCTCAAAAATTATGATTTGGATTAAAATATATATTTAAATGATATAAACTCTAGAAATCATAATTCTAAACAAAAAACATAATCATGGGATTTTGGAAAAGATACTTTAGATGTTATTTTACATTATTATTTAGGTGGTATTGTAGGTCCATCGATATGACAAGCACAATAACATTTTAATTAGGGGGGAATTATGTTTTACGATGATTCTCCAGAAATTTTTAAAAATTAGAAACTAAACATTTAATATTCAAAAAAAAATCACAAAACTATAAATAAATTAAAAATAAGGACACTAGAATTCGTAAGTCCTTAACTACCCTCGGCACTCTCCCATGCCCCTCGCACTTGCCCTCGTTCTCGCCCTCGCCCTCGCCCTTGCTCATCTACCCTCACCCCTCTCCACGAGCTCCATCATGGAGCTTGCTCCACGAAGGAGCTCACTAGAGTTCCCGTGAGCTCGACGTGGAGGTCACTTGAGCTTGAGGAGCTCCAGTAAGCTCCTTCGTGGAGGTCGACGAGCTCCATAATGGAGCTCAAGGAACTCTAGTGAGCTCCTTCGTGGAGCTCGACAGAGCTCACTGGAGCTCCAGGGAGCTCATTCGTGGAGGTCGACCAACTCCACAATGGAGCTCCGTCGAGCTCGACGTGGAGCTCTAATGAGCTCCTTCGTGGAGCTCGACGGAGCTCCACCAACTCAATGAATGAGCTCACTGGAGCTCGACGAGCTCCTTCGAGCTCCACAATGGAGCTCCAATGAACTCCTTCATGAAGCTGACGGAGCTTTATGAGCTCCATCTCCATGAAGGAGCTCACTGGAGCTCCTCGAGCTTCATCGTGGAGCTCGACGGAACTCCATGAGCTCCACGTTGAACTCGATGGAGCTCCAGTGAGAGGAGCGTGTTCAGTTGAGAGGAGCGAGGGTAGTTCAAGACAATCAAATTCAATTGCTCTTATTTTTAATTTATTTATAATTTTGTGATTATTTTTTTCAAATATTAAAAGTTTAGTTTCTAATTTTTAAAAATTTCCTAGGATGCACCCCAAAACATAATTACCTCCTTTTATTTAAGTATATATATCTAAAGGCAGCCAATATAATTACAACAACACAACATCCACAATAGCGCAACACAGGAAAGACCACTTGCACAACACACAATAGGAAGCCAGGTATGGAAGAGGGATACACTAGTTTTGCAGACCCAAGCAATTGGAATCACAACCAGTAAGAGCAACAATTTCAACTTTGAAGTGCTGCAATTATCTATTTCATTTTTTTGACTTAAAAAAACTCTATTTACTTTCATTGATGTCTGAAAGAGATGAAACCCATGTGTTCAAAAAATATGAGATATTTTTTGAAAAATAAAAATAATTATATTTTTATTGCAGAATATTCCATCGCTTTCGGACATACATGGCTCTCATCTTTTTTACTTTCATGGCTCTTATATTCCATACTTGCAAAAAAACATAAAAATAAAATAAAATAATAGTGACTAAAAAATAAAATAAGTAATTTTTAAATAATAATTATATATTAATATTAGATTAATAAAACAAAAACATATTCAAGTAAAACTCGATCAACCTAACTCTACAAATTCAATATTTTAATTTTTAGTATATGAAATTATAAATACTTTTTTGGTTTTATGACATTTAAAAATGTAAGCTAAAAAATGTGGAGAAAAAATAATAAATATTTATTATGAATAATATTATGGGTGCACATAAACTCTCCATTAATTTCTTTACTATTGATATTATTGTTATTCTTATTATTCATAGATTAATATGTATTAATTGGCATGAATTAATATGTATTCATTGGTATATTTATTTGTGTATTGATGTATATATTCATTGACGTATTTATATACACATTAATGTATTCATATGTTAAATTATATAAATATGTAATATTTGTATAAATCAGAATATAGTTGAAGTAATAATACATATATTCCATGTTTATCCTATATCTTGTGCTTATATTTCAGACTAAAAATGGCACATATTTTAGTTTTGTACATCATAACCTAATTTTACCAGTCCCCCTGTCCTCCGCCTCGCAGCATGTCTTCATCTCCTATTTTATTTTCTTTTCCAATCTCGACTTCAGTCTGAACTCTGACTCTTGAACTTGATTTTTGTCTCACAGCGTCTTTGCTCAGCTGATAGCCACTGAAAGAAGCATGAAATAACAGACATGATACTCCCTCCAAGCTGACATTTCTATCTAAAAGGCGAATAAAATAACTAAAATGGCAACGACTTCTAGCATAGATGCACCCAACTCCATGGACTCCAACTTTGCGGTAGAGGAGCTTACGGCAAAGGCGGTTCACAAGCGTTACGAAGGCCTAGTCTTGGTTAAGACCAAAGCAATAAAGGGTAAAGGAGCGTGGTACTGGGCACATTTGGAGCCAATTTTGCTTTATAACAACGAAACGGGATTACCCGATTCAGTTAGACTCAGGTGTTGTTTGTGTGATGCCGTTTTCTCTGCATCCAACCCTTCCAGAACTGCTTCCGAGCATCTCAAACGTGGTGCTTGCCCCACTTTTAACTCTCTCTCCAAACCCATTTCCTCTTTCCAACCAAACACGGATCAACTCCCTCGACCTTCTTCGCCAGTTGATACTAGGAAACGTGTCGGACCATCGAACCATGGGGCGTGTTCTTGTACATATCCATCGAGTCCTCTCGCTTTGTTGCCACAGCAGTCACAGTACTCGATGCTGTCTGGTGGGAAAGAAGATATGGGTGCTCTTGCAATGTTAGAAGACAGTGTGAAGAAATTGAAGAGCCCAAAAACATCACCTGGGCCACCTTTGAGCAAGAACCAAATTGATTCTGCATTTGATTGTTTGGCTGAATGGGTGTATGAGTCTTGTGGGTCTGTGTCATTTCCAAGTTTAGACCATCCTAAATTCATGGCATTTTTGAATCAACTTGGTATGCCAGGGATTACTAGGGAATCAGATTTATTTTTTGGTGAAAGACTGGATATGAAGTTTGAGGAAGCTATGGCCGAATCTGAGGCACGAATTAAAGAAACTACGTTTTTCCAGATTTCATCAGACGGGTGGAAGGTGCAGGAGAGTCTTCCAGGGTTTCAAGGAGAGAATCTGGTCAATTTGATGGTGAATTTACCCAATGGGACCAATTTGTACAGAAGAGCAGTCTTTGTAAGCGGCATTTCTGATGTTCCGTCTTGTTATGCGGAGGAGGTTTTGTGGGGAACAATAACAGACATTTGTGGGAATGCCGTGAGGCAGTGTGTGGGAATAGTTGCTGATAGGTTCAAAACTAAAGCTTTGAAGAATTTGGAGAATCAGAATCATTGGATGGTTAATCTTTCTTGTCAGTTTCAAGGGTTTATAAGTTTAATAAAAGATTTCGGAAAAGAGCTTTCGTTGTTCCAAAATGTGAAAGTGAAATGTTTGAAGTTGACCAGTTTTCTCAATAACAAAACAGATATTAGACATTGTTTCAAGAAGCATCAATTGCGAGAATATGGGTCGTGTGTAGAGTTGCTAAGAGGGCTATCTGGTTCCATAAAGTGCAATAGGGTTGAGATTGGGCATGTGCATGCGATGATGGAGGATATATTGGGATTATCTCGAGCATTGCATCTTCTTCTTCTAGATGAATCATATAAAATGCTTGCAACGGAAGATCATCTTGCAAGAGAAGTTGCAGATATAATCAGAAGTGTTGGGTTTTGGAACGAATTAGAGGCAGCACACTCATTGGTAAATTTGATCAAGAAAATGGCTAAGGAGATTGAGAAAGAAAGGCCACTTGTTGGAAAGTGTCTACTGATCTGGGAAGACCTAAGAAGCAAGGTGAAGGACTGGTGTTCAAAGTTCCATATTTCTGAAGGAGTGGTAGAAAAAGTAATTGAGAGAAGATTCCAGAAGAATTATCATCCTGCTTGGGCTGCTGCTTATGTGCTTGATCCGCTTTATCTTAGGAGAGACACTTGTGGGAAGTACCTTCCTCCTTTTAAATGCTTAACTTTGGAGCAGGAGAAGGATGTGGATAAGCTCATAACCAGGCTTGTTTCACGAGATGAAGCTCATGTTGTGTTAATGGAACTCATGAAATGGAGAACAGAGGGCCTTGATCCCGTGTATGCCAGAGCTGTTCAGATGAAAGAACGAGATCCCATTACAGGGAAGATGAGGATTGCCAATCCCCAAGGTAGCAGACTTGTTTGGGAAACTCATCTGACCGAGTTTAGGTCTCTAGGAAAGGTTGCAGTTAGGCTTATTTTCCTTCAAGCTACATCACGTGGATTCAAATGTAACTGGTCTTTATTGAGATGGGTTTGTGCCCACGCTAGATCCTTGGCTGCCATGGACAAGGCTCAGAAGCTTCTTTTCGTGGCAGCGCACTATAAGCTTGAGAGACGAGAGTTCTCTAGTGATGAAGATCAGGACGCTGGCATTTTCTCATTAGGAAATGGTGACATTGTGGTTTATAAAGATCAGTAATTCTTTATTATCTGTTCTAAATTAGTCTTCTGTTGATATTTTATTGATACACACATTTCGAGGTTATCGTTAACATCTCTTTTAAAATGGTTTTTATTATTGATTTTAGCGATGCCATCCATAAATTCCGTCACTTCATATGGAGCAAAATAACACAAGTATAAGTAAATCAGATTTAATACACGGAATATTATGTGTACAAATCAAGGGAGAATTATGTTTTGTAAACTCCCTATAAAATATTCGAAAAAAGTAATTGAATTTCAAATATTTTAAAAAAAGTATACTAAACTATTGATTAATTGATTGGGGTAATTATTTTTGGAGTAATCTCCTAGAAAAATTTATGAATTTAAAACATATATTTTTACGTTTAAAAAAAGTCACCAAAATATTAAAATATTTAAATTTAATACATTCTATTAAGTTTATCCTAAACTACTTTTGTCCTCTCTCATTAGCCCTCGCCCTCTCCTATTGGCTCTCGCCCTTCCCATTGAGCTCGATGGAGCTCGACAACTAGCTCCATCGATCTCCTAGAGCTCGTGGTCGCGCTCCTGGAGCTCGACCAAGAGCTCCTTTAAGCTCCAGGAGCTCGGCGTCAAACCCCTTCGAGCTCCAGGAGCTTGATCTAGAGCTCTTCCAAGCTCCTAGAGTTCGAAGACGAGCTCGATGGAACTCGACCGAGAGTAACGTCAAGCTCCTGGAGCTCTACGATGAGCTCAATGGAGCTCTCGGCCGAGCTCCAGGAGCTCGGCGTAGAGCTCCTTCGAACTCCAGGAGCTCAACCGAGAGCTCCGTTAAGCTCCTAGAGCTTGAAGACGAGCTCAATGGAGCCCTCGCTTGAGCTCCAGGGTCTCGACGATGAGCTCCATGAGTTCTGCTCTTTTACAACAATAAATCCTTGTTTAACAATGATTTCAGATAGTAGAATATAAGAAAGAAAAAAAAAGAGCCTGAAAAGAAGAAGAGTTATTCAGAGAGCTCCAGCAACAGAGAGAATCAAAACAGCCAAATAATAAAATGTGTCCCATGTTTCAGAAAAGTAAAAAAAATAGTTTATATACAGGTCTTGATAATTTATAAAAAGCAAACAGTAAAATTCATCTTTATAGCAAATATCACGCGTTCATTTATTGAATATGAGTAAGGGCATAATAGCAAATTCACAATTAAGCCCAAACCAACTAAATTGAATAGCCTAATCAACAATCTCCCCCATTTGATATTGTTTGTGAGAGTCCAAGCTTTTTCTGAAAATAGACAAGTTTCTCTATAGGTAAAGACTTGGTGAAAATATCAGCCACTTGTTCTTTTATTCTGCAAAACATCAAATTGATTTTATTAGTCTCAATGACATCTTTAATAAAGTGATATTTGAGACTTATATGTTTTGTTCGACTATGCATAACCACATTACTCGTAATGGATATAGTCGATTGGGTGTCACAAAGTATATTAGTTAGATAGTTTAATAGTTTATCCAAATCGGTCAACAACTTTCTCATCCATAAAGCTTGAGATGTAGCTACAGACGCTGAAACATATTCAGCTTCAGTGGTAGGCAAGGCAACTATGGATTGTTCTTGGACTGCCAAGAAATAACCATGGTTCCTAAATTGAATACATATCCAGATGTATTTTTGTAATCCTCTGGACATCCACCCCTATCATTATCACATTATCAAGATATTTCAGTGTAGTTGGTCCTAGTGTATTTCAGACCTAAGTCTATAATTCATTTGAGATATCTCAATACTCTTTTGGCAGCACTTAGATATATGCAATTAGGTGCATGCATGAATCGAAACAATAAATGAACAAAATATACTATATCTGGTCTTGTTACAGATGCATATAGCAAGATTCCTATCAAGCTTTTGTATGTCTTCCCATATACTAATCTGCCTTGGGCATAAATTAGTTTTTGGTTTACTACAATAGGGGCGGAGACAGGTTTACAGTCACTCATTCCAAAATTTTTTAATATAGATTTTATATTTTCAGTTTGAGAGATGGACACATCATTTGTGTCTTGAGATATTTTTAGTCCTAAGAAATGTTTTAGGTTACCTAGGTTAGACATTTCATACTTGGTCTCCATTTATCTTCTAAAATAAACTATTAATTCTATTTTATTACTAGTATAAATTATGTCATCCACATATATAGATACAATTAAGATTCTAGAATTCTTAACTTTCTTAATGTAAAGTGTAGGCTCATTCTTACTTCTTTTGAATCCTTAATTAAATATGTAAGTGTTTATTTATTGATACCAATCACGAGGAGCTTGTTTCGACCTATATATAGCCTTGTTTAATTTATAAACACAGTGCTCACTCCCTTGTTTACGGGTTTAAAGGGTTGTTCTTCATAAATTTTTTTCTTGAGTTCTCCATTCAAGAAGGCAGACCTTATATCCAGTTGGAATAGATTCCAACCTTTTTGTCCAGCGGAGGCTATTAAAAATCTTATTTTTTCTAACTTTGATACTGGAGCAAAGGTGTCTATTTAATATGTTCCATGCTTTTGAGAGTAGCCTTTGGCCATTAATCGAGTCTTATATACAGGCTGATTGGTATTAGGTTGAGTTTTAATCCTAAAAATCCATTTGACCACTATACTGTATTTATTTGGGGGCAGGTCTACTAGAGTCCAAGTTTGGTTCTTTTCAATGATAGACATTTTTGTCTTCATTTTATCCAAACTTGATGTTTTATAGCCTCTTCATAGTTGAGTGTCTTGACTGAGGTTTAATTACATCTCTGGTATATGTCAGATAGAGTTTTGCATTTGACATGTGTGTTTATTTTATTTGATTCCTCTAATACAGACTTAGATTCAATTTAGATTCAGAATCAGATTTAGAATCGGATTTAGAAACATATTTAGAAGCAGATTCAGAAACATATTCAGAAGGGGAGTAGAATTCATATTTTGGAGTGCATTTCTGTTTATTTCTTGCTGTAACATTAATGCTACAGCCTTCTTTATTTGCAACTTCATTTTCAATGAAATTTTCATTCCACTTGCTGTTTTCATCAATGATTATATCTCTACTCACCAGAAATGAGTTTGTTTCTGGTAAATACAGTCTGTAACCCTTGGACTGCAGACTGTAACCTACTAATATGCATTTTAAACTCTTAGAGTCTAACTTAGTTCTACATGCATTCAGTATATGGGAGTAGCAAATATTCCTGAATACTCTTAGGTGTTTAACACTAGGTTTTCTTCCGCTCCAAGCTTGCACTGGAGTGAGATTATCCAGTACTTTAGTAGGGCATCTATTGAGCAGATACACTGAAGTGTTCACTACTTCTACCCAATTAACTTTAGGTAAACCTTTTTCATTTAGAATACATCGGGCCATTTCCATTACTATTCTATTCTTCTTCTCCACTACACCATTATGTTGAGGCGAGTAAGAAGTGGTGAGATGTCTATTTATTCATTTTAATTCACAGAAATCAGTAAATTTTTGTGAGAGGAACTCACCCCCTCTGTTTTTTTTAAGTGTCTTCACACTTAGTCCAGGTTGTCTTTCAGTAAGGGATATAAATTTCTTGAAGCAGTCAAGTGCTTCAGACTTGTGCTTCAAGAAGTAAACCCACATATACCTTGTACATCATCAACAAACAGTAGGAAGTAGCTACTATTGCCTAAAGACTAGACAGACATGAGTCCACAAATATCAGCATGTATCAATTCCAGTGGTTAAGGGGCTCTCCAGTTAGAATGTTTAATAAAACTCTATCTAGTTTTTTTTTCCAGTGAGCATTCTTTACAAACTATGGTGGGAATGACAAGGTTTGAGGGCACTCTATTTACTAATTGTTTATTAAAAATATTTTTCAGGCTGAAATAATTTACATGCCCAAAACTTTTATGGCATAGTGAAGCTTCAGACTCGACATTCATAATCAATGCATTGTTTGTTTTTTGATTAAATGTCAGTGGAAAACTCCTTCCACTGGACATTTTCACTGTCCATGAAGATTGATTATTTTCTTGATCAAATATAACACATGTATTATTTTTAAACACTAGTTTGTATCCTCTTTCCATTAATTGTCCCACACTTAATAGGTTCTGGTCTAGTGTTGGAACCAGGAGTACATCATTTATAAGTTTGACTCCTGTGGAAGTAGGTACTGCCACTTTGCCTTTATCTTTTGCTTCGACTAAGTCATAATTACCTAATTTGACCTATGAATTTATTACTTGAATTAAATCCATAAATATTTTTTTGTTACAGCACATGTGGTTTGAGTAGCCACTGTCTAGAGACCAAGTATTTATTGATGGTTAATTTTTTGTTTCATTTGCATAAAACAAATATTCTGCAAAGACTACTTGTTCTGCACAATCAGCATACTGTTAGAGATTTATTTTATAATCCTTCGAAGTATGCCCAAACTTTTTACAGTTTAGGCAGTGATTTTTTTTTCAAAACCAACACTCAGTAGTAGTGTGGGTTGATCTCTTGCATATGTTGCAAGAGATGTGTCGGTTTTTATGTGAAGCAACTGAAGAAATGATTTTATTTTTGTCTCTATTTTTATTTTTAGCAACATAATTGGTGTTTTGTTTTCTGTTTATTGTCTCTTCAGCTTGATTATTTCTTTTGTTGGCTGATTCTCCCATCTCAATTGCATTGTTGTCTTTCCAGAAACTTCAGTTCTTTTGAGCAATCTACTTTCATATGACTTCAATGAGCTCAAAACTTATTGAATGGTAAGCTTTGACAGGTCTTTAGTCTCTTCTATCAATGCCACAATGTCATCGAACTTGTTAGATATGTATATTAATAATTTTTTAATAAGACGAGTCTCAGAGATGTTTTTACCATGTATTTTGAGTTGATTAACTATGTCCAGAAACTGAGTTGAGAACTCAGTGAGAGAGTCTGAGTTATTCATACTCAAATTCTCAAAATCCATTTTCAAGGAGTGTAGAAGGGCTCCTCAAGCCTTCTTATCTCCTTGATATTCTTCGGTTAGGAGGTTCCAAGCCTCTTTGGCTTGAGTACATCCAAGTAATCGAGGAAATATTACATTACTGACTCCCTATTGTGAATAGTAATGCTTTTATATTTAATTTCCTTAGTTCTCTCTCTTCTATCAAATCTTTTCTTTCTAGAGTAGAGAAATTAGGTGCTTCTACATATCTAGTACCACAATATCCCAAGTATATTGTGAGATAAATAGTGTTCTCATTTTAACAAGCTAGTATTTAAAATTCTCACCATCAAACAAGGGAATGGGGATTGACCCTGAGTTTGATGAGTTTTGATTTCTGGAAAACATGTTTATTTGAAAATTTTGAAAAAGTATTCGAACATAAATATGGGAGTTTTGTATAAAATATAGTTTAAACAACACAAACCTTTCAGATCTTAATATATCTGGTCTGATATGTGCTAGATCTAAGGAAATCATGAAGAAAAAAAGTTAGGTCAAAATGATCGTCTATTTTGGAGAAGTTATTTTTCGAACAATTTGTTCAAAATAAATCTTCAATCTCAGATAGAAACCTTGCTATGATACCGGATTGTTGTTTTACATCAACAAATCCTTGTTTAACAAGGATTTCAGAGAGTAGAATATAAGAGAGAAGAAGTAGAGCTTGAGAAGAAGAAAAGTTATTCAGAGAGCTCCAACAAACGAGAGAAAACCAAAATAGCCAAATAATAAAATGTGTCTCATATTTCAGAAAAGTTAAAAAAAATAGGTTATATACATTTCTTGATAATTGATAAAAAGCAAATAGTGAAATCCATCTTTATAGCAAATATCATGCGTTCATTTATTGAATATAAGTAGGCGCATAGTAGTAAATTCACGAGTAAGCCAACCCAACTGAATCGAATATCCCAATCAACAAGCTCAACACAAAGCTCCTTCGAGCTCCAGGAGCTCAACCAAGAGCAACGTCGAGCCCTTGGAGTTAGAAGACGAGCTTGACGGAGCTGTCGATCGAGCTCCAGGAGCTTAGCCAAGATCTCGACGACGACTCCACAAAGGAGCTCGTGGAGATGAGTGGGGAAAGATGGGTGGAGAGAGAGAGGGACGAGAGGTGATGGCAGACAGGCTAGGGGAGACGGGCGAGGGGTGATGGCGAGGGGTGAGGGCGAGGGGTGAGGGCGAGGGGCGAGGTCGTGGGTGAGGGTGAGGGGTGAGGGCGTGAGCAAGGGGCGAGGGCATGGACAAGGGTGAGGGCGGGGGCAGTTTAGGACTTAGGAATTTTGGTGCACTTATTTTTAATTTATTTTTAGTTTTGTGACTTTTTAAAAATATCAAAATTTTAGTTTCTAAATCTTAAAAATTTCTGGGGAAACACCCCAAAACATAATTCTTCCTAATTTATTTTTGGTGAAATCAATTATTATAATACCAAAATACCTTTCTCTTTTCCCTCCCTCTCTTCCCTTGTCCCACTCCTCTCCCCTTGTCCCACTCCCCTCGCACCTCTCCCCTTGTCCCACTTCTCTAGCCCCTCCCTCCTCCCCCATTGCCCCTTGCCCCACCACCCTCCCCCCATTGCCACTTGCTCCTCGCCCCTCTCCCCTCTCCCCTAGCTTCTTGCTGGAGTTCTATCAAGCTCCATGAAGGAGTTCTAGCGAGCTCCATTGAGCTCCACGGAAGAGTTCTTGGAGCTCCATTAAGCTCCTCGTTGGAACTCACTAGAGCTCCTCGTTGGAGCTCACTAGAACTTTTCCGTGGAACTCACTGAAACTCCTCTGTGAAGCTTGCTGGAGCTCCTCTATGAAGCTTGCTGGAGCTCCACAGCTCCATCATGGAGCTCCATAGTTTCATCATGGAGCTACACAAGCTCCTGGCTGGAGCTCCACGAGCTCCTCCGTGAAGCTCGATGGAGCTTTAGTGAGGGGCTAGGAAAGAGGGGCAATGGGAGAAAGGAGGGTATTTTGATATTATAATAAATGAGTATATCAAAAATCAATTATTTAAAAATTTGGTATATATATTTTTTAATTTAAAATTTAGTTTCTTTTTTTCAAATATTTTCTAGTAAGTGTAATAAAACATAATTCTTGTCAAATCAATCCTGACTGGCACAGATTTAAAACACAAATTTTAATTTCCATCGCTGAGTCTCAACTCTAAGGTAAACAAAAACTAGTACAAGATGTTAAATGCCTACGAACTTAAGTATGTTGTCTTTCTCCCGAACCCGAAGTCACTTTTGTAAATGGTGCTTAATCATGTTTAAATGTATTAAGATAAGAAAATTAAGCTGACAGTCCCAAAAAAAAAATATTTAAATAAAACTGAGATTTTTTTTGGTGCTAAATAAAATAATTTAAAAAAATTTACAAATTTTAAAAAATATATCAAAATATAAAATAATTATATTTTATTACATTGTATCCTTTGGAATTTTACTTAGATGTCAAATTCCATAAATAGTGAAAATAATCACATACACACACACACAAGCCTATAGAGAAAATATATAATAATATATGTATGTGTGTGTATGCATATATATTTATATAACATATATATATATATATATATATATATATATATATATATATATATGTTTTTTTTTATATGTGCTTTTTTATTGTGTAGTAATATCAATATAATATTGCTAGTCTTGGATAATATCTGTTGATAATGGGCCTCAACCTTAAGTCTGATGCATTTGGGCTCTACATCACTTATGGCTATAGTACTGTGTATGCTTATATAATGACATGTATGAACATTGTGTCTTCTGCCACATCATAAATAAAAGCATGTCCGGTTACATATTTTTAATAAAGTGGCTTTTGAATTTTACCATTTTTAAAATATGGATATATAAGCATTGTTTTCATTTTTGTTTTTGGAGGTAAATGTCATTTTTTAATATTGGATTTTGATGTGCTTGTTCTCTCTCCCTGGTGATCTTCTTCCTATTTATCTCGTGATTTCTCTTCATCATTACCTTCTGATGTTGATGTTCTGTAATCCTTGTTGTATCAAGGAACTGCAATCTGAATACAACAATACCAATATGATATTTATTCAACAAAAAAAAAACTTATATCACACAAAAAAACTATTGGGTTACCTCCCAAGCAGCAATATGTTTAATGTCTATATCTAGACTATTAATAAATTTTCTCATCTATTAAAAATCTCGACAGTCTAAGCCAATTTTTCAATTAAATTTTTGAACAATCTTCTCATTGTACTTTCTATATCAATCAGTGATGTTGTATAGTTAGCCATCTCAATGATAGATGAGACAAAATGACTACTCTTTGTTTTTACTCTAGCCATGACATTATGAAATATCATAACTTTTAATATTTTTCTTATTTCTTTTTCTCAACTTTCTCCATTTTAGCCACTATAGTTTCACATCTTTTTCTATCATTTTGTATACTCGGGACAATATATTCAACTACTTTCGAATCAATTACTAAGACTTCTAATGCATCATTTTCATCCATTTCCACTTTTTTTTCTGTTTCTCATCTTCAACTGCATCAAAATCAATCCTTGAAATTTCTAATGTGGTGTTTTCCATGTTCATTTCTATTTTTTTCTCAGTTCTCTTCTTCAACTACATCCATATCAACCAGTAAAACTTCTAATGTAGCTCTTTCCTTTTGCATATTCAAGTTATTATATTGGTCTTTCATTTCAAGTTGTCTTAAACTGCTCTTCTATCTTTGGATTTTATCTCTTTGTTGTGCTTAGTAATTCTACAAGTAATTCATCAAATGCTAGACTATAGGTCAGACAATAACTATCCCGTGAAATTTCTAAATGGCTACCCTAATTAAGTTCTTCATAACTCACTTTTGGATGATTACAGAATTAATTCAAGTTACCATGAGATATGAGGTAGAAGTCATTACTATGTGAATAATAGTTTCCGTTATAGTGATAATTTGGGTTGTAGATGATTTTCATGATTTCGGTTGATACTTGATAGGGTGATGTCTCTAAAAAAAAAGAAATAATAACAAGCAAGACTATTTCACAATCAAAACAAAATAACAAGATAAGCTATTGTAGATTTGGTAAAATAATTCAAGTATTATTATCAAAATAACTAAAAATAGAATTATTATTTTTTAATAATATTTATGTCAACTTATATTAACTAACCAAACTAAACAATCTCCAACTATGATGCCAAAAATTTGTCCAAATTTTATTGTATTATTCAATTTTATTAGTTAAATAATACCCCACAAACTCATTGGTTAATAATTTATCATCAATAAAGATATGCAAGTATATGAGTTATATAAGTAGCAAAGAAGATTTTTTTTTTAATATATCAATCTCATAGAAATTATATTGATAGTTTGGTCAACTAATAAATCTAAGAGAAGTTTAAAGACTTCTACTAGTCCATGTCATGACTTATTGTTTCTGGGTCACAACTAGATAAGTGTTGCAACATTGTTGTTGCTATCACGACTTCACTGGTGCTTGTGGTTCTACGCAGCATCATGACTAGTAAATATGATGTCATGACATGTAAATGTCATGACTCACGAATAAGATGTCATGGCCTATTCTACTTTAAGTCTTCAAACGATATAGTCATGACTCATAGAAGTGACCCATTCTACTATAAGTTTTATTATCTCTCAAAATGTATTCTTGAATAGACATTTTGAGTCATGACTTCAATTGTGGCATTTTGTATTTCACTTTGTTGGTTAATTCTTACTTTTCACTAAAAAATTCTAAAACTCCAAGTTGTAGATAAATCTCCATCATTGATATCTAAACCTAATATTATCCATACAATTTAGACTAATAATAGGCCAAACATGTAGGTATATTTTGGGCCTATGAATCAACTCCTTAACACTTAGAGTTTTGCTTGTCCCAAAGTAAAAATTTACTTATAATCTATCAATCAATCAAATCAAAGATGTAGCCATCTATGATATATCAATGGAGATCATGAGAGTTGAATCATGTCAATGGATTGCGAATTTATTACTGATCTCATAGTTTTATTTTCTATTTTCTTTGATATGTTGTGGTAGAAACTTCTGCTTTTGAACTAATATCTTTTAGAAGGAATTCAGCAGAAGAGGATTGGAACTTGAAGATGGATGTAGAGGGTCTCTCTATGTTTTGCTTACAAGCCACTGAGCTTGTTTCCTATTCCATCATCTTGTTATCGGTTTTGATAAACTCATTTTGCCCTTGGACAATAGATTTGAGTGCCTATTCAAATGACCCTTGTTCAAAAAACATATTTCTTTGATATGAGTTGCACATGTATAGGCTTTCAACCCAAAACTTCTCTTTGGAAGACTCTAGTGCCTTGCCTCTCTTCTTCATAATATCTTTCCATTCTTGGTTGTTAGTCCTATATAGCATACCAAGTCCTCTTCTCTTTCTTCTCTAATTTCTATCTTGGTAATTTGTGCTTCACATGGTTCTATTCTGCCTATTTTTATTCCTCCTCTTCATACTTCATCTTCTTCCCTCTCTCAACTATTTTCCTCTTTATACTGATCAGTGTTAGAGGTAACATATTTTGACATATCTCATCGATTTCTTCATGCATTTTACTACTTCTATCTTTCATAGTTAAAAGATGAATATTAGGCTGATCATGTGACTCATAATCTCCCTCCTTGATAATCCAAAAATGGATTTCTTAATTATCTCATTCACATTGACATACAAGAGTATTGCTCTATCTTGATTAACTATCGACAGATGCAATGAATGCTAAATGATTAACCACACCTTTTCTATTTTAGTTAAGATCCCTCTTGGAAATACATGAATGGGTTCTTCTCTGTTCCATGTCAATGGCCTTTTTCTTTTTTCAATATTTGAATTATCTTCTCAAAATTAGGTTCTCTCTTAGTTTTTTGAATTTTTTCCTATCGTAGACATCTAATAGCTACAACATTTGATTGATGATTGCCCTATCAAATTTCACTCAAATTTCTATCACATAGCTAGTTTTCTTACTTCATTCTTCAAGATTCCAATAAAATTCCCACTTGATAACTAAATATCTTTGGTCATAATATGTGTTGAGGGGTTTACATCTTATTTTCTATATTATTTTCAAGAATGATGATATAAACTCATTGAATCCTAATTTTTCATTGGAGTTCTTATTGGAGAAGGTGTACATCATCCATGCTTCCCTCTTTTTAGAGGTGTCAAATTTGTTGGGTCGGGCTGGCCCAGCATAAAGCACGCCATGATTCGGTCATACTTGGTCCAGTATGGTTTGGTCTTACTTGGTCCAGCACGGCATGGGAATGACCCATGCCCGAGACCATATCGGGCATGCCCTCGGCACCAGTTGTGCCATGCCGGTTGCCAAGCCGAGGGATTTCGGCCCACATGTTTTGCCAGGCATGACATGAATGCCTGGCACGTGGGCACGATATGCGTGACCATGCATCGAGCATGCTCACGACGAGCCGACGCCAATGGGCGAGGCTCGCCAAGCCCAAAAAAGGGCGATGGCATGCCCCTGAAACCCTAATTTTTTTAAAAATTAGGGTTACATCCCGACCCGAACTAGGCCGAACTCGGTGAATTTTGGGCCGTAGGTCCATGCTGAGCCTGACCTCCATTAAACCATGCCGGGCTTAGCACAACATAATTACTGTACCATGATGTGCCTGGCCTGACATGATAGCCTGGTTGGGCGGCGATCTAAAACCAGGCCGAGCCAGCCCAACCCATTTGATACCTCTACCTCATTTGCAATAGAAAATTATCTTCATTTGCTATGATATGTTCTCCACCTTCAACCTTTTCACTTCAACTCATTTTTATAATAATTTTAAATTATTATTGACTTTGACATTGAGAAAGTGTGGTACACTTTTCTCATCCTTTTTGTGGGGATATTGGGATTTGAAAATGAGGGTAAGAATGACTGTTTGCTTATCACAATGAGTAATGATGAGAGAACCTAAAAATGTCAAGACTAAAAATTGAAGTCAAGACTTAAAAAATAAATAAATGATTGAGTAAGAGCATCATGACCAAAAATTGTGTCAAGATCAAAATATAATACCATGACTTAAATATGTCATGACCAAATCACAGTGTCGCCTTGATTAGTAATGATGTCACAATTCTATTCTCAGTGGAATGTACTCATATGTGATGTAGCAACTTAATAATGATATCATAATGGAAAAATAATATCATGATCATATAAGTAAGAGTATATTTATTGAAAAAATTATGTCAAGACCATAAGATAATGTCATCACGATTAGTATTGATGACAAGACTATATCTTTAGTGTAATTTGCTTAAATGATGTCAGGACCTAATAAGTAATGTCACAATTAGATAATAATAATATGATGGATAAATAATGTTCGTACCACAAAAGCATGAGTGTCATGATTAAAAACCTTCTCACAACTTTAAGGTAATGCCATGACATAAAAATGATGTCATGACCATGCAAAAGTGTCTTGACACAATTAATCATTGTTGCAACTTTAAAATACTTGTCGCAACCACAAATTGTTTTTCGATTGATAATCAAACATGACATCTCTACTTCATAATTGTTGTTACGACATAAAAATCAAATCAACCATCACGACATCTAAAAGAGCAATAGTGATCTTCAAAACACAAAGTTTCATGAGTCATAAAAGTGTTGTCATGACCTTCAAAACACAAAAAGTGTCAGAACTCATAAAACTATTTATGTGACCATCAAAACACAATAAGATTGGCTATTCAACATTGAATTCCTATCATTTGAGAACTTGGCGTGGCAAACTAATAAATGACAACAAAAACAATATGTAGAAAAGATTGCTGATGCTTTATTCAATTATTAAATATAATCTATTGTGCTTAGATTACCTATCTAGAAGTACTATATTTTATATTTTTATCTCAACCAAGCTACTTTAAAATAGTAGCTTTGTAATTCTTAATGAAATTTAGTTTATTAAGGGCCCGTTTGATAAAACTAAAAAAAATTAAGTGCGGAAAAATAAGTACTGAAAAATTAAGGCTGAATTTTATAAGTGTTGAATTTGTATTGAAAAACTGTTTGATAATTTACTGTTAATTGAATGCTAAATATATATATATTGTTTGATAACTATGAATGCTGAATGTTGAAATAATGTATTTTTTATATTTATCCTTATTATGATTGTATTACATATTATCCAACATAAATAAAATTTCTAATAATTTTTTTTTCACTACAATTGTTATTTATTAAAAAAAATAAAATTTCTAAAAACATATCCATAAATAAATCATAAACCCAAAAAAAAAATAAAAATATTTAAAATATAACCAATAAAATCTAAACTCTTAAAAACTATCCAAATTTTTAATATAAAAATAAAATTAATGAATAACTAGTTGATTTGCTATTTCCTCTCTTAAATTTATCATGAAAGAGAGTTGGGGTTAGGAATTGTGATGGAAAAGAAAGGAGGGGGAGAAGATAGATTCACAAATTAAACTATAGCATGAATGAAAAAATGAAAAAAAAAATGAAAAAAAAAAAGAAAAAAAAAAAGAAAAAAAAAATTTTTTTTTAAACAAATTTTGTTGAAAATTTTCAGCCTTTAGCATTAAGTTGGTCTCTACCTACTTAAAATTTTCAATAAATTTTCACTTAAAATTTTAAATTTTCAACTCTCAAAAGTTTTTATCAAACACACTAAAAATTTCAAACCATTGAAAATTTTAATTTTCAATGGTTTGAAGATTTTAAGTGCGTTATCAAACAACCCCTAAGTCTATGTAATTCTTTCTCCACAATTTGTTCTCTTTGATAGTATTTCAACCTCTATCCATTAATCTTGAACTCTCTACTAACATTACGGCCTCGTAAGGAATTAACATAGTTATAGTGACTGGTTTGGACCACATGGATCTTAGTTTGTTTGGAAATATTTTTTGTCAAGAATTAAAAATTTGCACTCAATCTCGAGCATTGAATTCTTTCTTTAACATATATTTATCATGCTGCTTCTTCATTCTATCTTTTTATATACTTACACTCTCATAAGTATCATTCCTTGGCTCTTCTAATTCACTCATTTGAAGATATCTTCTTTTTTTTCACACTCTTCAGATATAATTCAATTGCTTCATATCCCATTGTGCACGATGTTCCAGCTATATTGGTAAGTGACAAGTCTTTCCAAATACCAATCTATAAGGTGACATACCAATGGGTATTTGAAGGGATTTTTGCATGTCCATAATGCTTCATCCAACCCCCAAGACTAATCTCTCCTTGAATCTTTAATTATCTTTTCTAGAATCTTCTTGATTTCTCGGTTAAAAATTTATGCTTGTTATTTGGACTGTGGATGATAAGAGATGCCATTCATATGCTTCACACCATGTCTTCCAAAAAGTCTAGCAAGTAATTTATTTTAGAAATGACTCCCTTCATCAGTTACAATACACTAAAACCCTCTAATACTTGTCATGATGTTTCCATATAGAAATTTCACCATCATCTTGGTATTGTTCTTCTAAGTGATATTTGTTTCAACCCACCTTGATACATAATCTACTGGTACGAAAATATATATATAACCAAAGGAAGGAGTGAATAACCTCTTAAAATCAATGCCCCATACATCAAAAATATTAATTTCCAAAATACTATCTCAAGGCATTACATCCTAATTCGATATATTACTTATTCTCTAACATCGATTATAGCTTTGCACAAAATTTTGACAATATTTGAATATCACCAGCAAGAAGAAACTAGCTTGTAGTATTTTTTACGCCATTTTGTTCACTCCATAATGTCCTCCATATGGTGAAGAGTGATATTTTAATAAGATTTTTTTATGTTCTTTTTCTAGCACACATTCCTGCACCATTTAGTCAATATATCTATTGAATAGTATGAAATTATCTCTTTGATGATGTCTCACATTGTTTCATAATGTTTTCTTTTTTAAGAAATAAGAAAATGAGGTAGAATATTACAAGCAAGATAAATCACATAGTCAACATATCACAGTAGTTGTGTGTTCCAGAAAATGTAGTTGTTCATCTAAAAAGTTTCTATTATTACAATTGCATTAGTGGTTTTTTCTTCAATCTCCATACGAGATAAGTGATCGACTATCACATTTTCACTTTTTTTTTCTTATCTTAATTTTGATATCGAATTCTTGGAGTAAGATCATCCATATGATTAGTCTCATTTTTCATCATTTTTTATCATTAAATACTACATGGCTATGTGGTCTATATATATATAAATTTTTTTGCTATAATAATGTATGATCAAAATTTGTCACAAAAGAATACCACTGATAGCATATCCTTTTCAATTATTTTGTAATTCTTCTGAGCTTTGTTCAAGGTTTTGCTAACACAATAAATTGCTCTAAGGATTTTGTCACTCCTTTATCTCAATACAACTTCAACAACATAGTCACTTGCATCACACATGATTTCAAAGGGTTCACCCACTATGATATATTCATTATGGTGCAACCATTAATTTCACTTTGAGTTCCTAAAATACTCATGCATATTCTTCATCAAAAACAAATATAACATCTCTTTCAAGCAACTTACAAAGTAGTTTGGCTATTTTTAAAAATTTTTTAAATAAATCTTCGATCAAATCCAACATATCTAAGGAAGCTTTGCACACCCTTCAAGGTTGTGGGTGGAGCCAGAGTCTCGATGGCTGAAATCTTTGCTTTATCAACTTCTAGCCCATTGGAAGATACACAGTGTCCCAAGGATATTCCTTCTTATTTCATGAAGTATAATTTCTCACAATTCAACATGAAGTTATTTTCTCTACACCATTGTAATATCTTCAATTGAGCCCCCAAAAATAAAAAATTCATCCATGAATACTTCCATCACATCTTTAATGAGATCCATAAAAATATCCATCATACACCTCTGAAATATTGTCAAAGCATTCCACAAACTAAATGACATTTTTTTTAAATGAAAATGTTCTATACGGTGTCATGACTTGTTTATAATAGTTGTCATGACTTCTTCAATTGATGTTGCCACATTTAATGTTGTGACTTCATTAACCCTTATCATAACTTTTATAATTGTAGTGTCAGGATCATGCATCGAGACTTCTTCTTCATGTGTTGCAACTTATTTTATTGTTGTGATAATATTTTGTAACTTCTTCAAAAAGTAATCCTCCTTCATATTATGTTGTGATAATAGTTTGTATCATGTTTCTTTTTTGTTCCTATCTTGATCACTTTTTTTTCGTGACTTCAACAACACATGCCATGACTTCACCACTCATTATGACTTCTTTACATGTCATGACTTCATCACTACATGTCATGACTTGTTCACTACATGTCATGACTTCTCCTTCTTCACATTTTTTTTATTTTATTTTTTGTTACAACTTTATTTGCTATTGTGACATCTTCAAAAAGTGTCATGACATCATAATTTATTGTGACTTTTTAATATATGCCAAGACTTATTTGGATTTTATTAAAGTACCATATTTTTTTTTGCATCCTCACATTCTTCGAGAGAGCTTATTTTCACAAAGTCAATAAATTATCCATTGTAAGAAATGATCAGTCTATCTATCCTCTAGCAGCTGGCCTTGTCTATATCAAGAAACTTCTAACTTTTGTATAAGTTAAACTTCACTTTCTATTCACCCACTTGGATAATTAATTTACCATTATTTACATCGATCAGAGGTCTAATAGTCAAGAAGTGTCTTATTATAATTAATAGTACATAATTATCTTCTTTCATACTAATATAACAAAATTCATAGAGAAAATAAATTTCTTAACTTTGACAAAGATTTCTTCAATGATACCTCTCAATGACAGAGATTTATCTGCAATTTTCAAAGAGACTGTCATAGGAGTAACTTCCCCAAATTGATACTTACTTGCAAGTTACATAATGACTTGCTGAACACATGCTTTCCAATGACACACAGGATAGCAAAGATGCTCAAATCTTTTAGTAATCAAAAGAGTTTTTCCATTTAATGGTGCAACATTTTCAATAAGATCGATAGTTTTATATGATTACATATTATTTTTATTGCTCATTATCTCTTTCATAAATATTACATAATTTGACACTAGGCTAAAGCATCAACAAAAAAATTATATGCTTCTTGATTATGTTTAAGAACTTTTCAAATTATTCATCTATCTGTACCTTTTTAAATATATGTTGAAATGTTAAGGGTGGAGTGATGATATTAGGGCTTTTTGGAAGTGTTTTTGTTCTAGGCATAAATATTTCTTTTGTCCTTCATTTCTTCCTTTCCACTTCAACTTCATCCTCTTGTTTCTCAGCTTTAATCTTTACTTTTTTATTATTTAGCTACCTTTTCTTCAATATCTTTACCACTTCCGATCTCTTTCTTGTTTGTCTGAGTGATTTCCATGCATTACTTCAGGTCCCTTTTAATATCACTGAGAAAAAATCTAGATGGCCTTTCTTTTATAGGGAGAGCAAGCTAGTGTTTGAATTGTCTTCATTGTTGCATCCTTGTTACTAAGCTTTGATTGCATCTGATCTATTCAATAATCTTGTGTATTACTCATCTTATTTGTTTCAGTCAATGGGGCTAGGTTGTTGTTCTCAAAGAATGAGGACTTCTTCTCTCCTTGATAATTTAAGATTGATGCTCCTTGCCTTTGAAATACAACTATACTACAAGAATTATTTTGATAACTAGGCTATAAAATATATCATTTATTAGCATAGAATAAGCATTAGTGATTCTTTAGATTCAAATGATAATAAGTGGGTAAGATTTTGTTGGGTAAGAAGGCATATCCCTTATTCATATTGTTCACATCTTACACTTAGTAAGTTATATCTTGGTTCATTGTTGGTTGTATTTGTATCATTGTAATTTCTTTCATTGTTTGTCCTTTCTTTCTTTGGGATGAGAACTAATTCATAAATATATCAATCTTAGCTTCCATGGTAGAAATTTTATCAAACTCCAAAATTATAGCTCTTCGACTCTTTTTTTTCTTAGTGAGAGCATGATAGCTATTCTTTACCAACTCCTCAAAAATATGTAGGAATCTTCGGGTGATTTATTCATAATTGATCTAATTGAAGCTATATATATTGTACATCTTGTCACATAATTTAGTCTATTATAAAATATTTGTGCTTTGAACTAGAATTCAAATCCATATTGTGACCATCTTCTTAATACATATTTAATTCTATCCCAAACATCATATAGTATCTCTTGCTCACCTTGCCTAAATTAGCCGATCTTTATCCTTATTTGTGAGGAAACTTGTAGTAAGAACATTTTGGTGAGGAACATTTAAACCAATTGTCCCTAACTATTTATAGAACCCCTCTATAAGTATTAGAACCAATTCCTCACTTCAACATTGGGAGAAAATGGGAATAGCCTCAGCTCAATTACTTCATGGTCTACTCCATTCATTTTCATTGTAAAATAAATCCAAAAATAAGGTAATATAACTATTGGGATCTTCTAAAAAAATATCCACTATATTGATATTGTTGTACTATGGCTATCAAACTCGATTTGAGTTCAAAATTATTAGCTTGGATGGGATGCTTCCTTATTCCCGAATAACTATATGTTAAAGTTGGTCTTCAATAATCACCTAGTGTGTAGTCATGGATGTGTTATAGCCCATTTTGCTCCACACCTCCATTACTTTTTCTTTCACTTCTATTATTTTCTTTCCTGATAGCTTTTTTACTTTTTTATCTCCTCAATAATATCCAAGTTCTCTCAATTCTTAGATTCATAGAAAATATATTAGTTCTAGATCTTTGATGCATGCAATTGAGTACATATCAAATAAAAAAAACAACTACAAAACAACATACAAAAAGAAACACAACAAGCAAACAAACTAAATAACAAAAACATATACTTAATTCTTAGACAATAGGTTAGAAACAATATTTCCAAATAAAAATTATTTTCAATCCTTGAGAATGGTGCCAAAAAACTTGTTAGGCATTTTATATATCAAACCTAGTGGGATTAGTATTTGGCTTATAAAAGATACACTATTCAAAGGGTTCTAGAGTTCAAGAAACTTAATTCTAGTCAAGAAGATAATTATAGATTTTAGTATGACTCTTAAATCCTAAGGTTTGTCCACGTGATTCTTATGATATATATTCAAATAATTTATTTTATGTTGGGTATACTTATAGAATGAAGGTTAGATAGTTGCTAGAATCTTTTTTTGCTTCAATGGCATATAAGGTAGTTATCACCATCAAGTGTATCTTAATGATGGTCCATCATAGGTTTCCTCTTAGTACATTATCATCAAGATAATAAATCATTCTTGCTCGAAGGTCATTCACAATTCTATTACCTTTTAGGCAACTAGTTAATTATCTTTGATGATTATTTCATATGTACATTCTTATTCTTAGACCTCATATTTCATAAAGTGCAAAAACTCATGTAGTAGAAAAGTATTTGAACTTTTAGCTTTATATGTATCATACTCATACAATTAATATATACTTTTCTCAAATCTCACTAGTGAGGACTATATAAGTAAAAGCAACTCAAAAGACTATCATCACCCTGTGAGTCACAACTACTCATACATGTCATGTAGATTACTTGACACCATCATCCATAGTGATGATGTGACTCACATACTAAAGATAAAACACTTAATATATTATTTTAAAAATTATCTAGATCAATTAATGATTAGTTCTTCTAAGACATGTATAATGGAGTGACATATAAAATTATTCATGCTTTCAGCTTCATGAATGTCATACTCATAATAATTAATATACCTCGATTTTAGATTTTTAACATATATGTTTATCCCACACATCATGGTCGAAAGGTTTATCACTTCATTCTTACCATATGCAAGAGTAAGCCTCATTATCTACCTATCACCATCCACCATGATAACTTAAACAAACTCATCAATAGTCATAACCGTAATTTAAGTTTTCCTCACACAACATGGTCAGAAGCTCTATCATTTCCACAACATAAATCAAATATATCTATTAATCACAAAATATTCATATATTACATAAATTATAATTACACAAACCTAGATATCAATTCAGCTACACATTGAAGAAATATTTATATGAGGCACAAGAGAAAAAGTCTCATGCACTTCATGTTCCAAAGGATATCCCTCACAAAAATCTTGGATACAAACCCTAATTCTATGCTTTTTTGATTTATTTTCTGAATCCACTCAAGGGGGGAGGGGGGCATTTGAGAGTCATGCCTTCAACTCTTGGTTCTAGCAATTATCTTGCATCCATTACTTAATCATGGATCCCCTAAAAATATTGAAAATCCCCCTGTGGTTGTTCCGCTTTGATTCTGGTCACTAAACCACAAATAGTTAATTATTCTTGATAATTATTTTATATGTACATTCTTATTCTTTGACCTCATATGTCAAAGTGTAAGAACTCATGTAGTGTAAAACTATCTGCATTTTTAGCTTCATACATATAAAACTCATATAATTAATATATACTTCTCTCATATATTTCCAATTGGAATCATATGAGTGAAAGTAACTCAAACGACTATCATCACCTTATGAGTCACCACTACTCATACATGTCTTGTAGACTACTTATCACCATTATCCATAGTGATGTTGTGGCTCACATACTAAAGGTAAAACTCTTAGTAGAATATTTTATTAATTATCCAGATTAATCAATGATTAGTTTTTCTAAAACATATATAATGGAGTGGCATATAAAATTATTCATGCTTTCAACTTCATGAGTGTCATACTCACAATAATTGATATATCTCAATTTTATGTTTTAATGTATAAGTTTTCTTTACACATCATGGTCTAAAGGTCTATCACTTCTTTTCTACTATATGATTGAGTGAGCCTCATAATCTATTTATTACTATCAACCATTATAATTTACACAAACTCATGAATAATCATAACTTTAATTCAAGTTATATTTAATTATTATTTCTATTAGTTTCATTTTCACAACATTAATCAAAGTATCAAACACATCCACCAATCACAAAATGTTCATATATTACATATATCATAATTAGACATATCAAGTCAGCCTCACATTGGGGCGATGAGGCATAAGAGAAGAAGTCTCATGTATCTCAAGTTCCCAAGGATAGCCCTTATAGGATACAAACCATAATTTTATGTTTTTTTGATTTATTTTCTAAATCCACCGTAGGATGGGGGATTGGAGAGTCACTCCTTCAACTCTAGGGTCTAGCTATTAATTTTATCTCTTGTTTACTCATGGATCCTTTAGAGAGTATGAAAATCCCCCCCGTGGTTATAGTTGCTCTTTGATTTTGGTCTCTAAGAGTGAGGAAGAAATTTTTTTTTGGAATTCTTTTTCTTTCCTCATCTTTTTGCTTATATACTTTTTAAATCTAACACTTATCCGAGCAGAAAATTGTGGCTTTGTGAAGATGTCATGAGTTTGTCCTTTTTCTTTTGAGCTTGAGGTTGTGGCTCTAGAAAGTGATCATAATTTTGGATACCTTTTAATCTTTATATGACACAAAAGTCATCATACCGAGAAGTGTCTAGACTTGTGTATTTTGTCTCTATACTATATAAGTCATAATTTTGTCAATGAGCCATGATTTTAGTCTTTATTTTGCAATAAATGACTATGATGCTGAGAATAGTTGTGGCATTACTTTTGGTCTCTTTTGCTTCCAAATGGTCACGAAACTAGGAATGATCATGACTTTGGTCTTAGTCTTTCTTGTGTATCAAATGGTAATGATAATGAAAAGTAACCATGACTTTGATAATTAATTAGCACAACCATGTTGTGGCTTTGTCTTCTTTTGAGGTCAAGAGTCATGACAATGGATATGATTGTGCTTGAGTAATATCTTCTACAATATTATGTGTCCAAAAGTCACAGTGCTAGATAATTATCATGGCTTTAGCTTGAGTGGTTTTGGTTCTATAATTTTCTATAGTCCAAAAGTTATGGCTTTGGCAAAAGGTTGCAATTCTAACTTAAGAATACAAAATCTTGGTAAATAGAAAGTTGTAGCACTAGAATATGACCATGATATTTAACACATGTGACTATGACACAAAGATACTATCATTACCAAAAATAAAGTGTTGTATTGTTAAAAAATTGTGCTAATGATATGGCAGAGTCATGACATACTAAAATTGACAAGACTATATATAGAGTTTTGATTGACAATGAATTTTGAAACTTCAGCGATGAACCCATACATCACCAAATTATCAATTAGTTTCAAAAATATAATGATTTCAAGAATATTCATCAAAATCAGTCAAAACTCGAAAGTCATAAAATTGATCCAATTTTGGCCCATTTTCATACTGACACATCATCTAATATCTTTCAAAATATAAAGGAATATTTGGTAAAGGTGTCAACTGGGTCGGGCTGGGCCTGCACGAGGCACGGCATGGTTCGGCCGGGCTCGAGCCCGTGTCGTGCCCGAGTAAGTCACGTCCCATGCCGTGCAGTGTCGAGGCCAATCGGGCCTCGTGTCGTGTCTGACCCGATATGGTTCGGTGGCCCGTGGCACGGCACACCGGCACGGGCACACGACATTTTCCCCATCCTGCAAAAAAGAACGCGGGTCGTGTCCAATCAGACCCGACCCGATCCCCCCCCCCCCCCAACGAGCAAAAAAATAATAATAATAAAAATTTTAAATTGTAGTCGTTGGATCTCGCCACCAACAACTAGGGGGCAAGATCCAACGGCCCTCATGATTCTGCCCCCTAAAAAATTAAAAAAAATTAAAAAAATCAAAAAAATGACTTTTTTTAAAAAAAATATTTTTTATAATCTATAAATTTCACCACCCATTTCTATAATATTTATGTTTTTCATAAATATTTTTTCTCTTAAAT
This sequence comes from Sapria himalayana, assembly GCA_029783825.1. Lineage (NCBI taxonomy): Eukaryota > Viridiplantae > Streptophyta > Magnoliopsida > Malpighiales > Rafflesiaceae > Sapria > Sapria himalayana. Next base: position 3,832,652 of record JAREIK010001156.1, read on the forward strand.
CTCACATTTTCTCTCTCAAAAATCTTGCGCCTGTCTCTTGGGACTCGGGAAGTCGAGATTTCGTCATTTGGCTTGGCTTTACAGGAATCTCAACTTGGGTTTTGAATTTTGAGCTAGACTGTGATGCACCGTACACGTGATCGACCTAACTGCTTTACTGGGTAAATTATTTTAAGTTTTTTTTACTCTCTCTCTCTCTAGTCTCTATCTCTAGACCTAAAATAGATAAATTTTAAATTTATCCTCTAGTCTCTAAATAAGTGTCCCGATTAACAAAAATCCTAAAAAATGACAAATATTAATGAAACATATTTAAATTTAGAAAATAAAAATATTACACAGAGGTCTGAGGTTGCTGAAACTTTGGTTTTTCTAGTCGTCTCAACCCAAACTACTAAAAAACAAAAAACTATGAGGACTTCTATAGTTTAGACTCATTTTAATATAATAAAACAAAAAAATGTTTGGTGTGAGGAAGAAGAAATGACACAGTGTAAATATTGTATGAGACTTTTAACATGTAAGAGTTCATTTGGGACTGGGCACCTTAAGAGGCATGCCAAATTATGCACCAAAAAACATTGTCCATTAGATCCTAGGCAAACCCAACTTGGCACTACATTTTTTGAGACTGGATCGAGTTCAGTCTCAAAGTTTACTCCCTTCATATACTCCAGCGAGTTGGGTGGGTAAGGCATGGCCAGACTTATCACATTGATGGGTCTTCCGATCAAATTTTCGGAATATCCAAGGGTAGTGCAGATCATGCATACATATTTTCAGCCTACTTATCGTAGGATTTATAGGTCCACATCTAGGAATGACATACTAAAATTGTATAAATTAGAAGAACAAAAAATAATTAATGAATTTATGGCATATAGTGGAGTGGTGCCCGTGACGTCCGATATCTGGACAAGTCACGATTAATCATCTTATGCATGTCTCACCAACTACTATGTAGATTCTAACTGGACAATGAATAAAAAAATTTAAGATTCTCAGAGATTCTTCATCCTCATGATGGCCCAGCCATTTTTGAGTGTATGATGAAAATCTTTTGGAAATATAAAATTCAAAATAAAATTTTTAGTGTCACATTCAATAACACATCTAATAATGGAGTAACAATTAACATGTTTGTTAGGAATATTAGAGACGAACCATTAGAAGAGATTTTTCATGTCAGATGCATGTGTCACGTGATTAACCTGATTGTTCAGGCAAGTATGAAGGTTTGTTCCCCCGTGTTGGATAATATACGTAATGCACTAAAATATATTCGCACTCCTCGCAGACAACAAGAGTTTGGTAGTCTCTGTTTGTCTGCGAATCTTAAGAAGAAGAAATTCAAATCGGATCTGATACATCGTTGGAATTACACATACCTGATATTGGAATCATGTGTTGGATACAAACACGTGATATCCGACTACGTCAATAGTAAGAGTGACGAACTTATTATTGATGACACTGACTGGGCTTCATAAATTTCATTTATGAAATTTCTGAAGATTTTTTATGACACGACGAACATGTGTTCGTCGGTTTATAAGCCCACGATTTGCATTGCACTCAGGTGCATATGTAATATTAGTAGCATGTTTAGGAAGTATCGAGCTGACCCGACACTTAGCCATATGGTTGCAGAGATGGAAACCAAGTACTTGAAGTACTGGTCCATCGTTCTATCTCTTTATTGCCTCACTGCATGCATGGACCATAGGGTTGAGGTGGAATGGGTAGAAAACACCCTGATTTACATTTCCTCGTGCATGAACCTGGAAGAGCCACCTGAATGGTTCATTCACGAGAAGTTGACTGACCTATTCACATACTACGATACTAGGTATGGTGGTAGTGGTAGTGAGACTGTGATTACGGACATGGATACCTTGTTCAGAGATGACGATTTTTTTAATTCAACTAGCGAGGGGAAACGTAGGGGTGGACCATCACATAGGAGCGAGCTTTCTCAGTACTTAGATACCGATTACTGCTCATTCCTATCACATTCTGATACTAAGATCTTGATATATTACAGTGGTGGAAATCATATGAGTTCACCTTTCCCGTGCTGTCTAGGATGGCACGAAATCTACTGACTCCTTTGGTGTCGAGCGTAGCATCAAAGTCTCCTTTTTCTGTTGCAGTGAACGTGATTTCGGATAGGAGATCGAGATTATGTCCAAATATTGTTGAGGCATTGGCTTGTTTGAAGGATTGTGAGGATTCGAGGTTTAGCATCCATGATTGTGCTAGAGCTGAGACTGGGACAAGGATTGCAGCCGCATCCACTGTGATAGCGGAGGAGTTGATTGCTGATGATGATGATCCATATGATACTGATCTTGATGTTGTGGCTGATGATGTTCATGATATGCCGATTGATGATTGATGATGATCTACTATTTTTTGATTTCGATGTTTTGTTTTTTATTGATTGTATGCTTTATTTATACGTTACATTGAAACTTTAATTTGTTTGGTTCGGACCTTCGGTATATAATGGCTGATTGGTCATTTTTTATTTGGTTTGCTTATGTTTTTTAGCTTTTTAATTTTTTTTAACATTATTTATTGATTTATTTATTTTTTTTGTTTTAAATTTTCATTAAAAAATCTATAACTATATTATATAATTCTAATAAATATTAAACTAATTTTATTTTACATTATAAAAAAAATTTACACTTTGTAAATTTAATAGATTTTAAACAATATTTATATTATAAATTTATTATATTATACATTATCTATAATTTTATATATAATTTAATAATTTATATAATTAAAATAAAAATTAAAATAATAAAATTTTAAAAAAATTGTTTCCTGGCCGTACGACCAGGTTAGGCCCGAGCGGGACCGACTTTTATAAACCGTGACGGGCCAGGCACGGCACGGTACAGTAACCGTGCCGTGCCTAGCCCGAAACGAAAGCATGGCCGTTCTCTAAAAAAATGGGCCGGGCCAGGCCTAATATTTGGAATTTTACACACGGAATAAACTAACACACTCAAACTATTATTGAGTTGGAAGTTATTTTGAGGTAGAAGTAGAGGTGTCAATTGGGCCGGGTCAGCTTGGCCGGCAGAAGGCACGGCACGATTTGGACGTGCCTGGGCTGGCCCGGCACGAGAATTTTTCGTGCTTGGGCTCATGCCGTGCTTGGCCACGGCACTAATCATGTCGTGTTGTGCCGAGGCCAACCTGGCCTAGTGCTGTACCTGGCCCAGCACGGTTCGGTGGCCTGTGGCACGGCCCGCCAACACGGGACATGTCTCGTAGACCCGCACCCCACATCCCCACTCCCCAATGCCCAACCCATCCCATCGCCACGCCACCCAGCACCATTAGGTTCGGATAGGAAAATGAAAACGCACGAGCACGAGTCCACTCTAACCTGACCTGCGGTCCCACCCGACCTGAATTACCCCCCCCCCCCCCCACCCACCCAACGACTTAAAAAAATTTGAATATCAGCCATTGAATTTTGTTTCCAATGATTAGGAGGTAGAATTCGACGGTCCTCATGATTATGCCCTCTAAAATTCAATAAAATATAAAAAAACATAAAGAATACATTTTTTTAAAAAAAATTTATTTTAATCTATAAAATCTCCCTCACCTATCTATAACATTTATGTTTTTCATAAACATTTATTCTCAAATCTTACTCTCTTAAAACTCTTGTTGTTCTCTCACTCTAGACTCGAGATTTCATCATTCAGCTCGGCTTTTCGAAACTCTCAACTCGATTTTGGAATTTTGAACTAGACGGTGGTGCACCGTACAAGTGATCTACCTCACTACTTTATTGGGTATTTTAAGTTTTTTTGTTTACTTTCTCTCTCTCTCTAGTCTATCTCTCTAATATGAAAATCTAAAATCTATCATCTAGGCTATATCTCTTGTTTAACAAAAATCCTTAAAATGACTAATACTAATGAAACATATTTAAATTTAGAAAATAAAAATCTCACACAGGTCTAAGGCTACTGAAACTTTGGTTTCTCCAGTCGTCTCAACCTAAACTTCTAAAAAATAAAAAACTAGGACTTCTGTAGTTTGGACTCATTTTAATATAATAAAACAAAAAAATGTTTGGGGTGAGGAAGAAGAAATGGCAAAGTGCAAATATTGGATGAGAACTTTAACTTATAAGAGTTCTTTTGGGACTAACACCTTAATAGGCATGCCGAATTATGCACCAAAAAATATGGTGCACTAGATCCTAGGTAAATCCAATTTAGCACTTTATTTTTTGAGATTGGATCCATTTCAGTCTCAAATTTTACACCCTTCATATACCATAGCGAGTTGGGTAGGGAAGGACCATACTTATCACATTGATTGGTCTTTCGATCAGATTTTCGGAAGATCCAAGAGTATTGCACATCATGTAGACATATTTTCAGCCTGCTTATCGTAGGATTCCTAGGTCCACATCTAGCAATGACATACTAAATATATATAAGTTAGAAAAACAAAAAATAATTAATGAATTTATGGCATATAGTGGAGTTGTTTCCGTGACGTCTGATATTTGGACAAGTCACGATGAACCATCTTATGCATGTCTCACCAGCCACTATGTAGATTCTAACTGGACTATGAATAAAAAAATTTTAGGATTCTCTGAGATTCTTCATCCTCATGATGGCCCGACCATTTTTGAGTGTATGATGAAAATCTTTTGAGAATATAAAATTCAAAATAAAATTTGTAGTATCACATTCGATAATGCATCTAATAATGGAGAAGCGATTAACATATTTGTTAAGAATATTAGAAACACACCATTAGGTGAGATCTTTCATGTCAAATGTATGTGTCACGTGTTTAACCTAATTGTACAAGCGGGTATGAAGGTGTGTTCCCCCACGTTGGATAATATACGTAATGAACTAAAATACATTTGCACTCCTCATAGACAATAGGAGTTTGGTAGTCTCTGTTTGTCAGTGAATCTTAAGAAGAAGAAATTTCAATCGGATGTGAGACACCATTAGAATTACATGTACTTGATGTTGGAGTCATGTGTTGGATACGAACACGTGATATCCGACTATGTCAATAGTAAAAGTGACAACCTTATTATTGACGACATTAACTGGGCTTCAAAAATTACATTTATGAAATTCCTGAAGATTTTTTATGATACGACGAACATGTGTTCGTCGGTTTATACTCCCAATACTTGTTTTGCACTCAGGTGCATATGCAACATTAGTAGCATGTTTAGAAAGTATCAAGGTGACCCGACACTTAGTCATATGGTTATAGAGATGGAAACCAAGTACTTAAAGTACTGGTCCACCATTCCATCTCTTTATTGTCTCGCTGCATGCATGGACCCTAGGGTTAAGGTGGAAGAGGTAGATAACACTCTGACTTACATTTTCTCGTGCATGAACCTGGAAGACCCAACTGAAGGGTTCATTCACGAGAAGTTGACTGACCTATTCACATACTATGATACTAGGTATGGAGGTAGTAGTAGAGAGACTATGATTACAGACATGAATACTTTCTTCGGAGATGATGATTTTTTCATTCAGTTAGCGAGGGGGAAACGACGGGGTGGACCATCACATAGGAGCGAGCTTTCTCTGTACTTAGATACCGATTACTACTCAATCCTCTCACATTCTGATACTAAGAATCTTGATATATTATAGTGGAAGAAATCATATGAGTCCACTTTTCCTCTTGCTATCTAGGATGACACGGGATCTACTTACTCCTCTTGTGTCGAGCGTAGCATCGAAGTCTGTTTTTTCTGTTGTAGTGAATGTGATTTCGGATAGAAGATCGAGATTACATCCAGATATTGTTGAGGCCTTGCCCTATTTGAAGGATTGGGAGGATTTGAGGTTTAACATCCAAGATCATGTTGGAGCTGGGACATGGACTGTATCTGTCGTGAAAGCGGAGGAGTTGATTGCTGATGATGATGATCCATATGATAGTGATTTTAATGTTGCGGTTGATGATGCTCATGATATACCGATTGATGATTGACGTGGTTGTAGGTTTTTCCTACCCGTTGCCAAACGACAGTTGCCAATGCCACACCACGCCATGTCACATGTCATTTGTCATTACCACTTGATTTTGATTTTTGATGCCTCACAGTCACGGACACAGTTGATGATTTGTGTGATTTATAGTTGATTCTGCTTTTTGATTTCGATGTTTTGTTTTGTATTGATTTTATGCTTTTTTATTTTCGTTACGTTGTATTTACTTTGGTTCGGTATCTATTGGCTGATTGAACATTTGGTTTGCTTTTATTTTTTTGTCTTTGTAATTTTTTTTAACGAAATTTTTTATTTAATTTATTTTTGTGTTTAATTTTTTTATTTAAAAATTAAAACTATATAATTTAATTCTAATAAAATATAATCTAAATTTATTAAAAATTAATAAAAAAAAATTTAACTTTATTTTTATTTTCAAGTTACATTTTTATATTTTTAATAATTTTCAATTTACATATTAAAATTTTGTAATTTATTAAATTTTTAATAAAAAAATTTTAACTTTATAATTTATTAAATTTTTAACAATTTTCAAGTTACAAATTTAAAATTTTAAACATTATTTATATATAATATAATATATATTTTATATATAGTTTAATCTTTAATATACAAAACTTTAAATTTTTAAAAATTAAAAAATTTTAGTTTTTTTTAACCAGGCCCGTACGGGCCTGTTTTGGCATGTGCGAGCTTGACCCGGCATGGTACTTTTACCGCCGGACCTACGGCCCGTGCAAGGCTTGGCTGGAATAAACCGTGCCGGGCCCGGCACGACACACTACAGTAACCATCCCGTGTCCGGCCCGGCACGAAAGCACGAGTGTGCTAAAAAAAATGGGTCGGGCCAGCCCGGCATGTCTCATTGATACCTCTAGGTAGAAGTTATTTTACATGCCAAACAATAATTTCCACCTCGATAATAATAAATCTCCTACATATTATCAAATAAGTTATGTTTCTCTATGACTATGTTTGAATGTCTTAGTGTCTCAAAATAGTGGAGCAACTTCTTTTTTTTTGGAAATATTGATTCATAACTACATTTTTAATCACTACATTTATATCTATTATATCTATGGATACATTAAATGTGTACAATGATTCATGTGATGAATATATGGTATTTATTATTTCACACATGCAAAAAAAAAATTTTTGGGTTGCCTTTCAAGTATCACTACATTTAACATTCATTACTAAACCATTAGTAACTATCTTGTCCATCAGAATTCTATATGGTCTAATCTAGCTTTTCAATGTACATTTTTTATTCCATTTTTTATGTTTTCTTCTTCCATTTTATGTCTGTGGCTGAGCATAGTGCCTTGACTTTATTATTACAAAATGAAATTATCTATCAAAAACTCAATAACAAAGCCATACATTTGATGTTACAAAATGAAATTAGATATCATAAGATCAATAACAAAGTCATAGTCATGCACAACACCATGACTTTAGTATTATAGAAAGAAATTGCAGAGAAGATAGATGATAAAGCAATGGTCATTCATAGTGTTGCAACTTTGATGTTAAATAATGAAATTGGCTAAGAGAAGCTTAAAGACAAAGCCACCTACATGCTATGTGCCATGACTTTTGGAGATACAGAAAGATAAGAGCTAAGCTTGAACCGATGTAGAAGTCATGACATTCCTCAAAACTAGCATCCAAGGAGAGAAGGTGAGCAAGAGATAATGTTATAGATTTTTGTTTGAAATGATGTTAAACCATTGCATTCCTTAAAAAAAAAACAATTAGATCACATTAAGTTGAGGAAAGATGTTATTGATTTTTTTCATGAAATATTTTCCATTGCAAGTCACCTCACAACTAAGAGCCGAGATCATCCAATTTAGGCAAGGCAAGCAAGCGAAGATGAATGATGGATGGGATAGATTTAAAGACTTGTTTAGAAGATGCCCCCAATATGGATTAGATTTTTGGTTTCAAGCACAAAAATTTTATAATGAGTTGAATTACGTTATAAGATAATTGATAGATGTGGCTTAGGAAAGATCTATGATAACTAAATCACTCACAGATGCATACTTACTCTTTGAAAAGTTAGCAAAGAATACATATCAAGCCCCTAGTGATAGAACAATTGGAAGAAAGTAAGTGAGAATCTTTGACTTGGATAGAATTTCAAACATGGAGACCAAACTTAATGCATTGATGAAAAACTTCTTGAATCAGAGTTAGAAACCACTGATGATGGAAGAGATTGTAGCTATGGATACTCAAAAAATGTGGGAACGGATCAAGCATTTCAAGTGGAAGAAGCCAAATAAATGCTGAACCGAGGATACATATTCAAGCTAAAAAACAACATACCCTCTCACTATCATCTGAATCTAAATAATCACAAGAACTTATGATATGGAAAGCAAGCAAATTTGTACAAAAATTTCAAGTAGCTTCATTCCAACAATGTACCTACTGAACTTCAAAGCCAAGTATCTTCGAGCTCCAACTACCAGGAGCAATGGAATAATCAAGAGTAAGAGGAATGATGTGCATGAAGATCAAATGGATCGAATGAAATAAAAAGTCAATAATGTGGATGCCATGATGAAGACTAATAAGAAAAAAATTGGCAATAAGCCCTAGCAATGAAGGAAAGACCCTTGAAAACTTTTTTTGAGTGATACAGTGAAAATCCCAAATGAATCAATGACTATCACACTTAGAAACAATAGAGATAGAGAATAAATAAAAAATTGAAGAAGAAAAAACATAATAATTACTTGAAGAAATCCAAAGAAAAAGGCTAAGTTAAATAAGTTAATTGAGGAGAAAGAAAAGTTTGTTCCTAAAAGAATTACATTTTCGGAAAACCTTCCTATATTAATCCTACCATTGCCTTTTCCTTAATAGATTATAAAAGTAAAGTTAATGAATAATTTAAAAAGTTTCTGATTGTCTTCATGAAACTAGTTATCAACATCACATTTGCAGATGTCTTAGCTCAAATGTGAACTTCAAGAATTAAAATGTGATAGACATTGGTTAACTTCAAGAAACTAGTTATCAAATGTTAACTTCGAGAATTCAAGAAAAAAGAAAGGATGGAGATTCAAAACTAAAAGGGGATAGTTGATAGATATTGGTATATGTTGAATAGAGATTTAAGATTGAACTACCAAATAGGTTTACATATGTTAGCCGTAGTGGTTGATGATAGGTTAGTCATGGAATACATGTTAAGGTTAGAATCTATAGGTAGTGAAAGCCCTTCTATTTCTACCTCATGTGATAGATCTATGTGTGAAAACCCTAGATTTATGTAAGTTAAATAATACAACTATGATGCTAATGAAGCTGAAAATACAAATGAGATTATGACCATTCAATTATATATCTTCTAGAAGAATTGGTCTTCAAATAATGTTTAAATTATATAGAATGTCTAACCTAGTATTTCACCATACTTGAGAGTTGTGTGTTGGTCAAGGTAGATATTGATAGGTAAGTCATGAGACATATACGAGGAGACACATTTAGTAAGGTGGTAATAATCATGTAATCATTTTCTTTGAAATTACTATGGACACATTAATTAATATAACTATAATATTTATGAAGTCTAACTCGAATATAATTATTACTATATTATTTCACATATTTAATGATAATTAAGGTTAAAGAATAGAAATATACACTCTAAGAAATCATCAATGATGATTAATGTTTTATTTTAAAAGTGTAAAAATATGGATGATGTTTGAACATAATAAGTATGATTTGGTGGTAGAATATCGAATGCATAACTACATGGGTACCATCCATGATAATGATAGTCCATGGTTTATAACCACTTTGTATGCCAAAAAGTAAAGAGTTTTCTATGCCTTTCTACCTTTCATCGAACAATGAAAGATGACATTGCCACAATCTAAAAGAAGACTTTCATATACAAGAAAATATATTGATGCTTGATTATAATTATCTATTTGAGAGCTAGGTTTATCTTCTCAACTTGGGTTGTAGTTAATTCACTATTGGTTGGTCAAACTGTCATAACAATCCTTATAGGATAGATATATGGACTTTTGTATTACATGCATGACCAATATACTTGTAGTTTTTTGTTGAACATAAATACTCATTCAATGAGCTTTTGGTGTTGTTCTAAGAAAAACAAAATTTTGACACTATAACAAAGTCGCAACAAATAGGAAATGAAATTGTAACACAATATGAAAACAAAGAATGTGAAGAAAAAAAATGTTGTGATACTTTTTGAAGAAGTCACGACAAATGAAGACATCATGTGTGTTGATGTAGAGGTGACAAATAAGTCGTGCCATGTCGACATGACCCATTTTTGTGTGGCCTAGTTGGGCCACCATGTTGTGCCAGGCATGACCCGATTGAGAATTCATGCCTTACTAGGCAAGTGGGTCGTACCATGTATACGCACATAGATAACCACGTGGTGGGCTCATAAAAAAAACCTGTCAGCAAAGCAATTTTTTTAAAAAATCTATTTTTTTTGAAAATTAGTCTAGGCAGTGCGGGCATGGGCCAAGTGGACCAAGCCCATTTTCTAGTCCATAGTCTTAAGTCATGATAACCATGCTGGTGGACCATGCCAATGGAACATGCACTCAGGTTGTGCCTAGCCCAGCATAGGGCATGGCACCCCCTAGCCTAGCACGACATGAGTCGTGCCTCAAGCCGGTACAACCTAGATTTAGCCATGGTTCTGGATCATGCTGTGTTGGGTTAGGCACAACTCAATCAATTTATGCCTCGTGCTATGCTTGGGCTGCCCTACCCACTTGCCACCTCTATGTTGTTGAAGTTGTAAAAAATAAAAAGATCATGATAGGAATGAAAATAGTCATGAGTTTTTATGAAGAAGTTGTGACAAAGGATAAAACTAAGACACCAATTGAAAAAGTTGTAACAATAAATGTAGATATTGCAACACACAAAATTGAAGACATGATGATGAAAGACATCATGGCATGTAGTGATTAAGTCATGACTTGTAAAGAAGTAAAAATTATTGATGAAGTTGCATCATATGAAGAAGTCATGATGCATACTGTTAACATTATAATTAAAGAAATTGCGATAGTAGTTAAATGAAGTTGCAACATCAAATATCACAACATTAATTGAAGAAGTCACAAATTTTGTTGTACAGAAAACTACAGATAGTTTAATTCTAGAGGAATTGCCAAAGCATCTTCAATATGCTTTTTTAAGAGATGGTAAAATGATGTCAATGATCTTTTCATTATTTTTGATGAAGGAGCTAGAGCAAAATGTTTTAATGAAACTCCGACCACACGTGGTAGCAATCACATGGACAACTAAAGATATAAAAAATTAGTCTCTCAATTTTTATGCATAAGATTCTTATGGAGGATGGTTCAAGGCTAATAGTTGAGCATCTGAGAAGGTTAAATCCCATGATGAAGGAAATGGCAAAAATATAAGTTCTAAAGTGGATGAAAGCTGAATTTATTTGTGTCATATCCAATAGCTCAAGGGTGTGTCTCATTCATGTGATGCAGAACAAAGGTAGAATAATGGCTATGAAAAATAAAAATGGAGACAAGATTTCCTCATGCACAAATACTAGATAGTGAGTATATATAGATTATCTTAAATTCAACAAGGTCATAAGAAAGGATCAATATCAATTTCTATTCATAAATCAAATATTGGATAGGCTAAAAGACATCTTTATTATTACTTCTTGGATAGGTATTCGGGCAATAACCAAATTATAATAACTCTATAAGATTAAGAAAAGATGATCTCATGCTCCAGCAACATTTTAGAGGTGTATGATGGTTATTTTTGTGGATCTCATTGAAGATATGATAGAAATATTCATGGATGACTTCTCAACATTTAGGGGATTTTTGAAGGCTATACATACAACTTATAAGTGGTAGTACATTGGTGTAAAGAGAAGAACTTCATGCTAAATTGGAAGAAATAATATTGGGATATTTTGTATCCTACAAAGTTCCAAAAGTTGATAAAGCAAAGATTTCATCCATTGAGACTCTAGCTCCACCCACAACCATGAAAAGTATTTGATTCTTCCTTCCTTGTACATGTTGGATTCTATTGAAGATTCATCAAAAAGTTTTCAAGAACAACCAACCACTTTATAAGTACCTTGAAAGAGAATATATGTTTGCTTTTAATGAACATGTGGCAGCATTTCAAGAACTTAAAGTAAAATTAATAATGGGGATAAAGGCACAAAAAAATATTCAGAATTATTTATTTTGCAAGCATAACCTTGAACTAAGCCCAAGACAATTACATAAAAAATAAAAAGGAAATGCTATTTGTTGTATTCTTCTATGACAAATTTTGATCAAATATTATTGGAAAAAAGTGATTATATATACATATCACATAGCCATCCAATATTTAATGATAAAAATAAATGCAAAACTAAGGTTGATCAGATGTATGCTCTTACTTTAATAAGTTGATATTGAAATCAAAGATAGGAAAAAAAGTGAAATATGATAACTAGTCATCTATCATGTAATGAGACTGATGAAGAAATCAAAGATGCAACTGAAATTATAGATTTTTTTTAAATGAATTGCTATTATTTTTGGAAAGATAATTGCTATGTGAATTATATTTTCTCTCATTTTCTTATTTCTTAGAAAATGAAAAATATCCTACATGATGTGATAAACTATCAAAGAGATGATTCCTTATTATTTAAAAGAAATGCTGATCAAATGGTGAGGAGATGTGTGCCATAAAAAGAACAAGAAGAAATCTTATTAAAATATCATTCTTCACCATATGGAAGACATTTTGAACGGAACAAAATAGCATAGAAAGATAATACAAGCTAGTATATTTTGGCCATTATTATTTAAAGATTATCAAAATTTTGTGTAGAGTTGTGATAGATGGTAGAGGGTTGGAAATATATTAGAGAGGGATGCAATGCCATTAAATAGTATTTTAGAAGTCACATTTTTTGATGTATGAGGTATTGATTAAATGGGGTCATTCCTTCTTCCTTTACTATGTATATTCTTTTAGAAATAAATTATGTATCAGAGTGAGTTGAAGCAACTATCACTCAGAAGAATGATGTTGAGGAAATGGTGAAATATCTACACAAAAAACATCCTGATATATTTTGGAGCTCCTTAATGTATTGTAAGTGATGAAGGAAGTAACTTCTATAACAAATTACTTACTGCACTTCGTGGAAGACAAGAGATGAAGCTTGCATTAGAAGAGTTGACAAATGATATCTATGCAAGACTAAAGCTAAACCCTAGAGTTGGGGGGCACCTTTCAAGCCCCCACTCTAGGATAGATTTCAAGGTTTCAATCAAAATGTCATGGGATTTGGATTTTGAATCCTATATTCTCATGAGGGCTAGTATTAGGAACCTAAGATTTACGAGACTTATTCTCATATATCTCATATGAATCTCTCCACAATATTAGACTAAATTAAGATATAATATTTATTTATTTTGATCTATATGATGTATGAAAAATTTGAATATTAATTGTATGTTTGATTAATGTCATGGAATAAAAATTAATTGAATTGTTAATTATATAGAACTGAAATGATGATTTTACTATTAATGGGTTTGGGCATATTGTAATGAAAGACAATAATAAGTAAATCATGAGGCTCACTCTCATATACTACATAAAAAAAAGTGATAGTCCTTCCAACCATGATGTATGAGACAAACTTATGCATCATAACCTGAAATTGAAGTGTATTAATCATTGTGAGTATAACACTGATAAAACTAAAAACATGAATACTTTTGCATACTAATCCATTGTATATCTATTAGAAGAACTAACCATCAATGATAAAGGTCTTTTATAGAATATTCTTTTAAGGGTTTTACCTTTAGTGTGTGAGCTACGTCATTAATATGAAGGATGGTGACAAGTAATCCATAAGACATGTATAAGTATGAATAACTCATGAGGTGGCAACAACACTTTGAGTTGCTCTTACTCATATGGTTCCCACTAGTAAGATCTTTAAGAAAAAATATATATTAATTATGTGAGTATGACACTTACGTAGCTAAAAGTAAAAATAGTTTAAGACAGTATTAATTTGAAGTTTTTAAGATACTCGAAGCTAGAAAATAAGAATGAATATACAAATCAACCATCAAAGATAATTTATGAGTTTCCTAAAATATATAGATTTATGAATAACCATCGAGCAGAGATAATTTATTACCGTAGTGATGAAATACCAAGGAAATATCTATGAGCAAACTCATCATTGGGATGGACATAATAGTGATAACCATATTATATGTCATTAAGGAAAAATTATATTCTAACAAAACCCAATATTTATTCTATATCAAAACTCAAAATAAATCAAATTATTTTAACATATATCATAAAAATAAAAATAGACAAACCTTAAGTTCCAAGAATCTAACCTAAATCCCAAATTATCTTCTTTATTTGAATAGGGTTGTCTCACTATTATTTTCTAATATATTCAAAAAGCAACAATATAAAGGAGGCATGAAGTTGAGAATCAAATAGAACATCGAACATACATGACAAGGTAAAACACAACCATGATAGTCACAACACATTTCTGATTGTAAATAAAATAGAATGCTAGGGTATAAAAAGGTAACTCTACTAATCATACTCCAACAAAGTAAATCTATAATAGATAGCATCACCGAAAACCAAAAGTAGATTCTTAACTTTTAGGGAAGCTTTACTATTGGGATTGACTTGCAAAGAAATTCCAATAGTCATTTTTGCATTCATTTATTTCTATTATGAACAATGTTGTTTCAAATTATTTATTTTAGTTCTTTCCCAATGCTGGGCTAAACCTTTGTTTTCGGGTTGGTTTATGAATTATGTGTGATAATTGCTTAAATGTAATGTAATGTGTTTTGTAGAATTGTAGTGTGGATTTTATTAATGTCTTTGAAAAATATCAGACATTATAACTTTTTCCAATATGCATATAGCTTACTCGAGATAATTCATCATATAGATTATACCATGTTTATCGATTAATTACATCAAGCATGCAGTACATTTATTATTCATGCCCATGTGTGTTTCTTGGGATGGTAATACATAATCATAAAACACGTGTGATTCTTAGATGGTGATAGGCTATACAAGCATGTGTGTGGGTAACTCTCTACATTGAATGTTAGGAACAAGCATATACACTCGAGATAGTAATTACATAAATTGTGTCAAGACACCACCGAAACTTGTTTAATGTCATTCAAATATTTGGCTAACCAAGGGCTTTTTGTGATACTTAGGACTATGATAGGTGAATAAGAATACATGCTTAAGGAATTCAATGTGACAAGTGATTGTACATGTCTCTAGCAAGGTTAATATGCTAAAGATCATTCTTATTGCCTACATGAACTATTGCAAAAGACTAGGTAATGAGTATTAGAAGTGTGATCGAAAAGGTCACACATTATGTCACCCATTCAATCAACATTTCATAGATTGCATGACTAAAGATGTTTAACAAGAGAAATTACCATGCACAATAGGAAAAATCAACCCCAGAATCATTTGAATTACTTATCTATTGTTTGCTAAGATAGAAAAAGATTGTTTATTTGTGGTGTGTATTTCTATGTTTTGTTTGGTATTTTTTTTTTCTTATATTGTAGGCACTCACTTTTATGAATCAAAGGTCTAGAATTGAGTCATTTCCTCTTGATCTAGTAATAAAAACTTGAGATTTTTAAGGAGACAAAGAAGTAGAAAGTATTCTAGGAAGATGAAAACAAAAGAGAAGCAAATAGTGACAGAGGTGCTAAGCAACATGAGCAATATAATATGCATTACCACACACTTAGTGATTATTAGAGAGTAACTATGATAAACAATTATTTAGTAATATAGAAGCAGCCTTTTCAAGCTAATAATTTTGATTTGAAGCCTAATTTGATAGTCATGGTGCATTAGCACCAATGATTATTTTTGGAGTTATGTGTCAAGATAAAGATAAATGGAGTAGGCAATGATCTGATCAAGCTAACGCTATTCATGTTTTCTCTCAGTGACAAAGTGAGGAATTAGTTTCAATGCTTACAAAGGGATTCTATAAGTAGTTAGGAAGAGTTGGTTGAAACTTTTCTCACCAAATGTTTTCCACCACAAGTCACACAACAACTAAGGGTAGAAAGAAATCACTTTAGAAAATGTGAGCAAGCGACACTCTATGATCCTTGGGATGGATTTAAATACTTAGAAGATGCCCGCGACATAAATTAATTTGAGTTGTAGTCCCAAGCAAAAATATTTTACAATGGGATGAACTATGTGACTAGATGTGAAGTAGATGTAGCCTTAGGAGGATCTTTGATGAATAAATCACCCAATGATGCCTATGCACTTTTGGAGAGATTTAAGATAATAATTACAATGCTCCTACCAAAAGAAAAATGGGCCAAAGGCAAGATGAAATATTGGAGTTGGTTAAATTTCATCAATGGAAGCTAACTTGGATTTGTATATGAAGCATTTCTCCTCCCAAGGCAAGAAAGGCCAATAATGCAAAATATTTCTATTATATAGATGCAACCAATAGTGGGCAAAGATGAAGCATACCATGTATAAGTTGTGAACTATATGAATAAGAGATATATCTTCCAACCAAACAATAACTTGTCCACTTATTATCATCCAAATTCAAGAAATTATGATAGTTTCTCCTACGAAAATTAAGAAAACATTTAATAGACGAATTATCAAAATAATTTCAGCAATACAAATGGATTTCAAAGGCAAGGAGCTTCAAGCTCCAACTATAATGGGGATATGAAGTCTTCATCCTTTGAAAAGAATATCCTAGCATTATTAACTCAAACAAAGAAGTGGAATGATGTACAAGACAATAAAATGGATTAGTTGGATTCAAATCTTAGCAACATGGATGCAATAATGAAGATAATTGAAGCACATATTGGACAACTAGCTCTCACTATGAAAGAACGACCATTTAGAAGAATACATGTCAATCACTTTGATAAGTAAGAAAGAGATTGGATGAGATGAAGTTGCAATAAGTATTAATGAAGTTGATACAAGTTTTGATGAAGTCACAACACATGTTGATAGAGTCGTGATATAAGAAGATGTAGTTGTGGAAGGTAAAGGAAGGAGTCAAGCTGAAAACTACAAGATGAAATGGAGGTGCAAAAAAAGAAACACGTGGGAAAATAAATATTTGTGCCTAGAAGAATAACATTTTTAGATAATTATTCGATATGCTAAATATCAAATAATACTAGTTATTTTAGTAATTATGCATGATGTATTTTCGTAGAGAGGGGTTTTAAATAGAACTATTTCACTAAATTATAGTTTTGATAATTTATGATGAATAGTATTAAAATTAGATAGTTTTTGTGTGAAATATGAGATTTTGTTAATTTATTAAGTAGGAAGGTGGTGAAAAGTTATGTAAAGCCATCATATTTTTATGTTATAACTTTTTTATAACTCATTGAGTTTGTATGATAGTTTTGGTGTTCATTCTTGGCTAAAGCTCTATACAAATAGTCATGGTAATCTTCGTATATCATGACTTGTCATCTTAAAACATATTTATTTTACTATGCAACATATTCTTTTTGACATTGAAATTTTCTTGGAGTCACATCTATACTAGCTCGTAATATTTTTTATGACTACAATATCACTTTTATATTTTAGCAATTATATACCTTACTAGTGCTAATAGCTATTGCATTCTTTAGTGCTGCATATTTATCATTACAACCGCCATAACAAAGGCAAAAGCCACAACACTTCATCAACACTATGAATTTTAGCTATAGAGAGTTCTAGAAAATATTTAGTCGAGTCATGACCATTTCCAAGGTAGTGACTTTTTGCTTTTGAGAAATGATTAAAGCCGTGACTCATTCTCAATTCCTAGACTTTGTGTTATAGAGAAGAAATGCACAATCACGACCAATCCTAACACCATGACAATCTAATGCAAGAGAAAGACTAAGGTCATGGCTCATTCCTAGTATCATGACTTTGTATTATAGAGATGAAATATACAAGTTATGGTCATTCCCAACACAATGGAAATCTATACCAAGAAAACAACTGAATTCACAATTCATTTCTAGCATCATGACTTTATGTTATAGAGATAAAAAACTAAAAGCATAGCATTCTCTAGCACTATGACTTTTTAGTTAAAAATCACACCCAACCATTTGAATATAAAAGTAGAAAACAAGAAATGAAAAAAATTACCTCTTGCTCTCTTCCTCTATCTACATCCTCTAGTAAAATAAATTATGACTCATGCCTTTGTAATAAAAGCCAGTGGCTTCATTCATAATATATCTTCTCTCAAAATTCATGGTCACTTAGATTTAATCTACACAAATGTTTAAGTCCCGACTCTTGTAACTCCAATAGAAGGTTATTGTTTTTATGTCATCTTTGTTGATCATTTTACATGATATTTTTACCATTTTTCCTAAATTCAAAGTCAACATTGAAACTATTTTCAAAAATCCATTGTTTCCACTTACTTGGATAATGGGGGGTAGTAAGTACATCACGATGAAAGACTATTTTTCTACCCATGATAGCACACACCTCAATACTCCACACACTCCCCAACACAATGGAACCATTGAACACCATCATTGACACATATCAGACATGGATCTTACCATGCTCCATTAGGCCTCACTTCCCCTCTCTTTTTGGACCCATGCTTTTCAAGATGTCACACACCTCATTAATCACCTCCACATCCCCCCATTCTCAACCTTAAATTTTTATTTGAATCTCTTTTTGGCGATCCACCAAATTATCTAAAGCTTTGTGCCTTTGGGTATTTGTGCAACCCATGGCTACGTCTGTATGCTGAGAACAAACTTGATATTCATTCACGTTCATAAAATTTTTTTGGGTTTATCTCTCACTCAAAATGCATGTATGCACCTTGATCCCACTACCCAATGCCTATTCATCTTTCATCGTGTCCATTTTGTTAAATCTAAAAAATCACGTGCTCTCTCCCCCATGCATACCATTCTTCTCCCTCCCTTCCCAATTGGACATCCTTATTTGACATTGCTTCTCCATCACCTATCCTTATTTTATCCTCTCTTGCTCCTCTCCATCTGGCCATGCCAGTCTCGTCACATGTAGTACTTCCACCATACCATTAGTAAGTCCCCATACACTCATGCCAATCTTCAACCTTTGTGTGACATCTCTCATCTCTATCTAGTC
Organism: Sapria himalayana; assembly: GCA_029783825.1. Lineage (NCBI taxonomy): Eukaryota > Viridiplantae > Streptophyta > Magnoliopsida > Malpighiales > Rafflesiaceae > Sapria > Sapria himalayana. The sequence goes on from JAREIK010001156.1 coordinate 3,851,986, forward strand.
CTAACTTATCTATTTTTCTACCTTCATCACCATCCACTTCACCACTACCCAACCATCACCTGTCCTAATCCATCCCATGATCACTCATGACAAAAATAATATTTCTAAACCTCGCCAACTTAATGTGTTCACTAAACACCCTTATCTATCACCCTTGAATCAACTTGTGTCTCTCAAGCTCTTCGACGCCTAGAGTGGCAAGCTACCATGTCGAATGATTTCAATGTTTTAGTCCAAAATGACACTTAGAAATTTTCTCATTCCTCTCCAAAACAAAATTTAGTGGGTTGCAAGTGGGTATTCTAGATCAAAACAAAATGGATCTATTAACAGGTACAAGGCCCATTTTGTAGCAAAAAAGCTTTCATCAATCCCCTAATCTTGATTATATTGAGACATTTAACTTTGTTGTAAAGCCTACCACCATTCATGTTGTGATCTACTTAGCTCTTTGACATGGTTGGCCTATTAAACAACTTGATGTCAATAATATTCTTTTTTAGAGATCACTTTTCAAGGAAGTCTATATGGTCCAACCCCAAGGTTTTATTGATGCTCAACCACCTAATCATGTTTGTCATCTAGATGACAAACATGAGTTGGTCACATTTGTGGAGATCATTACAAAGCTGTTTATGGCCTTAAATTGGCTCAATAGGCTTGGTAAAATGAGTTGGTCACATTTCTCATCTTTTAAAAGTTTGCTAACAATTGATGCTTCTCTATTCATCTACATTCATGATGACATCATTGTCTATTTCTTGGTTTACGTTGATGATCTCATTGTCACTATCAATAATAGTTGTTTTTAGCTTTTTTTTTATTGATGCATTGTCCCAACACCACTACTTCATTAGTGCTAAATTCATACCCACCTCCATCAGTCTTTTCTTGTCCCAACATAATTGTATCTATGATTTACTTGTCCACACCAGTATAAACAAATGCAAAAGGGGTTGCTACAAAATTGTACACCACTATCAGTCTTAATCTTATTATTATGTTTGACTTTGTAGATCTAGATGCTAGTCACTACAAAAAATAACTAATATATCGACCAAATTACCGGCCTATTTTTTAGGTTGGTAATTTCTGATCAAATCATGACCATATAGAGACCTAAAAAAAGTTTGCTCAAAAAAATAAATTTCCAACCAAATTTTCAACCAAAGACTGACCATATTTACTGATCAAATAATGTTGGTCAAAAATTGGTCTGTAAATTAGGTGGGAATTTGCACCAAAAATTTACCGACATATTACCATCCAATTTACGACCAAAAATAATAATAATGAAAATTGGTCAGTAAATAGGCAACCCAAAAAAATCTTAACCTGTTAATTACCGACCTTTTACAGACCAAAAATTTGGTCGGTAATTACTAGGTTAAAAAAATTCTGTATATATTCAAGCTTTCATTTTCAAGTTCATTCACTTCTGGATCTTTCACCACTTCTCTTCTCTCTCCCTAAACGCCGGTCTAAATTCTTCGTGCCTATGATTGTTCTTCATCGCTTCCCTCTTAAGGTATGTTTTCTTTAATTTTTTTCGTGTTTTTTTTTCATTGTTTCGATTCTATATCCTTCTTCTTAGAGACTCAATTTATGTTTGTCTACTGCTTTTGGGATTGAAAATTTTTGTAATTACGTTCGTATCAAATTCCAGTGATTGTATTTCTGAATTTAAACTCAATTTATTTTAAAATTTGTTTTGAAGTGTTTTATGTTTGTCTTGTTTTTTGATGATTTACATTTATTTTTAACCCTAATTGAAAAGGGGCTTGGTTGAATTAGTGGTTTTTTTCCCTGTATTAATGTGATTATGCGTTTATTTACCAATATAATTGGTTAGAAAATCCTAATCCACATCTTCATGTTCCTCCCCTTGACGCTTCCGTCATTATGGTTTTGGTAGTAAGTCTTCCTTCATCATGCACATACTGAACCTGAGCATTCTCTTCTGCATTCATCAACCAAATAACTAATTCAAATATTTATGTTTATCAGTTATCATAATGCATTCTCTAAATGCAAAAAAAATTAAAAAAAATAATTAACTAAAAAAATGCCCAAAATCTCTAGTTAAAATGATGATAAATCAGAGAAAATAAAAAAATTAAAAAAACAAAAACCCTAATTTGCCTCTTAATCAGAGAAAATAAAATGATCTACAAATCATATTTCTGATGAATAATTTAGGAAATCTTACATATATCTTGAGTATTGAGATCAAAACTAAAGAGACATGATCTTTCTATCTCTTAACGGATATATAGAATTGACCAACAAGCCAAGGTGGCATGTGGTATGGCTCGTGTGCTGCAAGACATGCAATATAACATAGCCAGACACACTAGTCTATGTGTGTCATATTAGACTAGATAACCAACATACGCTAGCCCAGACCTCAACTAAGCTAGATTAAAACTCACCAGGCTACATGGAATGAACCCATATTAGCATGGAATGAATCCATATTAGCATGGAATCAACCCAAACTAGCATTGAATCAACATATAATAGCATGGATCAAACCCAAGCTAACCACATATTCATCATAAAATATACTTCATGTCAGGCTAGCTATCATGGAACCAACTCAGGCTAGCTTGAGTATATTTGTCATGTCAAGCAACTCATTAGAGTAAACTGGTATACATTCTAATATATCAAGTCCAGATAAAATATGCAAAGCTAGAGATTTCTAATGGGTCTTGCAAAACAAATCTTTGTATGTGTGTAAATGGGCATGAACTGGTCTGGCACAGTATACCATTTAGCTTAACCCTTCTGACCTACCTAAGATGCATACTAGAAAATTTCCATAAAAGAATCTCTATGCTATAATTTTTACTTTTGTTTATTTTCATATTATATTCATCTCAACTTAGCAAAATCTAGGCTACTAGTAATTTTAACTAGAAACATAATATAAAATGTTGTAAAGCTTGTAAAATTTCAGGTTTAAACAAGTAATTTTTTACTTCTATGATAAGTTGTAACTGGAAACAAAATCTAGACTAATCAATTAAATAAAATTTATAGGAATATATGTGTTGATTACATTATATAGTATGTATTTATGAATGATATTGATATAAGAACATGTAATAGGATTAAATTGAAGAAATCGTTTAACATATATATACTAATTTTTTTTTAATAATACGACAAAATCGCTATATTCTCTTAGTAATGATTTAAAAATTCATCATCATAAACGATTAAAGTTGTCATTTTGATTCATATAGTCAGCTGTACAATACATCTGTTCAGTGTATTACAACTAAGTTTCAATACTTTGGATTGTCCTAGTGGTCAGTTTATGAAAGGACATTAATAAAATTATCATGATTTAATTTAAATTGCATTTGTTTTGTGTCATTTTGGTGCCTCTACTCTCATTTGTTCTCTAGGTGCCCATTAAGATATATAAATAATAATGCAATTTGCTAAATCAAGTATATAATGCATTATTATTTATATATCTTATTTAGAATACTTGGAGAAACATGCTGGGAGGCTGCCGAAATACATACAAAATGAACATGCAATCATGATATTTGTTTTAGCATAACTTTTGTAAATGGATTAGGACCAAATCTATTGAAGAGAGAAGAACTATTGGAAGGGTGGAGGTGGAGGTGGTTGTGTAGTAGGTAACATATCACATGCATAAAAATAACTTTATCGAAACCACAATAAATGGTTAATAAACATAAAAATAATTGAATATAATTGTGTCTGCTTACTATATTTATTTTTTTGTGACTAGTTATGGAAGATGATTGTGAATGAATGTATGCAGGTCGAATAATTAATGGAATGTTCTCTAATGAATGGGGGGATAAAGTTGATGAATTTATTGAGTTTGCTCTAAGACATCCTGAGTATGTGATTGGTGGCACAGCTATAATGTGTCCTTAAATTTTGTTAAATGTCAAGATAAAAAGTTTTTGAATGTTGAGACTATGAAGGTGTATTTGTATAGAAATGACTTTGTGCCAGATTACTATGTTTGGATATACCATGGTGAGAAGCAATTCCACAAGAGATGTTCAAGTTCAAAATGGGTGTTAATAAGTGAAACTAATCAGATGGTTTCAAATAATATGAATCACACTACATTCCATAAAATGGTTTGTGATGCTGTGGGCCCTGAATTCAACTCAAATGAGGAACCCAATGCCGAAGCAAGTAATTTTTATGACATGATTCGAGCTGTAAACAAACTTGTATATGATGAAAATTCTAAGCATTCTTAACTATCTGTAGCAGTTAGGATGTTAGAAATAAAGTGCAGACACAGGTGTTCGCAGGTATGGTTTGATGATATGTCTAATTTTATTTAAGAAATTTTGCCACACGATAATTTGATGCCATTGGATATCTACAGCATGAAGAAATTAGTTAGAGGGTTGGGATTACATGTACAAGTCATTCATTACTATGTGAACAATTGTATGATATACTGGGATGATGACAATGACCTTAATAGTTGTAAAAAATGTGGGCATGCATGGTACAAGCAAAAGGGTAGGAGTTCAGGAAATAGACTATATGTATTAAAGTTGAAGGTGTCGTATAAGAAGATGCATTATTTTCCAATAACATATAGGTTGCAGAGATTGTATGCATCAACCGCAACAGCTAATGAAATGTGGTGGTATTCAAAGCATCATATGGAAGATGGTAAGATGTGTTACCTTTCTGATGCCCCTGCTTGGAAACATTTCGATTGGTGTTTCCCTGATTTTTCATCTAAAGTTCAAAATATTAGGTTGAGTTTATTTGCATGTGATTTTCAGCCATTTGGTCAATCTGGACAACAAAATTCTTTGTGACTTGTGGTGGTCACACCGAATAACTTGCCTCCAAACTTATGTATGAAGGAGGAATTTAAGTTTTTGACTATTTTAATGCCGAGGCCTACAAATCCAAAGGGGATGATAGATATTTTCTTGTAGTCATTGATGGCGAAGTTGAAAAGTCATTGGGGGTGTTGGGGTTCAAACTTATGATATTTGCAAATGACAAAATTTTCATATATGTGCTGCCCTCGTGTGGACCATAAATGACTCTAATTATTTTAGATTAATTAAGAGCAGAAAACAGTCATGGTTTGATAACTATCAGAAGTTTTTGCCAATGAATCATCGGTATCAATGTAACACCAAAGACTTCATTAAGAATAGAAAGATTACTAAACAATTCCTAGGGGTTAGATATGGGGATGAAATTCTATAGGATTTGAATAATATAGGGTTGAGAAAGGTGATAGATATTGATGCTGAGGTTGTGAATGTAGCTATATCTAAGACTTGTGGGTGGAATAAGAAAAATATTTTTTGGGATCTGTCCTTCTGGCATGAACACTTGCTCAGGCATAATCTTAATGTTGTGTATATCGAGAAGAATGTGTTTGATAATATTTTAAATATAGTGTTTAACATTCTAGAGAAAACTAAGGATACGTACAAGTCAAGAGATTAGTTGAATAAATATTATCATCATCTTCAAGATTCACAAAATCTTGTCACCAATAAATATCCTGATGTGCCATTTGTTCTGAATAAATCACAGAAGAAGGATTTGTTGGATTGGGTAAAAAACTGAGATTTCCAGATGGTTATACTTCTAATCTAGGGAGATGTGTGAATGCAAACAAACTTAAGATGTTTGGCAAGAAGAGTCATGATTTTCATGAATTCATGCAAAGGTTATTACCAATTACTCTTCAAGAATTCCTGCCAGATAAAATATGGGAGTCGATAACTGAGATTTGTTTATTCTTCAAGCAGCTAACTTCTTCTTCTATAACTGAAAAGGAATTGAGGAATCTGGATGAATACATTTCTGTTATCTTATGCAATCTTGAGAAAATCTTTTCTCCAAGTTGTTTTGACTCAATGGAACATATTCTAGTGCACTTGGCTTATGAAGCTAGGATTGTTGGTCCAGTTCATTTTTGTTGGATGTATCCACCAAAAAGATAATATTAATTTACTCAACCTATTCTTTTCCTACACACACACACACACACACACACACACATAGATAAATGACTTGTAATATTCAATAATCTTATTGTAGATACTCGAGGAAAATAAAGCATAGAATAATGAATAAGGCTCAAGTAGAAAGTTCTATATCAATTGGGTATATTATGGATGAGGCTGCCAAAGGGAAATGGTATCTGGCAGACAATGAAGTTATTGCGGCTCATCTATACGTCCTAATGAATTGTCCAAAGGTTGAACCATTCATAGAGTAAGTATTTGCTAAAAGTCAAATGATAACAATTTAGCATTTTAATTTACTATTTCCTCACAATGTTTCTATTTTCTCTAATTTCATTTTTATTTATAGTGTTTTCATTACCGAAAAGCATAAACAATTTTCAAACTTGAATGAAGAAGTGGTCAATGCTATGATGGTGCAAGAATTTTCATCATGGTTTGAAAAATACGTAAGTTTACTAACCATTAAAATCACAAAATAATTATAATCTTCTGATACAAATTTATCATTTGTAATCTCAACAATATACTGATTTCCAAATAAATATTCATTATCGTGCAAATAAAATTTCTAATCATTATCTTCGAAGTATAGCACGAGGTCCCCTAAGAGTGGTCAGAACTTACAACGGTTACTATGTGAATGGTTTTAAATTTCACACTGGTATGGAAGATACTAGGCAAAAAACAATGCGGTATCCATTAAAGGATCCGTATACAATGAAACTGAATCTGACTATTATGGGACTCTGGTCGAATTGATCGAGTTAGAATTTGAAGCCCATTTGGTTAAAAGAACTATGTTATTCATATACGAATGGTTCGACCCAACATCATTTGTCGATAGTATTGTCCATCCTCGATATAAACTTGTCGATGTGCATGTTAAAAAATGATTCAACAACTATAAACATTTTGTCTTAGTAGTACAAGTATCACAAGTTTATTATTTTGAATATCTGGGTCGGATGGGTCCTAGAAAGGATTGGAAAGCTATGTGCAAGATAAAAGCTGGGGCTCAAATTGACATTCACATATCACTAAGTACTGATGTCATAGAACCAGCATTCCAAAATGATGACGATGCTGTTATAATCGAAGCTATGGTGGGGGACGAAGATGTCCTTTTAGTTGCATCTGCTGAGATGGATACAGTGGGGATGTAGATGTAGATGAACATTTAATTAATAAAGAAAAAGAAACGAGTGATGAACAAATGTTTGAAAATGATGTTACTAGATCTGAAGAAAAAGGCAAACCAGATTTAGATAATTCTGATGAGAATGAGTAGTTAGTGAGTTTTAGATATTTTAATCGTTAATCATGTTTGTTTATTTTCATTTCCTTATGTATTTTATATTGATGCTTACTAATCAATATTGTGTTGTTTATTATTTTTAACATGATATGGCATGTGGATGAGGTAGAGGCAGCACGTTGCCAAGTCCTACCAGTTTTGGTAGAGATAGCAAGGCCTTAGGCATGCCCGATCCTGGTAGAGGTTTAGGGGTGGATGAGACTTCTCACCAGACAGAGGAAGATTTGAATGTACCACAACAACAGCATCAGGAGACTAATCCACATAATGGTTCTGAGATTGTGATGAATGATCAAAAGACCTGGGAGGGAGAGAAGGTGGAGGATGGAGATGTAGGAGACTCTTCCTCAGAGCACCCTATAGATGAGACTCTCTCTATTACTCCGTTTGATCCGACAATTGATAATCTATAAGATATCAAACTTAACTAATGATTTATCCATTTCTTAATTTATTTCTTACTTGCTATTAAGTTTTGGGGTATAAGATAAAGTTAGAGCCGCCTGGTTCAATTTCAAGGGTTTTGAAGATAAATTTTAGGAAGTCTTTTAAACCTAATGGACATAATTGGAAGTCACTAATAAATAGAGACCAGTTGATGATTTGGAGAGAATTTAAGGTATATATTACTACATAACATTTTTACATCTTTTATTTATTTTTTTGGTCACTGATTAAATATGTTTAATTTATAATTGCAGAAAGTTTATAGGCGGACACAGTCCAAGAAGGTGGTCAAAAGGGTGTTCTACAAACATGCTGCAAGTCAGTATAAAGACACCGTGTACGAGATCAAAGATTTGAGTGTTCTACAAACATGCTCGCTCAATGCGTGAGCACGAACGAGCATTAGTATTATTTCTATTTGACACTTCTTATGTTTATTACTTTGTGAAATGTGTTCAATTATGCCTATTTTTTATTTATCAGAATGATTTTTTTTTCAATTGAAAACCCCTATGTTTTTTGTTGTAAATAAAGACACGAATAGAGGGTAAGAAGCCCAATGCTCCTTGCTTATTCAAATACATGCACACGAAGGGCCATGATGATCAGACTTTTGTTGATTAGAGATCTCGTGCAGCAAATGTAAGTTTCATTAAAATAAAATTACTTCTTTTTTTTTGAAGATTAATTATAATACTTATTTTACATGTTTATTAGGCAAGATATGAGGAAATGTTATCTACAGCGACTCAAGCATATTCCAAGTCAACTTCAGGTTCATGTGATGGTACAACAGGTAGTTCTCATTCATCAGCTCCACCAGTTGATATAAATCAGATTTGGTATGAGGCTGTTGATGGCAAGGAGAAGATGCCCGTCTATGGCATCGGTTCATCGACATTATCATTCTACTCACATAGATGATGAGATTATGAAGCTCCATCTTCAGGATCATTTTTCGATTTTGTTCTCGATGATGGAGGACTTTCAAAATGCGATGTGTAATGTGATACAGTATCAGTTGGTCGATACCGAGGGTGCATGATCGACTATGAGGATGATAGGGATGAGTAGCATATGCGTTTTGACTGGCTTATAAAGAAGTATCAGAAAGGTAGACTATAGTTCAACCCTGATGATCTATCTCAGATTGTTTGATGTAATGCTCCAACTAGAGCATCTACTCCAGCACCTACCGCAACTGAATTAGAATTTGTTGCAGCAGATAGCTCTATCCCAGTACCCGACATCTCACCATACGGATCTGATACATCTCAGCATCACGATGATGACACTAGGTTGGATGATTGAGTGTAATACACACTTTTTTTTATATCTTATACTTGGATTTGGGAATTAATGTTTTATTTTCTCTTGATTTTTTATTATATATATGCAACATATATATTATTTTGCTTGTTTTAAAATATTTTTTACTCTCTTTATAATATCCATGCACTATTGTACTTTTCTGTTGTTTTGTAATACACACACACACACACACACACACACACATATATATATTTAAAAGCAAGATATCAAACTCAAAAAAAATATTAAAAAACTAATTCACCAACCAATTAGAAACCATATATCAACCTATTATATTAAAAATATTTGGTTGGTTTTTGGTCGCAATTTGGTCTCTATTTACCGAACAGTTCGAGACTATTTACCGACCAAAATTGTTCGGTCTTTAAAGAGTTGAAAAATAGTCAAAAATTGTTTTTCGGTAAATATTCGGTAAATGGTCGGTAATTTACTGACCAAATGAATTTTTGTCGGTAAAATAATTACTGACCAAAAAAATTACGACTAAATATTTAAGTCAATAAATTATTGGTAAATGGTTTTACCAATCATATAATAGTGTTTACCGACCAAAAAATTGGTCGATAATTCAGTGATTTTTAGTAGTGAGTGAATTTCAAAGTGTTTTTGAGCCTCTTTAATATCTTTTGCTAACTTGGCCAAACATCACTTTGCAATAAATAAACTTTCACAATTCATATATAAATTGATTCAACTTCATTGGTAAGCCATTAAGCATCTCTTATAGTACCTCTCAGGGCAACAATTTATCATGGTCATTTTCTCATGGATCATCATAATGCTTCATTTTATGGCGTATGTATTTTCTGATTCAAATTGGGCTGACAATCTTCATAACTACATGTTTACAATGACCTACATTTAATTTTTGGGTGATAATGCTATCGATTATGCCTCAAAGAAGCAGCACTCAATTGCTTGCTTTTCTATTGAGGTAGAGTATCAGGTAGTTGTTAACATTATTATAGTGTTATCTTGGGTTCAACATGTCTTGGGTGAGTGGGTGCACTTCTTCCCATTTCACCAATAATTTATTGTGATAATGTGGGTGCAACTTACCTACATGCCAATCTAGTCTTCCACTCTTGCATGAAACATGTAGTTATTACTTTTTACATTTTGTATGTCCATAAGGGTTAGCTTCAAGCCTTTCATGTTTCTACTATTGAATACATGGTAGATGCTCTCACCAAACCTCTCTCACAGTGATGGTTTACAATTTCTCCTTGTTATAACTTTTGTGAACCAATATTGGTGTCTTTGATGGAAGCACCATCTTATAGGGGTGTATAATAGTAAATGATTTAGCTGCATGTACAAAATAAATCTACCAGCTATACAATCTCTCCTTGTTATATATTTTTTTAATCATAGAATATTTGTTTCCTTATTCTTAGGATATTTTGTTTCTTAATCTCATTATATTTTCTCTATAAATATACTGTAATATAATAAAAAAAGTCACCTTTTAATCAATTTCTTTTAAAATCATCATTTAAATGTTATTAAAATTTATTTCTAGAGTGATTTTAGATTGTTCTATTTTAATTCATATTTTTTTAATAGTTTGACTAAATTTTTTCATGTATAACCCCCATTTTAAGTTTTTCATGTGTTTAAATATATATTTTTAGCTTGTATTGTATTTAGGTTGGATGTTAATATGAGACAAAACATCGAAGTCTGTCTTGCACATCATTTTCAAATATCTATCCTTGAACTATTTGTTGAACAAAGATACAAAAAAAGGCTTGTCAAGGATAAAGGTGTCAAATGGTCTGGTTAAGTCATGCATTGACCCGGGCAGTACCGGCCTAAGGACGGCTCATGCTGGGCCAGTCATGACCTGAGTGCCTGGTCCACATGCATGGTTTAGTGGCAGGGGGTACAGACCATGCCTTGTCCCTCCTCGCCACCCGCCATGGCCCCTCATCCATGCACCTCAGATCGGGTATCGGGCACAGTCCAATAGTACTACACCCGCTTACCCAATATGGCAATATTTAAGAAAAAGGTTGGAAAACTCTTTGACTTCGAGTATGATGACCCGACATGACCAGACACAACCCCACCCAAATCTACTCATAGTTAAGCTAGCATGGTCGGCCATACTCAAATCGAGCCATGCCTGCACGGCACAACCCGTTTGATATCTCTAGTCAAGGGTATAATGTTTGTAATTGAGTTTTTAAGTGGATTACTAGAATCAACCCTTGTTAATATTGAATTTTTAATTTAAATGTTCTTGAAATTGCTTCAAAAATAACTATTAATTGATTTTGGATATGTTATGGATTGAGTTAATTTAAAAGACCATGAAATTGTAAAAAAAAAAAAGGTCATGTCATAGCCTCCCTTATCAATCCATTTCTTCTTCTTTATTCTCTTTAATTTTCAAGTATAATGATAATTTTCTTTAGGATCTTTCCCTAACACCTGGCATAATAGCTCAAACCAAGTGGGTTCATTCTCATTTAATACATAACAAAATCTTGGCTTGTATGGTCAATATTTTTTGTGCCTAGAGGAACATTTATGGCATGAGATTGATCAACTAGAATGACCAATGACGTGTGGCTTCTATAGCTTCAAATATATATATTTTTTATTTTGGAAATAGGTTTTTAGTATATAAATGTGTGATACAAGCAAACCACGAGAGTTTAATAGTCTTAAAATAGATAAATCTATTCACCTTCATTTATTCTTCCTTAATTGACTATTAAATTGATGGAATGTCAGTGAATTTTCCTTTCCAAAGGTTTTATATTTTAAACAATTTATATCTTGCTTAATTTTTTAATTTGCTTGGTTTGTAGGTATTCAAGTTGAAATAATTAAAATTGATATGTGTTTTTTCTTATGATTAAAATGATATATGAATCTATGGTTTTATTTATTTATTTTAATTTATAGATTATCTAGTGTGTGCAAGAGAAAATTAAATTTTATTAATATAATAATTGTAATCACAAATTCATTTAATTTGTTTTATTTAAATTCACATTGCATATATTTGTGATCCCTGTGATATTGACTTAACACATGTGTTTTTTATCGTGTTTTAACTCAATCTTGTATGCCTTATATTATTGTATTATTAAAAAAAAGTTGGTAGGAATATTTAAATAGTCTATTTGCAAAAAATAGATTAATTCTACACTAATCATAGATTTGTTTATTAATGAAAAAAAATGTGAGACAGTCCAATATACTTATTTATTCATGTCTACGTATATTCTATCTTAAGGATTACATTTAAATGTTTATAAACATTTTAAATTAATTATCAAAATATTACTTTTCTAATAATATTATCATCATAATCATCAAAATATAGTCTCAATATATTTATGCCTATTCATACATATTTTAGTTCTCCAAACTATGTGATTAATATCATTTTAGATCTTCATATAAGTCTAACTTAAGCATGTCTTCTCTTATAATTTTCATCCATATTTTATTAATCTATATGATCTTTTATATCTTTACGAATTGCCTCTTCTTCATATATGCAAATTATATAAGCTATTTCTTATTAATTTTAAGGGTGTGATATATATGTATTTCCAAATTTTCTTTTTATATAATTTCATCCTTATGAATTTTCTTTGTATACTTATCTTTAACAAATGCACCTCAACTATGAATATAATGTGGTTGTCATGTCTTATATATGAATCACAAAAGCATATATAATCTAACAATTATCTTATATATTTTTTATGTCATACGAATTCTTCAATCGCATAAGACTCCTACTGTTATCCTTTTTGTTGTTAAATTAAATTTAATTTTATGGTCTACATTATAATAATCTTATCATTCTTTTGAATCATATATCATAGACATAAAACAATCATATTTTGAGATCTCATTGCCATCAATATCGATTTAAGTATGTCTCTCTCATGATTCAAAGTGAAAGCCCCACTTTGAATGCACCATGCCATTGATATAAATTTATTTGATATGTAGATAACATCTACCAAAGCATATATTCTTGATATATTCTTGTCAACTCATATAAAACTCAAGTAAAAAAATATAAATTTAAAATAGTTCTTTGTTGTATTCTTTATGAGATTAAAACTTTATTTGATATCTTTTTTACATAGTAGATACTTATTACAACACCATCATGTACATCCATCATAATATTAAAATAATAAAAAGATATATTTTTTTCTTATAATTCACTAAATCAATTCTCAACAAATTCTATCATATGTCTCATCTATATCATTAAAATCCACATAAAAACAAATTAAATTTTTTTAATATTTTTAAAAACAAATCTAAATAAACAATTAGCTTCAATAGAAGACATTCTTTCATATAACTAAAGTGATTTTTTGATATGGTGATTAAACTCATAAGTCTCATTCATATGTCAACCTTTCAAAACTATATCATATGACTCATTAATATTATTGATATAAACTATAACCAATCTTAAAATTCATCTTTATTTTTATAAACTACACCATAAAACTAAAATATTGTCTCTGGATCAGGTGCAAGTATGAAGAGAGTGAATATTATAGAAAATATTATTTTTAAGAATGCTATAATTGCCATTCAAATGCTCAGAGATATAATTATGAGCATTACTTTAGCTTTGAAGCTAAAAATAGTCCAAGTTATTAGCATACACGAATATATTTAGAATATTTTTTGAGAATTTTTGGAGGTACTAGTTTAATGAATTTATTCTAAAGATAACATCTGTTTAGATAAAGATATAAATGCTCTCATACAAAAAAAAATGAATATAATTGAATGCATACCTATCACAACTTTAAAGTTCAAAAATGAATATAACGGGATGAGAGTTTTTATAATGGTTTTATTAAGTTCTAATTTTATAATAATTAATATTTTTTCAAAAAAATAGAAATACGTTTGATGACCTGTGTGAACATACGTAAAAATCAAATTGTTTAATTTTGAATTATAAAACAAGTAAGAAAACAAAATAAAAAATGATACAAGAAGACTATTTTACAAATCAACATATTTTATTAGTGTTTAATTTTTATCCGAAGATCGACGATAAAATTTTGCAAGATAAATCTAAATTTAAATCAAGAACCAAATAATATACATCAAATGGAAAAAATATTCCAAAAATATTGAATTAGATTTTAATAATTAATTAATCATAAATACCTATTGAACATATTATAATGGCAAATGACAATTGAACATATTATTATGGCAAGTGTCAATTGATCATATAACTCTAAAACAAAATTTCAATTTATTATTCAAAAATAATAAATATATATTATTTTAAAAAGTGTCTTCCCTCATGTTAGAACATCTCCAACATGCTCGACATCTGCTTATGCTTAGCTATTTTAATGAGTAAAATCTTAAAAATCAATCAATCCCCGCCAAACACCAGCAACCTTCAGGTTAAAAAATGCAAGTAGGAAATCTGACATTGTTCGTACTCCTGGGGACAGAATAATCTACACATGAGGATGGGGATAACGAACATGTTGATGGGCTGTTCGTTTTGTTGAGTTATGCAAGTGAAATTACAAAATTGCCCTTAATGAGCAATTATCGGTGCATTTCTGTAAAGTAATTTTTCAGTACATTTATCTGTTTTAATTTATCGGACTGATATAAAAGCCGATATTTTTTTGACCTAGCTGCTGGATGATTATTATTGAATGTTTTGAATTGGTTCTGCTGCGCGATATTTCTTCCTCTCTTCTCCTCCTATGTTCTTCTATTCTTCTTCTAGATTCTGCTTCTGTTCTTGAGAATTTCTTGTGTTAAACAAGAAATAGTTGTTACAAAACAACATTGTGGTATCAGAGCATCGATACCTAACTGCGATTGAAATTATTATTTGAACAATATTCAAATCTAATTTCTCCAGTTAGGCGTTCTCTGAAAACCTAAATAATTCTCACAAATTTCTTAAGATCGAGCATAGATCTGACCAGATCTAGTAAGATCTAAAGGTTTTGTGGTTTTTAAAACCTATTTTTTACAAAACCTGAACCTTCTGTTCATATTTTTCCAAGCTGTTCTTAAGATATTATGTTTTCAAAAACTCAAAACACATCAAACTCGGGTTTAATTCCTATTCCTTTGTTTGATGGTGATAATTTTGACTATTGGCTTGTCAAAATGCGAACATTATTTATCTCCCAAGACATATGGGAAATAGTGGTTTCTGGATATGAAGAAGCTCCTAATTTCTCTATTCTGGAAGGTAAAGAACTGTTACAAGAGAAGGAATTGAGGAAATTAAATGCTAGGACATTACTTTTCATCCAACAAGGTGTAAGTAATGCGATATTCTCTAGATTACTTGGCTGCACTCAAGCCAAGGAGGCTTGGGACCTCCTAATCGAGGAATACCAAGGAGATAAGAAGGCTCGAGGAGCTCTTCTGCACTCCTTGAGAAAAGACTTCGAGAATCTGAGTATGAAAAACTCAGATTCTCTTACTGAGTTTTCAACTCAGTTCTTAGATATTGTTAATCAACTAAAGATTCATGGAGAAAATGTCTCTGAGACTCGATTGGTTGAAAAACTTTTAATCTGTATGCCTGATAAGTTTGATGCCATTGTGGCAGTAATTGAGGAGACCAAAGACCTATCAAAACTCTCCATCCAGCAAGTTTTGAGCTCCTTGAAGTCTTATGAGGGTCGATTACTGAAGAGAGCAGAAAGTTCTGTAGAGACTGCAATGCAGTCAAGATGGGAAGATAGCTCCAATAAGGCTGAAGTGCAATACAGAGATATGAGGAGCAAGAAAAATGCACTAAGGTATGAGTCTAAAAATAAAAATAAAAATAAAATTAAAACAGGCTCTTTCTCTACTCACTCTTCAGACTCATCTAAGGAACAAGCTTCCTCTTGCACTATTTGCAAGAGATTAAACCACACTGTGACAGAGTGTTGGTTTAGAAAACAAAATCAGTGCCAAAACTATAAAAAGTTTGGGCACAGTTCAAAGAACTGTAAGAGCATCTCCAACCAGAGTGCTGGTTCTACAGAACGAGTAAGTTCTGTAGAACATCTGTTTTATGTAAATGAAACAGAAAATACACACTCAATAAACACTTGGTTTCTGGACAGTGGCTGCTCAAACCACATGTCTGGAAATGAAGAGATATTTGTGGATTTACTTCCAGTAGTAAATTCACAAGTCAAATTGGGGAATGGTGAACTAGTTCAGGCACAAGCCAAGGGCAGAGTGGCAGTACCCACCTGCTCTGGAACAAAGTTCATAAAAGATGTACTTCTGGTTCCTGCCTTGGACCTGAATCTACTAAGTGTTGGCTAGTTAATTGAAAAAGGCTATAAATTAATGTTTGAAAATAAAATATGCAAAATTTTTGACCAAAACTGTAATCAACCTTCCTGGATAGTGAAAATGTCAAGTGGAAGAAGTTTTCCACTGACATTTGCTGAGAAAACAGATAAGGCATTCTCAATGAATGTCCAATCTGTCACCTCTCTATGGCACAGAAGGTTTGGGCATTTGAATTACTCTGACCTAAAAAATATTTTTCAAAATAATTTGGTAACTGGTATGCCTTCAAACCTTACACCACCTAATTCTATCTGTGAAGTATGTTCACTGGGAAAACAATCCAGAAGAAGCTTTCCGAAGCACTCTGCCTGGAAAGCTTCTCAACCTCTGGAACTATTACATGCTGACATATGTGGTCCTATGTCAGTAAAGTCCTTAGGCAGTAGTAGTTATTTCTTGTTATTTATAGATGACTGCACAAGATATATATGGGTTTTTTTCTTGAAGCACAAGTCTGAAGCACTTGAATGCTTCAAGAAACTTTTACCTCTTGTTGAGAGACAATCTGGTCTAAGTGTCAAGTCACTTAGAACAGACAGAGGAGGTGAGTTCCTCTCTCAAAAATTCACAGATTACTGTGAATCTAAAGGAATAACTAGACAACTTACCACTGCCTACTCACCACAACAGAATGGAGTTGTGGAGAGGAAAAATAGGACAATAATGGAAATGGCCAGAACATTGTTAAATCAGAAAAACCTACCAAAGATTTTTTGGGCAGAGGCAGTGAACACTTCTGTGTACCTGCTAAATAGATGCCCAACCAAAGCACTGGAAAGCATAGCTCCATTGCAATCCTGGACTGGTAGGAAGCCTAGTGTTAAACACCTAAAGGTATTCGGGAGTGTTTGTTACTCACATATACCAAATGCACATAGAACCAAATTAGACTCCAAGAGTCTAAAATGTATTTTAGTAGGCTACAGTCTGCAATCCAAAGGTTACAGACTGTACTCACCAGAAACAAAACATTTCTGGTGAGTAGAGATATTTTGATTGATGAAAACAGTATGTGGGATGGAGATTTAAATGAAGCTAATGGAACCAAAAATGGTTGCACAGAAGCTGGTGCAACCTGCTATAAATTTAAAAATGCTCCAATGTATGATTTCGGCTCACCCTCTACTTTTTCTTTTGAATTTATTTCTGATTCTGATTCTTTTACTGAACATGATTCTCAATACAAGTCCAAATCTATTTCTGAACATAGTGATTGTACATCATCTAATTCTGAATTAAGGACTGAACTTAGTAAAATAACCCCTGTAAAGTATAGAAACCTGTCAGACATTTATCAGAGATGTAACTACACCTCAGTTGAGACACTCAACTATGAAGAAGCTGTAAAACATCAATTCTGGTTCAAAGCGATGCAGACAGAAATGTCTGTTATCGAGAAAAATAACACTTGGACTTTAGTTGACTTACCTCAAAATAAACACAGTATAGGTGTTAAGTGGATTTATAGAATTAAATTTAAATCAAACTCAAATCAGCCTGTATACAAGGCTCGATTGGTAGCCAAAGGTTACTCACAAAAACCTGGATTAGACTACCATGAAACCTTTGCTCCAGTGGCAATGTTAGAAACCATAAGGCTCTTAATAGCCCTAGCCGGACAGAAAGGTTGGAATTTATTCCAATTGGATATAAAATCTACCTTTTTAAATGGTAAACTTAAGGAAGAGATATATGTAGAACAACCCCCTGGGTTTGTGAAAAAGGGGAGTGAACACTGTGTTTATAAATTAAATAAGGCCTTGTATGGGTTGAAACAAGCTCCTCGTGCTTGGTATCAACAAATCAACTCTTATCTTCTGAATCAAGGATTCAGTAGAAGCAAGAGTGAGCCTACACTCTATATTAAAAGAGATAACAATTCTGGAATTTTGATTGTTTCCTTGTATGTTGATGATATTGTATTTACAAGTAATAAAACAGAATTGATAAATAATTTTAGGAGAGAAATGGAAATTAGATATGAAATGTCTGACCTAGGAAGTCTAAAACAATTCCTAGGACTTGAAATAATTCAAGACACAAGTGGTGTGTCCGTTTCTCAAACCTCATACATTAAACAAGTATTGAAAAACTTTGGAATGAGTGACTGCAAACCAGTATCTACCCCTTTAGAAGTAAATCAGAAACTTCTTTCAGCTAAGGGTAAATCAGTAAATGTAAAAAAATTTAGAAGTCTAATAGGTAGTCTGCTGTATGCATCAGCAACCAGACCTGACATAGTTTTCTCAGTTCATTTGTTATCACGTTTTATGCACTGTCCGAATCATATACACTTAAGTGCTGCTAAACGGATATTGAGATATCTCAAAGGTACACTTAATTTAGGTCTGAAATATCATAGAATTAACCATACAGAAATCATAGGTTATTGTGATAGTGATTGGGGAGGAAATCCAGAGGATTACAAAAGTACCTCTGGATATGTATTTAATATTGGAACTGCTGCAGTTTCTTGGCAGTCCAAGAAACAATCAACTGTAGCCTTGTCCACTACTGAAGCTGAATATGTTTCAGCTTCAGTTGCAACCACTCAAGCCTTATGGCTTAGAAAACTGTTGGGCGACTTAGATAAAGTCCAAAAATATCCAACAAAAATTCTGTGTGATAATCAATCGACTATATCTATTGCGAGTGATATGGTAATGCACAGTCAAACTAAACACATAGGTTTGAAATATCACTTTATTAAGGATACGATTGAATCTAATGAAGTTAAGTTGGTTTTTTGCAGGACTGAAGATCAAGTAGCCGATATATTCACAAAGTCTTTACCAAGAGAAAAGCTTATCTATTTGAGAGAAAAGCTTGGACTGACCTCAACTACATCGAATCGGGGGGATTGTTGACGGGCTGTTCGTTTTGTTGAGTTATGCAAGTGAAATTACAAAATTGCCCTTAATGAGCAATTATCGGTGCATTTCTGTAAAGTAATTTTTCAGTACATTTATCTGTTTTAATTTATCGGACTGATATAAAAGCCGATATTTTTTTTTGACCTAGCTGCTGGATGATTATTATTGAATGTTTTGAATTGGTTCTGCTGCGCGATATTTCTTCCTCTCTTCTTCTCCTCTGTTCTTCTCTTCTTCTTCTAGATTCTGCTTCTGTTCTTGAGAATTTCTTGTGTTAAACAAGAAATAGTTGTTACAAAACAACAGAACATGCATGACCAACAAAAGAAGAAGCAGCTACGGCTGCAACTCTGCTGGCCTAAGTTGCCGGAGACGAAGAGTTACTGTTGTTGCGATTTCAGAAAGTCGATGCGATTTCAGAAAGTCGATGCGATTTCAGAAAAATGCAATCACGGCACAGAATCGCCGAGACCTAGACTAGAACATCGGCATCTCCATCCATGGCGCAGAATCACCTATCTCGGCCGCTCTGGAAATGCTACTCCAAAGTCATCTACATACTGTCATTCATGGGAGATCACATCCATACAAGAGGATGGCTAGAGTGGAATGAAAGTAGTTCTGCATCAGACACGCTATACTACAGAGAATACATGAACTATGCGCCTGGCAGCGACACAGGGCAAAGAGTGAATTGGCTAGGGTACGCCACCATCACCTTGCTCATCGAAGCAGGTAGTTCACCATGGCTCAGTTCATATGTGGCTCATCTTGGTTGCCTTCCACCGGAGTAGCATTTATGGCTGGACTAATCGTTTAGTTCCATTTTCTTATAGACTGAGCTTTTTGGCCTTGGTTGTCCATCCACTGCAACAAAGTCTAACCAAATAGTTTCTCCAGACAGCATCGAGCGAGGTCATTTTTTATAGCATTATAATTTTGCATTTCATCAATATAGTGAACTAAAATAGATATCATTGTTCCTTGTAAAATTAGTTAGTTAAAATAGATAATATAATATTTTATTATATTTTGAGCAGTTATTTTAGAATTTTAGATATCTTGTTGTAAATGCTCTTTTTTTATTAAATATTTCACTTTAATAATAATACATTTCGAATATTCAAAATTCAAACTATATTGACAAGTCATTCTAAAAGTTGAATTTTGATGCTGTTGCTGTTCCGGTCGCGCTTTCGAGTTGAGAGAGAAATTTGGCGGGGAAAGTATGTCTCGTCTCTCGTGTGCTTGACCTTGATGGCTAATGTCAGATTCCTAAAATAGTCTTCTGCCCGCTGCTATCTCCCCACTTCAACCCCGGAGAGTGAGGTCGAGAATGCAAAGTGGTTTCGGCGACTTACAGCTAACTCTCCCTAGCACACTAGATGCGACTGACTCTGACTACCAGAAGGCGTGGCATCTCCTATTTATCGTCCTCTCAATTGGTCGCCCTGCTCGTCCTTTCGAGCTTTCGTCACTATGTGCTATTTTCCATGCAAAGGAGTCTCTCGTGCGATATTTATGCACGATCCCTAATTCACCAATCACTGTAACGAACACAAACAATGACCTCTTTGTCACTATTTCTTCTTTTGGCCTTCTTGCTCTCAAACGGCTTGTTTATAGTTTTTTGTCACTGAGTTCTGAGAAACGAAAGCGAAAATTGTTTGATATTGAAGATGGTAAATAATAATAAATATATATTTTTTTCTTTGAATTGCTTTCTGTTGGATGTTTTGAATGTTGGTGTGTATCTTACAGGGGTAGAACAGGCCAATACAGTTTCGACACTGCAGAAACGAATTAGGAGTGAGTACGAAAAGGTGTTCTTTTACTAATAGTTTCTACATTTCACTCTTGTTCTTTTTGTATATCAAGCAAATGCAAGTCTCGGAAACTAAAAGGAACCATCGTTATTTGCTTCTCACAACTTTAATTTGTTTTTGAATTTTCAGATCACTATGGAATTAATATTGAAGTTATAATGCTACATACATGTATATATGCACATATGAATGTAATTATTTTAACTCTCCGAGTGGAATTGAATGAAACATAAAGAAGGGAATTGGTACGAAGTGTAATGGATGTTTGGGAGAGGTTTTTTCATTTGCAATCCTGATAAAAGGACTACTTTGAAAATTTTTTAATGATTATCATTTGGTGGAATTGCCGCTGGTTGGTAAAGCAGGCACATAACCAATGCCATCCAATTTCTGTCATTCTCCCATTGTAGTATTGCAGATGGTTGATTGGGATTTCTCTTTTATCTCCTAATAATACTCCTCTTCTTTTGTGTTTTGGTTTCTCCATAGATTGTGAATGAAGGTATATGTGGTAGAATGGTCACTGTGGGCTTACCAAAGTTGTTTAATTGTATAGAGTTCTATGTATAAATTATGTTTTCCATTTTTTCAAAATGACGTGTTGTGTTCTACCATGTCATCAATTTATTTTAATTCTCTTTTGTGTTATCAAAATAGACACATGACACATGCACATGTGCGAGTGTGCATGTTTTCTATCAATTCATATTCTATAAAGACTCGTCAAACTATCATATATGCGTGCTTGTGTTTATCATCATTTATTATATTGATTTTAATTAAAAATTAAATAAAAAAATATTAGGATATTATGAGATTTTGTATCTTTATGATGATCTTGTTATAAATGATAGTTTGATGAGACTTTATAATTATGAAATACCAAATAAAATATATAATATAATACTTGATAATATTTTAAATAATAATATTATAAAAAATTTATTTGATAATGAAATATAGTTGAAACATTATTAGAATCCAAATTATTAGTATAATTCAACTTAAATATTATAATGTTAAAAATATATACCATATAATAAACTTATTAGTATAATTCAACTAAAATATTTTTATATTTATTAGAATTAATGTGAAATTTATTAAATTATATTAGTACTTCTAGTAATTTATAATATTTTTATAGTCTACACAAGTTATTAGGCATAAAAAAAGATTATCACTTGATGTGAAATATTATTAGAATTCAATGTATTTAATGTTGGATTCATATGTTCTTTATCAAAATATTATATCTAATTTTATAAATAATAAAATTAATCAAATGATAATTAATAAGATTTGAGCAAATGATTTTTATTTTTAAAATTCATAAAAAAATATTATGACATGATGTACTTGTGTTTGTCTATATATACCTTCATATTTTATATTGCACTTATGTATATATGTAATACGAGTAGTATATTAAAATAATATAGGAAGTACTCATTATAATAATATTTTTATTGAGATAAAAAAAATAATTAAAATATTAGATGACAATTCAATCTCGATATTGTTTAACTAATTGTATGGAATGTAGAGTTAAGATTGAAAGAATAAAATATACTATGAAATTGATGTGTTCTAATATTTACTGACCATCAAAATTAGATGATAAAATTTATAAATAATTAATAAACTTATTTAAATATTATAAAAGTAAATATTATAATTATAGTGAATCTTTGAGTATGAAAATTAATATCATATTCGAATATGATTTTTTCATTGAATTAGCTAGAAGTAATTGTTGATTGTTGAACATGTGCATGTTATTGATATATTTAAACATTGATTACTATTTTATTTTATTTTACAATGATATAAAAAATTGACATTAAATTAATGAAAATCATATAAATTAATATTTTTTGTGCTATCTTAAATGATACATAATTTATTGATCTAATTGGTGTTTAGTATATCATTAGTATCTATTTTTGTTGTTGTGTCAAATGTCATTTTAGATGGAAGAATAACATTTTAACTAAATATTATATAGGTTTTGATATGCTCAAAGATTGAGATGCATATATAACTTTTAAAGTAAAATTAGAAAAAGATTTATATGATAAAATTGAAACATTGAGTGATAAAAATAAAAATCATATAGAGTTATAAATAGTGGTCATGATTCATGAGTCAAACTATAATAACATTAGCTAATGTCTAATGAGTATTAATTTAGTTTTTTTTTTCTATAAAAGAATTTCTCACTTTGAAATTTTAATATATTTTAATTTATTTATTATATTTTATTCTATATTATAATTTTTAAATCAAAGGCATATCTAATTTTTCAAAATTATTTATTTTAAAAATTCATATATAATATAATATATTTTATGTAATATTTAATATATTCAATACAAAAGTATCTATTGTAGGCTAGCCTATAGGCCTTGGCCCCTTGGGCTTGGGTCTGCATTGTATTGAATCCAAGTCCAATGGAATTGGGCTTAGGTGGGTCTAACTTTTTATGTACGATGGTGAGTTGAAAATTTATAAACTTAATTAGTACTTTTAGTCATAGTTTTATATGAAAGTTTTTGAGAGACTTTAATATTTTTTTGGTATAAAAATAAAAATGAATTATTAATGGAGAGATATTATCTTATTATAGAAAATATATATGCTTGATACTCTTTTAGGTGGGACTTTTGATTGTACTCTAATAAATATATTTATTAATTTATATAATAATTTTATTTTTGTTGCAATCATTATAGTTGATTATATTACTCAAAGGAGAATTCTATGAAAAATTAATTATCTAAATATTATCTTATTATAAATATAATATATATAATGATTGTAGCTAGTTATTTTCTAGATTCTTTTTGATAGACACATTTGGATGTAATTTTTCACATGCCAAGATATGCTAAAAAGTTTTTAGGGTTGGGATTTTTTTAGCAATCATGAATATGTATAATTAGTTAGATATTTAAATTTGAGTTAGATACCAACTTGCATTGAGAAGAAATTTATGATATATTTTTATATTTTTTTATTGAGGTAATTTTATTTCTTAAAAAAGTAACATACATAATTATTTTGTGATTTAATATAGACACAAAGATTAAAGTAATGTTGACTGTTAATTGTGATATACTTTGGATCCTATACTTATTCAAGGATATCAATGATCCACTTTATTCTCCTATTATTTATTAATATGACAATCAAAAAATAAGATATATAATCTTAAATTTGTGTCTTATGAGTGAACAAAACATATAGATATAGACTATTTCTTTATTAGGGTGAAAATTTATGATTGAATCATTGCTATAGTATATATTTAAATAACAAAATAATAAATAGATATTTTCACAAAAGTTTAAATATATCTCAATTTATTTATTTTTTTTTTCAAATTTGATGTTTTATACTTGTATGTATCAGTTTGATGTGGATGTTATAATTTTTAATATTACAATTTATTATTATTATTATATTTTTTGTTTTATTTTGTTGATGAAAGTAAATAATATATGGGACATCTCATTATGATTTGCTCGTTATATAAGAGTATTATTTGTATGAGATTATAATCGTGTATTATTGTATCCTATTTTTTTGTGAATTTGTATATTTTACACCTAAAGTCTTATATTCTAGCATCATATCCTTGCATAAATTGTGTAGTATCTTCATTAAACTTCTAAAGACAGACCATAATTGTAGGTTTTTGTTCTAGATATATACTGATGTTTTTAATAGTTACAAATATGTTAACCTGTAATGAAATGCATCTTTTGACTGTGATATTTTTCAAGAGACATGTTTTATCCTTTTTTTCTATTAGTGACTGATAATACATGGAGTGCTGCATGTTCTTTAAACTTAGAAGCTCACTCTTAACTATTCATTGATCTTGTAGGTACACCTTTCATCTGATGGACTTGACACCTGGAGCATCATGAGTCGTACATCAAGTTGTCTTCCTGTTTCGTTATGTTACAGGAAGCTGCTTCCTGGCTTTTTCAAAATCCAATTATGGGAACCTAGCTCCAAGTTGAATAGCACAAAACAAATAGTGGGTACAATTGATACAATGGATGTCACTGCAAAGGAGCATATTATCATAATGGAAAGTGGGCTTGTCAAATTATTTGTTCCTTCATGTATATCAAGGGAACCAAATGAGTGCCAAGACAATAAAACAAATGGAATGAACCTTCATAATAGCACAAATGTTGCTGTCACATTTTGTGTTGGAGATGTTAAACAAAGCAGTAAACCATTGAAGCAGCATCCTATTGATGATGATTGTGATCTCTTAAATGATTGTACAGTTGAAAGCATGGGAATTGTTTACCAGAACATTCCCTTCATTGATTTTGCCAAAGTGGCAGGAAAACCAAAATATCTTTTCAATACTGATATTCCAGTTATTCATAGCAAGTATGTGAGCCCTGAATTAGAAAATCAGTTGGATAAAATAGATCACAAGGAATCCAGCATGGTACAAAAATTAAATTGTAAAAAAAATGGTATGCATGTAAAAAATGGAAGGAAGGATGCTTTCTCTGCTTCTACCAAGGTACACATATTCTACAATTGCATTGATTAGGTGTAATTTTCTTTCAACTGTTCACCTTTAACTCTTTATTTTGACTTGATGGCTAACTAGGATCAAATTGAACAAAAACCGCTACCATGTTTTGAATCATTTGTCTTAGAAGACATAGAAGGCTCAGGTAAGGAAGTGTTTTTATTTTGTTATTTTTAGCTATATAATTTACAATTTTATCTAAATTGGCAGGTGGTAGTGGCACTGTTTACAAGGCAAGGAGAAAGATTGATGGTACAATTGTTGCTATAAAATGTATGTAAAAAAATGATTAAAAGAATTAGTCATAATATTACTTCATGTCTTGATTTTGATAAAAATGCTCTGACAGTGATTATGCATGTCTAGGACTGTCACATGCCAAATTTTGAAATTCATAGTACTTTGTTATATGCTAAGCAAATAATTAATAAAATACAAAGAAATAATATAAATATTGGTTCATATTATTTAATGCAAGAATCCAATGGTGCATCTTTTTGGTTACGATTACTTCTCAACCTAGTAATCCAAGTATAAGGTTGTATATGATAAATGCACCAAGAAAAAAATATACAATATATTCAATTTATCTTTTCAAGCTAACACATAAATTAATGCCACATGAAATTATATGCAATATGGTCTTTAGTCTTGGCATGATGTCTAATAACTAATTTTTTTATTTTTCTTTGATAAAAATGCAGTCCACTTTTATAAGTTTTCTTTTGCTCATGAAAATTGGATCGAAAACTATTGAAATTAGTGTTTCGTTGTTATTTTATTTCTTCTTTTGTTGAGTTATATATGAAATGCCTGAATCTATAATGTTGCTTCTAACTATTTTTTTTTTCTATTTACTTGTTATATTATTTGCTATGTATGAAATATAATGATTTATTTTATCATTTTATTTAATGTATATACATTTAGCATTGTGTTAGAGCATCAGTGTTGATTGCTATTGATTAGTGTTGACTGCCATTGTAGGTAACCAAAGGTCCTGATTTCTTTGTCATTAGGGGTTAAATTATGTTCTAATTATTTCTTTATCAAGGAAAGAGCATATTTAAGGATTTTAAAGCATTATTTTTAGATGATTTCTATTTTGGGTACTCAACTACTAATATTTATATCTAACTTTTTCTATTGTATAAATCCTTGGTTTTTGAAAAACATGTTATTAGTGGTTTTCTTATAACATGTTTGAGTTGGGTCAAGTTTGTTGGACATGATTGGACTTGATTTGTGTCAAGTTGGATGGACTTGATTGAGTAATATTCATTATTGGTAATTTCTTGTTTATTGTCATTGAAAAATATTTATTTTATTATTATTGGTTATTATTATTATTATTATAATTATTATTAACATCATATACCTTACCTAAACTTTATTGATTTGAAGTATCTAAATTAATTTGACATTCTATTCTTTTTTGGCCGGGAGAGGAAAGGGACGATATAAGCGATTTATCCATGAGAAAATTTTGATTTTGTTCATTACTACCAAACTATTTAGGATTTGAGAACTCGAAAACATGAAATTGAAGAAAAATGTATAAACTTCAAAATTAATTGTGATTTGGTGGACTTCCAGCTCTTATATTTTTCAGGCCTGAAAATATGCTTTAATCTCACCACACTAACATGTAGAATGTCCATGACGACATGAGGTATGACTTTCAAAGGCTGACCCAACATGAAAGCATGCGCCATGACTCGGCATGACCCATGCTTGCTATTAGAGGTGTCAAACGGGCCGGCCCAGCACGGCACGGCCCATTTTTCACGTGCCCAGCCGTGCTGCCGTGCCGTGCCGGGCACGGCACGGTTTTTTAAATTCGGGCACGGCACGGCCCGTGGGCACGGGTGCACGGCAAGGCAGGGCAGGCGAGGCGGGTCGGGTCTGTTTGGACCCGACCCGCGGTCTTTTTACCGGGGGCGGGGCCCGGTTGGGTCACGAGTCACGACTCAGGCACGCGGGCCGGCATGCCGTGCCAAGGCACGAGCCGTGCCGGGCCAGGCACGGCTAGGCTCGTGCCAGGCACGGCCCGGCACGTGGTTTGTTCGGCTGGGCCCGGCACGGGCCCGGGCACGTTTTTTTATCGTGCCGGGCCGGCCCGGCCCGTTTGACACCTCTACTTGCTATGAATACTTGGAATATTAGTATTGAAATATCAGTTTTGAAAATATCAAGTAGTTTGGCTAAATCAATGAAGTGCTCGTGATTTGGCAAGCTAAAAGGTATCATCGCCTGCGACATGACATAACTCGACATGCTAGCCCATGCATGTTGAAATTGGCTTGGGTACCATGTTTTGCTAAGGTCGGGGGTAAGCGCTTGTAACCCATGACTTGAGCCCTTGTGGCTAGTGCAAAGAGAATGAGAATGAGTTGGGATGAGTAGCATGATCTACCACTTGACACGTGACACTACCTGAACATTTTCTAACAAATTGGCTATCCATGCATTGTGTTCACCATTATGTTGTAGTAGCTGGATGGAATCCATTTGTTGCCATTGACTAATTATATCTAATGAATTTTTTAGATACATTTAACCTTAAAATCTATTATCTATGAAATTAAATTAAATATATTTTGATACAAATATCTTCAATTATTAATCTCTAACTATAATATTCAAAATTTTTGATAAAATTATAAAATTTAAAGTTTATTAAATTTGAAACATAGGTTCCTCAAATCATAGAGTGATTAAAATATCAAGTAGTTTTTTTGTAGCTTGTAATTATTCAAAATTATTAGATAAAGTTTAAATATTATTATTTTTATTTATGTAAATTATTTTATTTATTATAGAGTTTTAATTTAGTATTGATAAATTTATTTTGTAGTAAAATAAATGATATAATTAATAGAAAAATATAATATTTATTTGAGGATATAAATTTATAGACCCTCAGATCAGATAGTTTCTCTCATGGGCCTTCCTATGAAAATAAAAAAATATAGGATTAATAGACAAATTTCTTAGTGAATTAGCTTAGAGTATTAATATGCAAATAATATATCAAAAAATATGGTGTATTAGATTCTAGAAAAATTTAATTTAATATCATTGAAATTTGATCTATTTGAGTTTTAATAATTTTTTTTATATATTATTATGAATTTATAGTAGAAGAATTAGCTAACTCATTTACTATTATTTAGCAAAAATTTTATGTTTGTATATTTTTTTAAATTTTAATTATTTTTTTTACAACTTTATTTTTATTCTCATTCATAATTAGCTACAAATATATCTCACTCAAATTTTAACTATAAATATATCTTGTCCATAATTAATTTTTTCACAACTTTCTTTATATTCTTTCTACTTTCATATTCTTAATTATTTATTTTAATTTTTTCCTACTTTGTATACTTTTCTCAAGGATGGATAATGGATAAATTAATGAAATGGATATTGTAATGAGAATTGTGCAACCATAACCTATATAAAAAAAAGTAAAAAATATCACTAGTACCATATTTCCTTGTTGAGAATATTTTGATATCGAGTGAAAAGAAGACAGAAGCTGAATGACAGTTAAAATTTATGATGTATAAATCTTACAAAAAAAATTACTTGCTAATGATGTAAATGAAAGATGTATCAAAAAGGTAGTGTCATGCTGATATGATCTATTTTTTGTATGCTTATTTTAATAGTCACAATGTTATAGTATATTTTAAACCTACAACTTAAAATAATATTTTAATTACATGTATCTCTATTCATCATGCTAAATTCAAATTGGATATTAAAAAATAATTTTAAGATTTAGTTAAATAATTTATTCTCACGATGTCTCTGTCATATATGAGTATTATGAATATTTTAGAGAAAAAAATTCAAAATAAAATATTTAATATTATCTTTTATAATATTATAAATAATAACGTGGTACTTCAATTGAAAATTTTTATTTTAGTTATGTTTTTTGTATTATTAATTTTAATAATATAAGTTGAATGAAAATTAATTTCATTTTCATTAGAAGTTATTCATGTTTTTATTAAATTTATTAATACATTTAGTATTGTGGAACATATGAATGAATAATTATAGATAATGTGAATGAACAAGTTTATTCATGTGAGAGACTAGGCAACTAAAGGGCCTTTATAATGGGATATTTATTCCTTGTATAAATGACCCAAAAATAGATTTCTCATTCTTTCTAAGTTTTTATTCTCTAAACATTCATTCTCTTATTTTTTATAATTGTAATTTTAGCTACAATTCTATAAATATTTTACAAAAATTATAAGAATTTTATATTTAATACCAATTATTATACCTTAAAAAAATTCTAATAAAATGTCAAATATTATTGAAGTTTAATATATTTAATATTATAATTTTATTATTTGTCTACGATTACATAAAAAATCATAATATCGGATATTATAAGAATTTCAAAGTTAAATCTGTTTGGGTGAGAATAATACTTAGATGACTGATCACCTTCAGAGTCTTTGTGTTGTATATATATGTGGGAGATCATATATTGATGCGATGACAAATGTCTTCATCCAAGTATGATAGGTCTCTGGTTCAAGAATTATCATACATAGTCTTTCTGACTTTTGGGGGTAATATTGTCGATATATTAACTTTTCCCTGATCACATGCTAAAATGATAAGTCTCAAATTTGAGATTCATTCGATGCTGCCTATTTGATTTTCATGAGTAAGACTGATATATTGGGTATGATTTTCTACTTATGATTGAGATGGATTTTTAATGATGCTATTAGCATGTAGATGTGATAAATGGGCCATGTTGGCACGACTTGACTACACATGTGGTGAGCATGACATGACTCAATGTTAATGCTCTATGCACAAGCCATTCCATGCTCGACATGGTTCATGCCAAAAAGCTAGTTTGGGTTAGGTATAGAATAGCCTAGGCACAACCAAGGCACCTATATTGATATGACCGTGCTCTTTTTTAAAAAAAATATGGTGAATGAGATTCATGCATCGAGCACAAAATTTGAAACTTGACCCATGACATGACTCAAGCAAGAATTGAGCATGAATTTTTACATGACCCAAATTTGGCCCAGGTGGATTACCCATTTGAGTTATTATGTGCTAACTCATGTTGGTTCTAGTCATGGTTTTGATTGTGTAGGGCTACCCATCATGTTTACCACATTTACCAACAAGAATCTCTCAGTGTACACTCCTCCATTTTGTATTGTAATTATGTGTATTTATAACATGAGTTATATATTGCAAGAATATAACAAACATATATTTAGTTGTTTGTATGAATTTGATGATTAAGATACAAAATATAGAAGATATTTTATGTTACATAGCCAAATGTATGAATTGATCACCAAAACCAAACGGTAAGATAAATAATAATTAAATAATTTTTATTAATATTATGAAAATAAATATTCTGAAAATAAATATGTAACTCAATTTGTATTTGAAGATTATTATTTCTTTTATTTAATTAGTCAAAGAAAAAAATTGTAGTTTGTCCAATAAATTAGTTTTTAAAATATTTAAATATTGATTATTATTCTCTCCTATATCTAATGAAATTAAATATTTTAATATAATGAGTTGTTGGAAGTCTCATCAGTGTCTAGTGAATATTTTTTTATTATCTAAAATAACATGTGATATTTAAAATCTTTTGGTGTCTACTATATAATTAAACTTTATTAATTTATAGCCTTGAATATAATTATTGAATATTGACATAAAGATATATTTTTTATTGGATATACTCAAAATTTTGATAATTTGAAGAATTAGAAGATACATGAATGACACTCAAGTTTTAATAAATGAATTTAATGAATATCTTGAGAAATTGAACATCTTGATAAATGACAATGTCGAATAAATTTTGAAGATCTTTTTTTTTATTAATCATATTTTTAATATTTCATATTTAGTATTTATTGATCATTTATTTCAAATATTTTTATTATTTTACATATTTTATGGTTAAAGTAATTTTTTTTTTGTTTTTTCATTTTTCATGTAATTAAAAATTAGTCAACATTTTTGTGGCATTTAATGATTTAAAAAATTAACATATTGGGTTGGTGGAAATCTTATCAATCAATATTTTTTGTGTTATCTAAAATGATATATAATTAACTAATCATTTCAGTATTAAATTGTAGAAGTGAATCTATTTTTTATAATTGTGAATATAACTATAAGTATAAAGAGAAATGTTACATTGAATATACTAAAATCTGACATATTTAAAGGATTGGAAGATCTACAAATAACATTTAAGTTTTAATAGATGAATTTTATAAAAATTGAGAAATCGAATAAGATCTAGATAAATGGTAATGCTGAAGTTTATGATGTAGATGCTGACTGAATTTAAAGGTTTAATTTTTATATTAATCATATATTTTTTTATTATATTTCATTTTTAGTATAACTTAATTTTTTTTATATGATTTTTATTGTTTTAAATTCTACATGGCTCAAGTTTGTTTTTTTATAATTTTTTCATTTTCATATAATTAAATAATTGATTTTTAAAACTTTATATTTTATTAATTATGTATGATATCGCCACCTAGACCAAGGCAATGCACAATTGAAACCTAGTCATTGGCTTGTACCCACCAGCACAATAGCACTAGCTGTTGCCCAAACACATGCCCAGACATAACATGAAGCCATGGGCCATGCCATGACATGGGTCATGCTGGTGCACATACTTTACCGATCTGATCTAGCATCCTTGACATAAAATCTATTGGCAACATGTCAACATGCTATGCTGTTGACATGTTTATTTGATGGTTTAGTTTGGCTCAAAAAATGGGTTATGCTAGCTTATCGCGAACCATTTGATGTCTCTCTTAACATCTTGATTGACAATAAATCTTTAATGAAAATAAGCTTAAAAAACGAATTAATAAAAAAACCCAATTTTAACTTGGAAATGATTTAAAATAGTTTTCAAGTTAAACCATTTTATGTAGTATTGTAATTTTTTTTTGTTTATTTATTTTATTATGTTTATTATAAGAATATTTAATATGTGAGCTGTCCTAATATTTTTTTTTTGTGTTTATATAAGTCAGGGTTAAATTTTTCTATATAAAATATGTCTGTGCTAATGTATTATTATTGAGATTTTGTTTCATCATGATATCAGAACTAGTGTTTGCACACCCAGAGAGGGATAATGTGAGAGTAGTATAACTTTGTGATGTGGTGTATTGCACAACATTCTATCTACCAATGTTTGCATGATAAACAAACTTTGGGAAGATAACATTGTGGTGTGTGGAGCAGCGTAATGTATTGCAGGCAAGAGCTGGAGGTTACTGGTAGGGTATTTATATGTGATGTGTGTTTGTTGCGTGAACTACCAGTGTTGACCAATTAATTTGCTACATGCGACAATGTTGTGTGATATGTAAATATGTGGCCAATTAATGTGTGACATATGACATTGTTGTGTGATGTATGACTGTTGGAGGTGACTAGTAGTGTATTTACATTTGATGTGTGACTGCCATGTGCATCGCAATATTGTCGTCAATTAAGTGTGGTGTGATAATGTTGTAAAAGTGTATTTACAATATATTTATAATAGGTGGCTGGAGGCCAATTATTTATTATTGGATGTGATAATGCTGTGATAATGTGGTGTGATAGTGTAATTGCAGTGTGATATACGTGTGTGACGTGATTGATATTTACTCATTACATTTCTGTGATTAAATAGATGAAATGAAAATCTCAGTTATTGATATGTTAAAGCTGAGACAAAAAATTGTGCCGAATGAGTTGTTGGAGTCCAAATGTGCTTTTTTAATTAAGAAAAATTTGATCTAATAGAGATCCTCCTAGTGATGATAGGAAGGAGTTTGATTATTGACTAATTCCTAATTATTGATGGTTGTTATGACTAATTAGGGTTTTAACCATGGTGGGATTTAGAAAGGGAGAGGAAAGAGAGAGAAGGAAAGGAAAAAAAAATATTTATCAATCACAAAAATTATTTTGAAAATACGTTTACTATATATATTAGCCTGGGACAACATGCATGCCTAGTGCTTCCAAACATATAAAGAGAAAAAAGATGAAAACAAGCAACAAAAAAAAAATTAAATTTTAACAGCTCTCTTTAAGATGATGTATACATGTCACAAATGTATAGTTTGAATGAGAAAAAAAATATGTTGTCTTCTAAGAGTCATAATGAATATGTTTACAATTTGCTTTTTGATAGATATATAGATAATGATTATCCAACTATTTTTGGATCTTCTCACATATAAAATAATAAACCTCAATATAATTTGTTCACTCATAGAACATTGAGTTAACAATAGTGAGATGAGCTGCCTGACTATCATAGGAAAATGTTATTAGTTTCTGAATTGGTAGGTAAAGTGTTTTCAAGAAGTGATTGATTTACTAGAACTCACAAGTAATTGAACTTTCCTTACTTGATCTAGAAATAATTATATGTCTTTTATTTTTACATAAGATAAAATTGTCTTAAAGAAAAATATCAAAACTTGTAGTAGATTTTCTCTATCTAATCGTTGGAGCCTAAATAGAATCTGAATATCTGGCTATGCTATTGATCTTTGAATAAAATTTTATGTTTTAGAGTTCTCTTCACTTATTTAAGATTGGTGAGAACTACTTTCATATAAGTATGTATGAGATAATATAGAAAATGATTAACTATACTAATAATAATGCATGTGATTTTTGGCATGATCATTGTTAAATATTTTAATTTTCTAATGATTTTTTTTATATTTGGTGGAATCAACTAGTGCATTGACATTGATAGACAAATGTATATCTGAATCAAGTGATGAGCCAATATGTATATATTCCAATATAATGAGGTCATATAAAATATCTAAGACATATCTTCACTGAGAAAGAAAAGTCATACCTTCTAAGTATCTGAACTTTATACACAAGAAATACTTAAGATGTTCTAAATTTTTAATTTGAAACTCAATAGTTAGAAATAATTTTAGTTAGGATATATGTAACATATCATCTCTTGTATTCATAAGATTATCAACTCATTCCTAATACCATATTGATCATCATTGAAAAAATAGGAATGGTTTGATATGGATCTCCTAAGATCAAAGATGATAAGTGCCGAGGAAAATCTGTTAATTCATGCCCTGTGCCATAAAAGGATTTTCATAATCTACACATTATACCCAAACTTCTAGAAATATTGAATCATTGTTTGCTGTATATATATATATTTTAAAATTATTATGAAATAATACATTATTTATATCAAACTGATATATAGTTTACTTATATGATATTATAATAGAAAGTAATATCATAATAGTGATTTTTTTGGATATTGAGAAAATTTATCCCAATAATCAATATTCGAAGTTTGTATAAATTCATTCTCAAACAATTTAATCTTGAGTTGATTAATATTTTCTTCAAGTCATATATTCTTTATGTATATCTCTCTTCATTTCACTATTAGTTTACTTAAAGGTTAGATATAAAATCCTAAGTATACTTGAATGTGATTGTGCTTAGTTTATTTAATATAATTTGTTATCATCCTGGATGATTAAGTATTCTAGATAGTGTTTGGGATTCCGTAACTGTCAAGGGATGATAAAAAATTAGATTATACAGTATCAAAATGAGAATAAGAGAATATTCAAAACAATGAATGTTGAGTAATGCCCATAATTGGTGTTTTTTGTAGTATAATTGGATGGTCAATGTCACTACTCTAAACTATATCAGTTCATGTGATTATATACTCATTTGGGAAAGATTATGAACTTGTTTGTCTAGTATATACCTTTAAGGTTGGGAGACTATTGGGGATTTATATCTCATATCCAATGGAATACTCACAATAAATTTCTCTTATTTTGGTATAATTCACTAAGAGAAAGAGAGGTATCACTACTCTTGGTAAAGCTAATAGTGTTAGTAGTATCACTTGTAGATGTTGGAACATGTTCAACAATTACTCCTATGTAAGGTGTAACAATTGGACACATGAACGAGCCTACCACTATGATATCTCAAAATGCATTTTCCTTGGAATTAGTACTTAAAGATGGATATGTCCTCGGAGAATACATATTGACACTCATAATGATCATTTATGTTGTTGGTGAGTAATATCTATATATTTTTTTGAGTACTAAAATATCTAATAAAGACTTGCTTGATAACATGTGCAATCATTGTCTCCTTACTTGAAATGAATTTTGAATAAAAATAAGTACACAAAAAAATCCTAGGTGAAAGATGAAATACTCTCTCCTGGGTATATAAGCTGAAATGAGATATGATCCGAAAAAATATAAAAAAGTACTTGATTGATTAGCAAGTTAGTAATTACCACTTCTCAATTCTCTTTAAAATGTTAAGAAACACTCTGATATAGTAAGAGTGGCCCAGTCATCTTAACTAAATATTAATTTTTTCTTTCAGCTATCTTATTCTGTGTACGAGTAAAGGTGTCAAATGGACCGGGCTAGTCCGGCCTGGTTTTAGGTTGCCCAACTGGGTTACCGTGCTGGGCCAAACGCATCATGGTACAATAATTGTGCCATGCCTGGCCCGACACGATTGAGTGGAGGTCAGGTCTGGCACGGGCATACGGCCCGAAATCCGCTGGGTTCGGCATGGTTCGGGTTAGGTCGTAACTCTAATTTTTTAAAAAATTAAGGTTTCGGTGATGCGGAGGCGTGCCGCTGTCACCCTTTCGGGGCTTGGCGAGCCTTGCCCGTCGGTGTCGGTTCATCGTGATCATGCTCAGTGCGTGGTCATGCGTGCTGTACTTACGTGTCAGGTATTTGTGTCGTGCCTGAGTGAATCAATAAAAATTGAGTTAATTTCTTAAATATTGATAATAATGTATATCGAGTATAATTATCAATAAAAATAATAAAATATATTAAATTATTATATGTGATTGTCCTATAGGGTCTTCAAATGTCGGAGTGAATCAAATGGAATGAGTCTCTCTTAATACGTTTCTGATGTGCCAATAGAAAGTTATAATATATTTTCTTAACTGATATGTCTCATAATCAATAGATGTTACTTATCTGATGTGCAACTCCAAAATTTTTAGTTTATTTAATGATGAATATCCTAGTCGAGAGTGTATAATTAATAAATCAATAATAGACATGTATTTTGAGGAGTTTTAGTGGATGGAGAAAAATATGTATAATTCACCTCGCTCAATCCTAAAGGAGGCCATTGAACAAAAAATTATGAAAAAAAGATCTAGTACATATAAAATATATGTCTAAGGGAAAGGTTAAACATTGTCATTGTCATACCATCTCATCCATACAATAGTATCATTAGTCATGATAGTATCATAAGCTCTAGGCTCTACAAAGGAAGTAAAAGGATTGCAATTACTCATGATATATATTGGCTCTCGAATCTATGACCCAAAAATTTAGAGTGAGATAGATGGTGAGTAGAAAGACTAATGGATGTAAAGTGTCTTGGCCTAAGCAAGTAGTGCCAAAGAAAAAAGTCCGACATTTTTCTAGTGAGGTATCATAAGTGTAACAAAACTAGTAGATGCAGTCATAAAGAATACAATGTGAGAGATTAAGACATACTCAAAAGAGATGAAGATACCACGATGCTATGACTAATAATATCAACTTTGCTTGATCTAGATGTAGTTGTAGATGTCTAAGTTACCATTTGATAAATTTATAAAAGAATTATAAGTGTTTTTTCATCAAGAATTTGAGTCCCAAAATAGTTTACCGTTGTCCCAACATATACATGCAAAGAAAATTGTAAATTTGATCATCAAATCTTCTTCGTACAATCTAATCTATCACCACATATTTTACTTTAACAATCTTTATTTTTAATTGTGTCCAAGTCGTATAATAAATCACTTCATTCTAGTCTGTAAATTTGAATGTCGGCAGTTAAGTAATATTATCATATGAGTGAAATATCTCCAAATAAAATATTTATGCAGCCAAGTCCCAAACTTTATTATTGTATATGTCATAAGAGCCAAATAAATTGGGATCAATCACTATTAAAGATACACTAGTTGCTTTGCATCACTTTAATCTACTTAGTAGTTACAACCTGAGTTGGGTCTTTTGATAGGTGACTTGCATAAATTCGATCACAAATTAGATTCTCACTGATGTAGTCAACAAGGAAGCCTTAATTTTTACTTGATTATTTTTAATCTTTTTACATTCATTCTAATTATTTTTTCTTCGTATTTATAAAACAAATCTCACCACATTATATATTTTTAAATTAATATCAAACATAGATAAATATGCACAATCATAATTTTTTGCAAAATATTTGAAAACAAGTTTTCTAATTATTTTTAATTATAGACATGCACACACACACATACTTATTGTATTAGATCTATAATGGTGCTATTATGCCAACCACTATGGAGATTACAACCATTTGCTATTATTGGGTTCTAAATCATTGATTTTGCATTGTCTTATGTCCGATGACAACAATACAATAAATACTAAAAATACCCATTGTATATAGGTTTCTGCCTCAATAATACAATGACACTATTGTCATTGTTGCCAAACATCAGTGTGCACTATAACCAACACCAATGGAAGGTGTGCTGTTGCTTGAGAAATCAAATGCTATCACTAACATGTAAAAGTGTGGCTCTTATACCATGTTATGGTTGATTAGACTTTCGATCATAAAGAAATTTGTGAAGGGGTAGAAGAGTAAGAGAGAGAAGAAGAAAAATAAAATTTTATTAATAACAAAAATAATTTGAAAATACAACATTTGCTATGTATGATTTTAGGCAGCCATATGTCCGCTACTTCCAAACAAAGAGAGAAAATAAATGACAAAGAAAAATAAAATCAAATCTCAATAATTACATTATGATAATTCATATAAACAAAAATATCTTTAGTTTTTACATCTTACAATACTTGTAAGTTATTATGAGAGCATGCTATATTTTTATATTTATTTAGGTCTACGTAGATATATAAATATAAGTTTGTACCAATTTAATGGGATTG
Source organism: Sapria himalayana (assembly GCA_029783825.1). Classification (NCBI taxonomy): domain Eukaryota; kingdom Viridiplantae; phylum Streptophyta; class Magnoliopsida; order Malpighiales; family Rafflesiaceae; genus Sapria; species Sapria himalayana. Next base: position 3,890,792 of record JAREIK010001156.1, read on the forward strand.
CGACTTAAAAAGTTATAAAGAGTCAAATTAAATTTTTACTCACTTAACTTGAATCATACAATTAACCACCTAGTTTTTAGAGGTGTTCCTAGTAGATGTAAACATAGCTGCTAGGATGAGACATAAAATAACTTTTTAATATGATATTCTATTTTCTTTTTGGTAGATTTGCATTTTGTAGGGTTTCAAAGCCATATGCTGGTGCTTATACTTTTTTTTTCTAAATAAAAGATTTATATCAGACAATACAATGCCTACTTGGTTGAGCTAGATAGAGATGCAATTGTGATATATTTCAAGATGCATACCTTCATGACATGAGAAGTACTAGCCGTGATAGGGACATATACAAGAAATTTTTAGTACAATGCACATATTATAGAAAAGTAGTCATATTAGAATGAATTGTTTGAAGTTATTTCTAAGGAGGAGATCGAGAGTATTATATATTGTTGAGTGAGGTATGTCGATTACTAGATCTATCTAGGGGTCCTTATAGAAATCCCTATTGGTGGGACTTCAAGTATGTTTTTTTTTGGGTCGAGTAGAGTGATTTACATGTTTTATTTTTTATTTTTAGGAATCTTACTAAGTATTTGAGTGTTATTGATTATTTGTTTGTTCATTCTCAATTATATCTTTTATTTTTGGTTAATATGAGAATTTTGGATTTCAATATTAGTTATATTTCTATATTAAATTGTGATACATTTCAAATAGGAAAACATATTAGAATTTCCTATTTAGTTCGTTAGATATGCATGAGTAAATATTCATTTGATATGATTTATTCAAATATTTAATAATCTTATAGTGTTGAGACTTGAGATGACATAAGATAATTTATTATATTTATTGTTCATTGTACTTATTTTACTTATTTTTTTAAATATATATCATATATATTTTTATTTTCTAGTTATTTCATAAAATAATTGAAATTTAATTTAATAAAAACATAAAAATTATAAGAAGTGATAATACTTTAAAACATATGTATGATAACTTGAATATTTACTGTATCGATCATATAATCATTCATTAGATTTTTTGTGCTAGCACATTTTTACTAAATGAGATTGTATAAAGAAATAATAATACTTGATTGAAATAATTAGTATAATTTTTAACAAAATGATAGTTGGATAGATGAGATGAGGAATATACATGCATCCCTTGGGTTGCATGTTTAATTCTCACTAGCTATCCTCTATCACTAGGATGTGTTCGCCATGCCTTTCCCAAAGGTTTGGGTTGTTGGCCTACAACCTAATTGGGTTGGGGGTTCCACCTTTCTAATAAAAAAAATAAACAGAATAAATTTTTATAATAGAAGTGTGCAAATATTTTTTTGGGAGTATGTGGTTTTAATTGCTAACTATTTGATAAACTAATGCATTATTAATCATTTTTTTTATCATGTGTTTTTTTAGGTCTTGCATTTTTTAAGAGATATTTTAGTTTATTTCCTAATAATTTTGAAAGTATTTGATTTGTTTATGATATTTTTTTAGGATGTGATAAAATAATATTCTCATACCTAAAAAGGTACACATATTATTTGCCTGATACATAACATACTAATTAGCTTTAATTATTTTTTTCTGCTCCACTAGAGTTTATTTTGGCCATCAACTAGGAGAGATTATCATCCCTCAATTATTTCTGAAATTGTTGGATTATATTATGATGACTCTTTTCTTGAGTCATTATATGTATTAACAAGTATATTATATATTAATTTTAGAGAAAGTGAGATTGTTTAGGAAAGTGAGTCATCTCCTAGTCCAAATGAAATAGTATCCCTTATTGTATATTAGTCTCATCTCTAAATGAGTTTAAAATTAATAGTCTAGATTACCTAGATCTTTGCATTTTTTTAGGAGGTAACTTGCATATCTTGTTTAGAAGTAAGAAAAATTTTTTGAGAAGCCATAGGATTTTGTAATTTATGCTTTTGATGATTTTGATTTTCTGATTGTTATTCAAAAGAAAGAGATGAGTTATAGTCAACACTTTATGTTATAGTTTTTATCATACTTATGTGTGTTTCTTTATTTTTTTTGTATTGTTTCTCTTGATGATATTAGTATAATCAAGTTTTTTTTTGATATATTATCTTGTCTTGGATGATGTTTGACCATGATACAAGCGATACATATTTTTCATCATGATGAAACTTAATTCAGAAACAAGAGAATTTGTACCTCAATTTTCATGAATATTTATTATTGATAGTTGATGAGTATTCGTTGTGAAGAATTTTTTGAACTTGATTATCAAGAAATTATTTTTTTGGTCAAGATGATCTTAGTTCAGATGCTCGCATCATTTGCATTCTCTCACAGATGGATGATACCTCAGTCTGAGGTTAGAAATATAATATTATACAAAATCGACATGTGATTTTATAGATACATAATGATGCTCATGAAATATCTCATGAAGTAGGAAAAAATTTAATAAATTTGATTTAGATAATCTGGGAACAAGTTATCATGGCTGGGACAATCAAACTATTAGTTAGTAATTTAATTTAATTTTTTTAAATTCATACAATTTTGTTTTGTCTTAATAAAATTTATTTTTTTATATTCTTAATAACTATGATGTAACTGATAATGAAATGCATTCACAGCCTCTACTCCAAATTTGTAATTGTTTGTGATGAGAGTGTTGAATCTTACTTGTAGCATATTAGGATGTGAAAAAAAATTAGAGTATGTTCAAGAATATGTGTTATAATTATTTATAATACTATAATTAATAAATATTAGATTAAAATGAAAAAATTATAAAATAATTATAAGATCAACCATGTTTGATAAATTGATATTCATAAGATAATCATAATAGAAATGTATATGCTAATATGAATATATGAGAACACTCAAATAGATAAAATTAGAAATAAGAAAATTTAGAATTATCTAGGTATAATATTTATAAAGGATAGAATTAGAGATTGATATCTCATATAATTTGGACATGTGAATTGGAGATTTATTACAATTTCAATTTAAAATATTTAGATTCACAATTTAATGAAGAATATAAAAAAATAGATATACTATTAAAAACTTGAATAAAAATGATTAAAGAAAAAAAATATAAGTTGAATTTGTATGATGATCATGTTGTTTTGAGAATTAAAATTTATATGATCAATTTTGATTATATCATAAATATAGTTTAATGATGGTAATGCTATTGTATGTAATATTTTTTAATTGGAAAACAAAATCTATTCTAATATAAATATGGAAACCAGGTGGATTCTTTATATACATTTCTTTACTAAAAATTACTAGTGTGAAGTTTCTAGTGAGTTTCTTTAATTGAGATTTTTTTGGTCACTACAGAGAAACATTATGATAGTTCACACCACATGCTAGTTTTCACTTTAAGATTAATTTTTATTAATAGCATTCATTTGCATCTAATTACAACTTTCTAGAAAAACAATACTAGTTTTCATACTTGTTGGAATCAATAAAATTACTTATTTTTCATGACTTGTTACTATCTTAGAATATATAGCAACTCAAAAAAGGGTTTGCTAAACTTGTCTTTAATGCGAAACAAAAATAAAGCTAACATAAAAAAAGATGAGTAAAAATTATCTTTGTTTTCAAAAAGATTTGTTCTCTTTGGGTAACATTGTGCATGAGATCAATGATAAAAAATATGTAATTGTATATTATAAACTTGAATATTTGAGAGGTTAAATTGAGCTATGCCAATCAATCATTGTTTGGGTGTTAGATGGTGCTTCTTGTGAAAGAACATCTTTCTTACCTATATTAGTCATGCTAGGGTAAGAAGGTGAAGGAACTTTCTAAGAAGATTCCCTCAATTTCTATTGAGACTGTCTTTTCCTTTTATGAGGTTTTTGGAGTAGATAAAAACTTTGTGAATATTTTTTCTTAAAAATTTTTTTTTCAATATGCAATGAAATTAGAAGAATTGTTGGAATATTATAAGTGTTTTTCAAATATGAGTCTTTTAAAAAAAATATATTTTCAAAAAAAAAAATGATAGAATAATCACTAATTATGATTTAATTTATCGTGTAAGAAAAATATTTATATTTGTTTGGTACTAAAGTATTCAATTTATCTCATTAGGCATTTTAGTTGGTCAAATTGTTTAATGACTATTTTTTAAATTCATCCAATGTCTATCCAATCTAAACTATTGTTTCTTATGTTTTTATGATTTATTTATGAAAGTTATTTCAACAATTTTATTCTCAATATATAATTAGATGCATTTAATAATTAGATGCATGTCCGTGACTTGAAAAAACATTAATGATGCTAGCGGTGGCAAAATAGGTCATCTCTCTTTTGAGCCCGATCATCAGTGGTGATCCTCAATGACTAGTTTTTTTTTTTTATTTTTTAAATATCATTCAAATCTTAATTATAAATATTTCTCATTTATAGTTAATTTTCACACATTTCTTTATATTTTTTGTAATTTCATATTTTTAATCTTTCATCTTAATTTCTTTTTTATTTTTTATACTTCCCTTCAATGATGGATAATCAAAAAATTTAAAAAATCAGCATTGCAATTGAAATTGTGGCAATCATAGCATATCTATCCAAAAAGTAAAAAAAAAATGAACAATTATCATATTTCTTAACTGAGAGTATTTTGATATTGAGTGAAAAAAAATTGAAAGGAAAAAGTTAAAATCCACAAAGTATAAATCTTGCAAAAAACATAGGTGCTAATACTACAAATGGAATCTAGAGGTGTAAAATGTGTTGTGTTGGGCTGACATGACTCATTTTGCATGCCTAACTCGGCTATTGCGCCGAGCTGGCATGACCCATTTTGGAAGATGAGACATTTCAATTAGATATACCTAAAACATGAGGTAGCCTAACATGGCTTCGTAGCCTCATTTGGCAAATTAAGCCTACAATTGACCCGACCCAAGCCAACTCAAGGCTTTGATCTTGTTTGTATGAGTCCATGGGTAATCCATGATAGCCTGGGTTTGTGTCATGCTAGTTTGAGCTCAGGTTAACACCTAGCTAGGGAGACCTTGAGACAAATTTTGCTTGGGCAAATTGGTGCTGCCTCTTCAAGCTTGACATGGCTCACTCTTTTGAGTTGTGCCAACCTATTTTATTAAAATTATTTGTGTACTTTTCTTTTATATAAATTCACAATGAACATTATAAAGAAGAATTATTAATTTCAAATTTATTGATGAAATTCATAATTTTTTATTTATTGCTAATATTTTTTTTGTGTTTTAAGAAAATTATGTATTAGTAACCATGTTATTTTAATGGAAAAATTATATTTTGATACCCCAAAATAAATAATATTTTAGGATCTAATTTTTTTTGGTTTGATACATCAAAATTAAAAAAAATTATATTTTGATATACTATAACATAATAATTAGAGGTGTCAAACGGGACGTGCCGGGCCAGCCTGACCCTTTTTTTTGACACGCTCGTGCTTTTGTGCCGGACCAGGTATGGTACGGTTACCGTACCGTGCCGTGCATGGCCCGATATGGTTTATCAAAGCCAGGCCCATACGGGCCTGGTTTAATAATTTTTTTTAAATTTTTGAAGTGTTCTATTATACTTTATATAAAATATATATTATATTACATATAGATAATGTATAATATATTAAATTTATAAAATAAAAATTGTTAAAAATTTAATAAATTACAAAGTTTAAATTTTTTTATTAAAAATATAATATAAATAAATTATAAAGTTTAATATTTAAATTGGTAAATTGACAATTATTAAAAATTTATAACTTGAAAATATTAATAAAGTTTAAATTTTTTTTATAACTTAAATAAAATTTAGATTATAATTTATTAGAATTAAATTATAGAGTTTTAATTTTTAAATAAAAATTTTAAACAAAAAAATAAATTAAACAAAAAATTTTGTTACAAAAAATTACAAAATTAAAAAAACAAAAGCAAACCAAATGAGAAATAACCAATCAACCAATAGATACTGAACCAAACAAATATAAGTTTCAACGTAACGTAAAAAAATGTACAACCAATAAAAAATAAAATATCGAAATCAAAAAGCAAAATTAATAATAAATCATAAAGATTAACTGTGTCCGTGACCGTGAGGTATCAAAAATCAAAATCAAGTAGCAATGTCAAATAGAATGTGGCGTGACATACTGACATGGTGTGGCACTAGCAACTGGTGTCTGGCAACGGGTAGGGGAAATCGGCAATCACGTTAATCGTCAATCGGCATATCATGAGCATCATCAACGACAACATCAAGATCACTATCATATTGATTATCATCATCAGCAATAAACTCATTCGCTTTCACAGTGAATGCGGATGCAGTCTCTCTCCTAGCTCCAGCACGATCATGGATGCTAAACCTCGAATCCTCCTAATCCTTCAAACAGGGCAAGGTCTCAACAATATCTTGATGTAATCTCGATCTCCTATTCAAAATCACATTCACTGCAACAGAAAAAGCAGACTTCGATGCTATGCTCGATACCAGAGGAGTAAGTAGATCCTGTGCCATCCTAGATAGCACGAGAAAGGTGAACTCATATGATTTTTATCATTGTAATATAGCAAGATTCTTAGTATCAGAATGTGATAGGATTGAGCAGTAATTAGTATCTAAGTACCGAGAAAGCTCACTCCTATGTGATGGTCCATCCCGTCGTTTTCCCCTCGCTAATTGAATGAAAAAATTATCATATCTGAAGAATGTATTTATGTCCGTAATCACAGTCTTACTATTACTACCACCATACCTAGTATCGTAGTATGTAAACATGTCAGTCAACTTCTTGTGAATGAACCTTTCAGTTGGGTCTTCCAAGTTCATGCACGAGGAAATATAAGTCAGGGTGTTATCTATCCCTTCCACCTTAACCCTATGGTCCATGCATGCAGCGAGATAATAAAGAGATGGAACGGTGGACCAGTACTTTAATTACTTGGTTTTCATCTCTGCAACCATATGGCTAAGTGTCAGACCAGCTCGATACTTCTTAAACATGCTACTAATGTTGCATATGCACCTGAGTGCAATGCAAGTCGTGTGAGTATAAACCGACGAACACATGTTCGTCGTGTCATAAAAAATATTTAGTAATTTCATAAATGAAATTCCTGAAGCCTAGTCAGTGTCGTCAATAATAAGTTCGTCACTTTTACTATTGACATAGTCGGATATCACGTGTTCGTATTCAACACATGACTCCAACATCATGTACGTGTAATTCCAATGGTGTCTCACATCCGATTGAAATTTCTTCTTTTTAAGATTCGCAGGCAAACAGAGACTACCAAACTCTTGTTATTTGCGAGGAGTGCGAATATATTTTAGTACATTACGTATATTATCCAACGTGAGGGAACACACCTTCATACCCGTTTGAATAATTAGGTCAATCACGTGACACATGCATCTGACATGAAAGATATCTCTTAATGGTGCGTCTCTAATATTTCTAACAAACATGTTAATCACTATTCCATTATTATATGCGTTATCGAATGTGATACTAAATAATTTTATTTTGAATTTTATATTTCCTAAAGATTTTTATCATACACTCAAAAATGGATGGGTCATCATGATGATGAAGAATATCAGAGAATCCTAAAATTTTTTTATTTATTATCCAGTTAGAATCTACATAGTAGTTGGTGAGACATGCATAAGATGATTTATCATGACTTGTCCAGATATTGTACTTCACGGACACTGCTCCACTATATGTCATAAATTCATTAATTATTTTTTGTTTTTATAACTTATATAATTTTAGTATGTTATTCTTAGATGTGGACCTAGGAATCCTACGATAAGCAGGCTGAAAATATTTTTGCATGATGCGCACTACCCAACTCGCTAGAGTATATGAAGGGAGTAAACTTTGAGACAGATCTCGATCTAGTCTCAAAAAATACAGTGCTAAGTTGAGTTTGCATAGGATCTAATGGATCATGTTTTTTGGTGCATAATTCGGCATGCCTCTTAAGGTGCCCAGTCTCAAACAAACTCTTACAAGTTAAATTTATTATATAATATTTGTACTGTGCCATTTCTTCTTTCTCATCTCTAATATTTTTTTGTTTTTTTTAAATTAAAATGAGTCCAAACTACAAAAGTCATTTTAGTTTTTTTTTTTATTTTAGAAATTTGGGTTGAGACGACTGGAGAAACTAAAGTTTCAACAGTCTCAGACCTCTGTATAAGATTTTTTTTTTCTAAATTTAAATATATTTCATTAGTATTTGTTATTTTTAGGATTTTTGTTAAAGATGACACATGAGGTAGAGACTAGATTTTAGATTTTAAATTTTATTATTTTAGGACTAGAGAGAGAGACTAGGTCACTAGAGAGAGACTGAGAGAGAGAAAGTAAAAAAAAATTTAAAATAAATTACTTGGTAAAGGAGTGAAGTCGATCATTTGTACGGTGCACTATAGTCTAGTTCAAAATTCCAAACCCGAGCCGAATGATGAAATTCCGAGTCCCGAGAGAGAGAAGTGCAAGAGTTTTGAGATTGTGAGATTTGAGAATAAATATATATGAAAAACACAAATATTATAGAGATGTGGAGGAGATTTTATAGATTAAAGGAAATAATTTTTTTTAAAAAGTATCTTTTTAATTTTTTTTTAATTTTTTATAGTATTTTAGGGGGAAAAATTATGAGGGCCGTCGGATTCTGCCCCCTAGCCGTTGGAGGCGAGATCCAATGGCTGTATTTTTTTTTCATTTACCCTTGGGGGGGGGATCGAGTCAGGCGGGATCGCGGGTTGGGTCTGATTGGACCCTTGCTGGCATTGGCGTGGACGCGTCGGCGTGGTGGTGGGGTTCAGGTGGGGACTGGCCGACTGGGGTCTTGGGGTTGGGGGTCGTGGGGTGCTGGGTCCGGGTCTGACCTCGAGGCTTGACTCGTGCCTACAGGCCGTGCCACAGGCCACCGAACCATGCCGGGTCAGGCACGACACGAGGCCTGGTTGGCCATGGCACGACATGAAAGGTGCCTTACCCGGGCATGGCACGGGCCCGGGCACGGGAAATTCCCGTGCTGGGCTGGCCCAGACAAGGCCGAATCATGCCGTGCCGGCCCAAGCACGGCCGAATTGTGCCGTGCCTCGTGCCTGCCCGGCCCGGCCCGGTTGACACCTCCAATAATAATACAAAAATATGCATCTCTTGCCATGGCAGCACTAAAAAAAACCTCTATTACATTGCTTTAAAAAAACTGAGTCATGAACTAAGTCGTGTATTTTTTAAATATCAAGAAAAACATGTACATGTTGAATTGGGTATTTAGGTCCCGATCTGACCTAGATGTTAATTTAAGAAAATACTAAGTTATAGGTCAACTTGGGTTTTTATTGAATCTGCTTTTTTTTAAATTGATTTTTTTTTTATTTTTTTTTTCTATTTTACATATAAATAGAATATTTATATGTTTCCCTATATAATATACAAACACACGTGACATATATAATGTATATACATGCAATATATATAATATATATAATATATGAACATACTATAGTCTATATATATAATATATATTGTATATATATTTTGTATACACTCATTATATATACCATATATATAATATATAAATATACTATATATGCAATATATAATATATAAATACACTATATAAACAATATACATTGTATATATTTTGTACTCACATATAGTATATATACTATATACCATACACACACACACACACACACACAAACATACATATATATATTTATATTCAAATAATATATGCATATAGTTTATACTATATATGTATGTCTGTATATATATATATATATAGACACATATAGAAATACACACACAAACACACACAAACACACACACACACATATAGAATATATAATATATATGTGCATGTGTGTATATAATTGATATATAAATATATACTATATTTATATATTATGGGTATATATGCACAATATATACTATATATATGTGTGTATATATGATATATAAATATATCATATACACGTGTGTGTGCACAATACACATATACATTATATACTATATATATATATATTATGTGTGTGTATATATATAGACATGATGTATATATAAGTCTATATATACATATGATATTGTATATACAATATATATTTGGTAATACAATGTGTATATATACATTATATATACTATATATATTTTGTATATATAATACATAAGTTGTATGTTTAATATATATATATATATATATATATATATATATACACATATATAAAATTAATTTATATGTATAATAAAAAAATAAGAAATAAAAAAAATTGATTTGAAAAAAAACATGGGTCAAATTGGGACCTGGGTGAACTCATGTTTTTTCTTTTTTTTTTTTAAACATGCGAGTTGGATAAGAACCTCGTTTGGCCCACACATTTTTTTTTTTGAATTTTAAAAACATATAGTTTAGATTATAACTTGATTTGACTCATTTTTTTTAAAGTGAGGTGACAAGATTTTTTTAAGTATTAATGTGATATGCAAGGAGTGTTTTCATATTGATATATTATAGTGCATTAAAATATAAATATTTTTTATTTTGGTGCATCAAATAAAAAAATAAAAAAATTTAGGTTCCAATTATTTTTATTTTATGATACCAACACATAATTTTTCTTACTTGAATTATCTTAGATAATATTTTTGTAAATATAAGATTAATGGTGAGCATTGAACAAGAATTGATTCAATATATGAATGATATATTTTTATTATATCAACATTGTATATGTCATATTATCAATTTTATTGTGAGTGTTAATATGAAATTAATAATTGATACTATTTTTTTAATTGATGTTGACTAATTGATTATTTAGAAATTATTGAATTTTTAGAAATTTTTTATGTTATTACTATTTCATCATATGATATTGTTTAACATCTAAATAAATTTTTATATAATTAATATTTATTTCTTTATTATTTATGAAATACAGAACTAATAATATATTTAAATTAATTACATAAAAAAATAAATAAAAACAAATATCGGGATTATAAAAATATGTCTTTATTATATTATTTTATCATTATTTTAAATTCTTATGCTATGTTATTTTAAATAGTTTTTTAATAATATTACTCATATTTATAAACATATGAATATATTTTGTATTGACATTTTTTAAATTATGCCAACTTAAAAAATAAGCTAGTGACGTTGTATATTTTATATTAGATTAAGTTAATAATAAGTACTTAATCTTGAACTTTAAAAAAAAAAAAAGTACTTAATCTTGAACTTGAATTAGAGCATTTAATATCTATTGATAGAAAAAAAAGTTTTATTTTTTGTACTTTAGAATGATATGAAGCTTTCATTTCATCTGGTTCTAGTATCAATGTTAATGATTGACTCTCAAAGTTTGTAAAAGACCTAGAAATACATTTTTTATTGATGAACTTACTTATAAATGTTGAAGATTTTAAAAGCATATACTAGTTATTGTAATCGACAAATTTTTAGTATTTTTTCAAAACTTTTATTATTATCAAATAGAGGTGTCAATTGGGCTGGGTAGCTTGGGCCCGGCCCATGGCTCAGCCTAGTTCAGCCGTGCCTGGTCCTGCACGGCATGGTTTGGAACCGTGCCACGGGAACGGCCCGTGTGTCTGGCCCAATGGCACGGTAAACCTGCCTGCGGACTTGGCTGGATTTAAAAAAAATTAAGCTGGGAAAACTGGGTGTGACCTGGACTGACCCGACAAGTCCAGACACGACCCAGGTATGAGCCGGGCTGGTGGGCCGTGCCATGCCGGACTGGCCTGATCGGGCCACCAAAAAATAGGCCGGACTCGGCCCATTTAATACCTCTATAGTCTAATATCAAATATAATCAATGTGATTACATGTCTAAAAGAATGAGAACATAATAATAAAATAATACAATTCACAATATAAAATGAAGAGCTAATACAACACTTCAAGTAGACGATGACTGGTAAGTTTGAAAATATCAATATTTAAATTTTTTTGAATTTTGATTATAATTTGTAAACAAATTAAAATTATATATTATGTTATTACTGAAATTTTATCTTAATGAATTATTTTAATAAATTTTTAATGAGGCAATCTTAAATAATTTTTAATTTAATTTATTTTATGTATCTCATAAATATATAATAATATTACCTTTTGATAATACTTATAATTTACATTTAATTGCCTCACAACTAAAATTTAATCAAACATTTTAAATTTTAATGTATGAAGATTTTGATTTTGCAAAATTTTTAAAAAACTAATAAACTTATTAATAAATTTGCAGTAGAGTAATTTTTTCCCCCTAAAAACTAGATTAAAAAAAGTTTTAAAATAAAAAAAAAACAAAAAAAGGCAGGGCGTGCATTGGACCTACCCATTTTGATACCTCTAAATGATGCAAATTTCTTTTTTTTTGGTTGAACTGCAGGCCATCATGAAAATGTTCGTAAGCATCAGGTTATGAATGAGCTAAGGATGCTGGAGCGTTTTGGGTAAGCTTTCAGAAAATTTTGCCAGATGCCAAAAGTCTATCATTTTAGATATGCAATCTGATTATTCTAATTGAATATTTTAATATATATTTAATTTTTCTAATTCAGTGGCAAGAATTTCATAATAAAATATGATGGTCATTTCAAAAGTGGAAATTCTGAATGCTTTGTCTTGGAGCATGTAGAACATGATAGGCCAGAGGTAATTGTGGTATGCTTCAACATTTAGTATTTACTGGTCCTTTTTGTTCATTATGCTGATTTTCCATCGTGAATTTTTAGGTTCTAAAGAAGGACATTAACATTTTTCAGATAAGATGGTATGCTTATTGTTTATTCAGGGCACTCACAAGCCTTCATAAGCAGGTTATTGCTTATTGCTTGCTGCGATCAGATATCCCTTGTTGGCTTGAAATTTCGTTCTATTAAATAGTAGTAGTATTTGGTATTGTTTTTCATGTTTGTAGGGAGTAGTACATAGAGATGTAAAGCCAGGAAATTTTCTTTACTCTCGCAAGGCCAATAAAGGATATCTCATTGATTTCAACCTAGCACTGGTAGGTTATTTTTTTTTACTTGCCCATTGTTTACATTCTTTTTTTTTTTTTGTCAGTATTCATTTGGTTGACTATGCTAAACTATTGTTAATGCTCATTGTTAATAGGATTTGCATCAGAAGGAACATGGGACCAGATGTAAACCTTCATTTTTGTATACACTCATTGATGCTACTCAAATTGTTATTGTACTTGGTTTATATGTTTTCTTAGTGCATGATGTATCTAGTGCTTGGAAGCTAATGCGGATAGATATGATATTAATCATGTATGCATAAATTTTTGATATGATAAGCAGAAATAGGGATCAGTGGGTGAAGAAGCATGGATCAAGGTGTGTGAATTGGAAGATTTTAATCTGCTGGAAAAGGGTTTTCTCTGTGCAAGTGTTAAATTTTGAATGTGTATTTGTTTATTTACTGATTTTTAAAAACTACTGTTAATAAATATTGAACTTGATGCAAAACAAATTAATTATATAAACATGCAATTTCATTCTAATGAATAGTAAGTTATGAAATTATTGAAGTATGGATCAAGATGTGAATTTGAACATCCTTATGTTATGTTGACTTTATTGCGTCCATCACTTTACATATTGTATGAAAACAAACTAAAAATATAACTGATACACACCTATGCTTATGTGCACACATATGCAACACAAACACACTTGCACATGCACATGCCCACATATCGACACCCACCTTCCCCACCCACTCCCACACATACACGCCCACATACACACACATACCCAAAGTGTGAGAGGCAGAGAGAGATCTTGTACATTAAGATTGGAGAATAAAAATGAAATCAAAATATCTTAACTTTATTAGCGAATTCTTCATAGACAAAAAATAGAAAGATAAAGTCATTCTGAATTTTCTATCTGATTAAATAATATAACATTGTTTAAGTAAGAAAATTAGTAAAATAATATTATAATATTTTCATTAACATCATAAAAGAGAGAAAAAATTGAATGTCAATGCCCATTTATAAATTAGAAATACTCACTGTATAACTTGTTATCTTCATTAAAGATTATATTGAAAGTAATGTGTTATGATAAATGATTATCTCAAAATAAATAAATAAATCTTAAATTGGAAAACTTAATCTCTTCAAATAAGTAGTTGATTTTTAAAATCCTACAAGTAGTAGTTATCATGATTTTATAATCTGTATCAAAATTGATCTAGTAATTATTATTCAAATTTTATTTTTCTAAGAAATAAGATTATTTTTTCAAAAAGTAGAATATTTTATGATTAACCTTTTATATGAATAACTAATAATTTTATCTAGAGGTGTCAAATGTACCTTGGTAGGTTGATATGACCCTTTTTTAAGCCTATATGGGCCATTGTGTCGTGCCTGAGATACATAGTTTTTAGCATGGCACGTTAACCTGTCATTTGCCTAGGGTGTGTTGGGTCATTCTAGGTTGAGCCAAGCTAGCTCAGGCATGCCTAGGCTAGGCTAGCTTGCTAGGTTATGCCGTGCTGTGCTGCGTCTCTTGTGGAATGTGGGCTGGCTTGCTAGGTCATGTTGTGCTGCTTCTTTTGCAGCATGCGGGCAAGCACAAGGCTGGTACATGCATGACCCTGAATTGGGTGTCTTGCAGCATGTGGGCCATGCCATGCTGCTTCTCTTGCCAATACATTTACATGTCGGGTTGCTCAGCCCATTTGATACTTATACTTCTATCTCCGAAAGAAATATTAAGCCCCGATGCCTACTTCAAAGATTTAAGCATGCAATGCAAAGAATATTAATATGCATGTTTGGGACATAATAACTAATTATGTTGATAACATAAATAATATCCAATCTAATAACTATTCGATAAATAGGTTCTCTTATATATATATTTTTAATATTTGGTAGAATTAACTAATATACTTGTATTTAAAATAAAATATGCATCAGGATTAAGAGAAGCATATTAATATTATTATTAATAAATCTTTATTTCAATTACTTGGTGTTAATTGTATGAGCCTTATTTTTTTCAATCTATTCTATTAACAATCATTTTTACAAAATAGATATATGTTGAAGTATTGCTTAATAAACTAAACTTAGTTAAGATATCAAATGCATTTCTTCATTGTGATAAAGTTATCTTTCCATTTGAATAATCAACATTGATATTAAAAAAGTGATAAAGGCTGATGAGATTCATCATTGAAATTTTATTTTAAGTTGTTACTTTAGTTAAGACATCTATATGTAGCAAATGAGTCTTGTTGGGCTAAAATGACTTGGTTTGGAAGACAAGTCATGCTGAACCAACACGATTAGAAATATAGGGAACTCAAGACCCAGTCACCCACTGGGCAAACTGAGTCGTTCCGGGTTAGGTTAGGTCGTGTTGTTAATTCGGCATTACCTTAACTCAAGGCTTGATCCGTGTTAGGCTTGTGTTGGTCGGCAGACAGCTTGAGCCATGCCTTGGCACAATTCGTGCCCTTGGTTAGCCATTGGCACGAGTAAGGCAAGGCACGATCCCTTGTCTCGTGCTTTGTGTACCCAACCCATACTGATTTGTGCTTGTGGGCTACTGGCTAGCTAGGGGCCAGGGTGCCAGGCTGGGACCTGGGTTGATGCCTGGCTGCTAATGCTACCCTTGGCTTGTCTGGTTATCCCAAGGTTCCAACCTATGGCTGTGGTGTATAAATACAACCCACAGCCTGTAGTTGTGTGACTGTAACCTGTACTGTACATGATGTACTATACATGTACACTGTACCTATATGTTGTACAACAACAACAACCTTGCCTTGTCTCAATTTCCTGGGGTAGATTGAATGAACTTTTAAAATCAATATTATTAAAAATTATGTTTACACTCACTTCTTTAGTTATATTTTTGTTTATAATTTTTGCTTAATTTTTTTTAGTCCAAATTCTAGTTCTTTTTTTCCCCTATCCGAATAAATTCAAACTTCCTAATAGATGTACTCGGAGGTCTACATTGAATGTGACCAAATCATTTCTTTTATCTTATCATTTATAGAAGTTATATTATTTTTTTTAATAAATTTATTTTTTATTATATATTTTAGTTTTATTACATATACACTTTGCTATTCTCATCTTTGTTATTCTTATCGTTTATATATATTGTTTCTTATAACTATTTTATATAGTTTTTTATTTAATTTATTTGGTACTCGCCAATTACAAATAACTCTTGAAAAGCAACTCTCTATTTGGTCTATCTAATATTTAATATAAAATTTTGATGTGTGAAATAATTAATTTTTGATAGTTCCCCCCTTCATTTAAATTATCAAATTATTACTACTCACAACATGATTAAATGCATATGCTGAGCATCTTGTGTTATAATCAATTTAAAACTTTTTAGATTCAAGTACTATCTCCGTTCCAAAATGATAGTCCGATATCGCATAAGAATTTATTCCGAAATGATGGTTTGATATGATAAAGTAAAGTTTAATTTATTTGTAAAGTCAGTTTTGCTGCATTGATGACTTTCTGGTTACAACTGATAATCATAGAAAGACTCATTGATCTAGTTATTAATTATTGATGGTTTGCATGCATTTCTGAAATAACAAAAAGATATCATTGAGCTTCTTCAAAGGTTACTGTCGGAAACAATTTTCTGCTACAGTAATGAGCTCGTCGATGTCCTTAGTTGCCTGCTGATACTGAAGGGATTGGATAGCATTAAAGAAGTCAAGATCCAGTAATTTATCATTGAAGCTTACTGTTTACATTTAATTTAACTGGTTTTGAGATCTAGTTAGTGGATCCTATACGTAACATAATATGGTCAAATTATATACCAATCGAAAGTTCTCGAAAAAATCTTTGCAAAAAATACAGTTACGGATTTTTCCTGCTATTTGGCTCTTTTCTTAAAGAAATACGTGAATCAGACTATTATTTCAAACCAGAGATAATATTATTTTATAAGTTTTTAGTTTCCTACCTAAATATTTTTTAGTTTAATTAACTAATACTATCACATTTGCAAATAACATATATTAAGAATGTTTTCTTGGAGATTTATTATTTATTTATTCATAATTAGCATAAAAATTTTAGTATTAAGTAGCTTACTTAGTAAATAGATTGAATAATAAACTTTTTATATAAGTTCAATATCTTTTAGATATGAATCATGAGTAGAGGTCATGAGAGAAAATATCGAATTTTTATATATTTAGATAATATATATATTGTGTTGATTTTTTATTGATACTCTTAGAATTTTTTTTATCTTAAAGTGAGTTTAAATAATTGAAGTTCTTCTTATCAAGGAAGCATGAATACGACTCTCTATAGGCGTATCCACGTGTCAGACACTTGGACATGGTACGGACACGGCACAGATATGTGTCCGATACGCCACGTGGCGTATCGTTGATCAATCTATATCCGATACATCGGACGGATGCGCCGATTGCCATATCCATGCCGACAAAGCCCGACGATGATGCCCATGACGGCCAATGGCCGATTCTGTGAGGCGACGCAAGTGAGCGCGATTATGTGGGGTGGCGGGGGTGGGCGTGATTCTGTGGAGGGGGTAGGGGGCGGGCGCAATTTTGGGGATGCAGGGGGCGAGCACGATTTGTGAGGATGCAGGGGGCGAGCGTGATTTGTGGGGATGCAGGGGGTGGGCATGATTTGTGGAGAGGAGGGCGCGATTTTGGGAGGTAGGGGGCGGGCCCGATTCTGTGGAGAGGTAGGGCACAATTTTGGGGGGGCCTGATTTTTATAAAATAAAATATTTTTTATTTTATAAAATAAAAAAATTAAAATTTTTATATAATATAAGATTATTATTAAATATTATTTTATAAAATAAGATAATTATAAATATTATCTTATAAAATAAAATAAAATACAATATTTTAATATTATAAAATAAAAAAATATATTTATTTAATAAAATAAAATATATTATTTTATTTTATAAAATACATAATATTTATAAATAATAATTTTTATTTTTATTTTTTTTATCATGTCGTATCCTAGTCGTATCCGTATCCTAGTTTTTTTGAATTTGCTATGTCCCCGTATCCTGTCATATCGTATCTCCGTATCCGTGTCCGTGTCCTTGCTTATTAGCTTCTTATGATTTATTTTTTAGACTTTTGAGTTTGGGTTGAAGTCATGAGAGAAAATATTATTCGGTCTCGGACATTTTAGTAAGATTATCATTATTATTCATATATAAGGCGATATTAATTTCATTATTATTATATTCATTATTATCTATTAGTTATTTTTTTAGTTCATGTTTAAAAAAATTAATTTATATTTATAAATAAATAAAAAATACCCAAATTTTAGTATTGTTAGGCGTAAGCTAATTGCAACTAGAATCATTGCTTGTGAGTATTGTGTTGTGATTTGCTTTGTTGTAAAAAAATATTTTGCCATTCTAGTCCCCAATTTTCAATAGGCAGAGCCAGAGAGAGAAAAATAGAGAATAAACATTCTAAATTGAAAATGAGAGTAAGCGAGAGCAGAGAAGAGAAAAATATAGAAGAGAAATTAAAAATTTAGAATGAAAAACTTTAAATACTTAATATATATTTATAGATTTTTTATTATAAAAAATTTTATTTTTTTTATTTTTTTGATTTTTTTAATATTTAAATGGGTAGAAATTTGACATGTCGAGTTTATGCCCTTGACAGTTGGAATTAATTCCAATGGTTATGATCTAACTAGTATTTTTTTTAAGTTAACATGGATGCACATGCCTAACATCGACAGTGATTATTGTGGTTATTGGGTGCATCCACACGTTTTCCCAACACCCTATGATTATAGTTGTTGTGACATAAGTCCCAATGGTATATGCCATGCCAACATGGTTGTATGAGTTTCATAAAAAAAAACCTGCCACGTGAATGTGGTGGTAAAATTTAAATAAAAAAAAAATTCTGACTTTTTTAAAAAAATGGGTCTGGGCGCATGGCAGTATCATGTCATGGTCATATCGTGCCAGTGAACCATGCCAATGGACTAGGCATGTGGATCGTGTTTGGCCCAACATGAGGCACTGCAGCTTCTGGCCAAGCATGGCATGAGCTATGCCTATGCCGGCATGATCCAGGTCTAGGAATGGTATTGGACCTTGCTGTGCTAGGCAAGGCATGACTCAATTGGGCTGTGCCTCGTCACGAGGCTCTCGTGTCATGCCCTGACTATCTGATCCACTTAATACTTATATTGGGACCTAAGTGCGGGCCATGCTTGGTTCAACACGTGTCGAACTTAAGTTAGCCTAGGTTTGGTATAAGCTCTAGGGCTTCTAGGTCAGCCTACAATTTGTACTACATATATTATATATATATATATATATATATATATATATATAATATCATATATGAAATTTTAAGATATTAATTTGATTTTTTTAAATGATAGTTCCATCATGGGTTGTGTTATATATTATATATGCATATTATAGTATATGATTAAGCAAGCAGTAATATACTACTCTTATAAGATTGTTGAAATTAAATATTTTTGGGAGAGAATAATATCGGAGTAACTGATCACCTAGAAAATTTTTGTATTGCATGTATATGTTGGAGTTCATATTTTGATATGATAATAAATATTTTTATTTAAGAGTAATATGTTACATATTAGAGTTTCATTAATATAATCTCTCAAAATTTTGAGGGTAAGGCTATCTTGATACTAATATCTCTCAGACTTAATGATAAAGTGAGAGTTTTAACATTGAGTATGATTTTCATGTTCCTCCATATGTGCATAATGTATATTGCATATGCATATATATAGTTTATATATATATTTAGCATATGCATATATATACCCTATATATATGTAGTATTTATATGCATATGTAGCAAATTATATATATATTGAGTATATATATTGTATATATGCATAATATATATTTTTATACATGCATATATATACTAGCATAGAGGTGTCAAATGGGCTGGGGCGGGTTGACCCATTTTTTGGTGGCCCAATTAGGCCACCGTGCTGTGCCGAGCATGACATTGATAATAACTGTGTTTTGCTGGGAACGACATGGTACAGTAACAGTGCTGTGCCCAGCACAACATGACTTGAGCAGAGTTGGCCCAGCATCGCTCGTTGGCCTGGTTTTTACTTGGTTTGGGTTGGGTAGTGCTTGGACTTGCCGAGTCAGGGTTGGGTCGTGCCGTTATGAATTGGGTCATCCCAAATTTTAAAATTATTATAAATTTTAAATTTTAATACTAAAATTTAATTAATTAATTAATTAAATTAATAAAATAACTAACAACTAAAAACTAATAATTCATAACTAAAAATATGTAAAAATTATAAAATAATAAAGCAAGACCAAGATTAATCATTAAAAGATAAAAAGCAATACATCAAAGATAAACTCATGTCTTATAATCCTAAATATAAAATATTAAACCAATCCCACAAGTAAGTATATGAATAAACAAAAAACATAATAAAAAAAATTAGCAAGCTCAAGTCTCAAAGTCAAATGACAAAAATAAATAAACAAAGATAATTTAAAAATAATAAATTAAAAATCTCGTAAGCATATGATCAATGATAGTATTAGTATTACTAGTAGTAGGCCATAAGTAGTAAAGTAGGCTCAGCTCAAATCTCCTTCGTCAATCATTATCAAAGTCTCATGAATCATCATTAACAACCAACTCTTTTGCTTTTGCTGTAGTTCCAGCCTTAGCCTGGATGTCAAAACTCAAATTTTCTCAATCATTCATTCATGCTAATGTTTTAATAATATCTAGCCTTAATTTGGATCTCCTATTTGAAATAATATTCACTGTAACAGAAAAAACACTCTATTATTATGCTCAATACTGGAGGAGTCAGTAGATCCCATGTTATCTTAGACAATACGAGATAGGTGGACTCATATAATTTTTATTATGGTAAAATATTAAGATTCTTATTATCGGTATATGATAGGATTCAACAGTAATTGATATCTAAGTATCGAGATAGCTTGCTCCTATTCGATGGTTCACCCCATCATTTTCTCCTTGGTAATTGAATGAAAAAGTCATCGTCTCTGAATTTGGTATCTATGTCTGTATTCGGAGCCTCACCACCATGACTACCATACAATGTATCATAATATACAAAGAGCTTATTTAATTTCTTTTGAATAAATCTTTCAGGTTGATCTTCCTAGTTCATGCACGAGGATATATTTGTCAAAATATTCTCTAACACTTTCGTCTTAATCTTATGGTTCATGCAGGTAGCCAGATAATAAAGATATGAAATGTCGAATCAGTACTTTAAGTATTTAGTTTCTATCTCTATAACCATATCACTAAGTATCAGGTTATCAGTAAATTTTTTAAACATGTTATTAATGTTGCATATGCACCCGAATGCAATGTAAGTGGTGATAGTATAAACTGACGAACACATGTTCGTTGTATCATAAAAAATTTTCAGGAATTTCATAAATAAAATTTTGTAGCACTGTCAGTGTCTTTAATAAGTTTGTCACTCTTACTATTTACGTATTCGAATATCATGTGTTCATTTCCA
This sequence comes from Sapria himalayana, assembly GCA_029783825.1. Classification (NCBI taxonomy): domain Eukaryota; kingdom Viridiplantae; phylum Streptophyta; class Magnoliopsida; order Malpighiales; family Rafflesiaceae; genus Sapria; species Sapria himalayana. Next base: position 3,912,469 of record JAREIK010001156.1, read on the forward strand.
ACACATGACTCAAATATTAGGTATGTGTAATTTCAACAGTGTTTCATACCTGATTGGAATTTCTTATTCTTTAGACCCGTAGACAAACATAGAGTACTAAACTTCTGTTGTCTGTGAGACGTACGAAGAAATTTTAGTGAGTTATATATGTTTTCTAAAGTAGGGAAAACAAATTTCATCTCTGCTTGTATAATCAGGTTAATGACGTGACACATACATCTGACATAGAAAATTTTTCTTAATGGTTCATCTCTAATAATCCTAAAAAATATATTAATAGCTACTTTATTATTAGATATATTATCGAATATGCTACAATATATTTTATTTTGAATACTATATTTTTTAAAGATTCTCATCATGAACTTATAAATGGCTGGACTATCGCGAGGATAGAGAAAATTTGAGAATTACCGTCCATTTAGAATCTACAAAGTGGGTGGTAAGTCATTCATAAGATGTATTTTCGTGACTAGTTCAGATATTAAACGTTATAGATATTGCTCCACTATAATCCCTAAATTTATTAATTATTATTTTTTTTCTAAGTTATAATATTTTAGTATGTCATTCCTATATGTAGACTTAGGAATCCTATGATATAAAAGCTGAAAATAAGTCTGTATGATGCTATTTGACCTTTAAATTCTCCGAAAATTTAATCGGAAGACCTATTATAGTGATCAGTTTGATCATGTCTTTCCTTACTAACTCATTGTAGAATATAAATGTGATCAACATTGATGTTGAACTGGATCCAGTTTCAAAGAATCAACCGTTGAGTTGGGTTTGCCCAGGATCAAATGCACCATATTTTTCGGTGTATTATTCGGCATGCTTCTTAAAATGTCCAGTTCTACATGAACTTTTACATGTTAATATTTTTTTATAATATTAATATTGTCAATTCTTTTTTGGTATCCCTAATAATTTTTTATTGTTTATATTAAAGTAAGTTCAAATTATTGATATACTTCTAGTTTTTATTTTTTAAATGTTTGGGTCGAGGTGATTGGAGAAACCAAAGTTTTGGTGGCCTCAGACCTTTTCGTAGCAGTTTCATTATCCATATTATAATTTTCAATGTTTATGTATCAATTAATTTTGATATCGTAATTTAAATTATTATTTGTCATTTAAAATTGTTAATTATTTTTTAATTATATTGTAATTAATGTTTTTAAAATTATTTATTAATTAATATTATTTAAACTAAAACTAAATTCTAAAAGTATAAAGTTTTAACTAAAATTTAAAAAAATTAATTAAATAAAATTTAAAAATTAATACCCATAATTCATAAAATTTCGTTGCTTTATGATTTTAGCATCGTAATTGACAGGTCGCACTTAGCACTCAAGTCTCGAAAGTCGAAATTGAAATGAGAGATTGAGGAGCCGTGCCTCGAGCGAGTCTGGCACGGGCCCAGGCATGATGCTGGACCATGCTGTGCTGGGCTAGGAACAGTTGACTTGGGTAGTGCCTGGGGTCGGGCTTGGGCTGTCTAACCCGTTTGACACCTCTATACTAGCATACTGATTCTTATCAAAAATTTAAAGCTAAAAATATTTGAGTGAGAATAGTACTAGAATTGTTGATCACATAAAAAGTCATTATGTTATATGCTTATATTCTCTTAGATACCATATGTGTATATATGATATCAGAGTTATGTCTTGACGCGATGATAACTGATTCATTTAAAAGTGATAAGTTTTGTGTTTGAGACTTATTAGATATAATCTCTCTGATTTTTGTAAGTAAGATTATTGAAATATTAATTTTTTTACATCTTGCACTAAAGCTAGAGTGTTGTGTCCTAAGTATGACCTCCATATAATCTTCATGTATGCATACACACACACACACATGCAAATTATTGTTATTTATAATTTATAATTTTTTTAATTTTTTTGCTTTCTTGCACTTTTGATGAGTGGTCTTGATCCATTAGTTTATCTAATCATTTTTGCTCATCATATAATGATTTTTTGTATATATTTTTATTTGAGTTTTATGAATGTATTTTGTGTTACCTTGGAGTTTTCCCTAAAGATGTCAAACATGCCGTACCATTTTGGCACGATTCATTTTTGGGTGGTCCAGTCAGGCCACCATGATGTGCCAGACACTGCTTGGTTGGGAAATCATGTTGTGTTAGGCATGACATGATTGGGATTATCCCTGACCCGACACGTTTTGATCGGCAAGAATCTAGGCAGCCTCGTGCCTTTAGTGTCGAATTATTTTTGGGTCATGCCGTCGTGCTGAATTGTGTCATTTTTTTGGGCATGCTAGCACCGGTAGCTTGCAGCAACACCCAGCACCTGCACTGTCCAGCTCCAATGCTCGTCACCTGAGCACCGCCACCATAATGAATAATTTTTTTTAATTTATGCTTCTAAATAATAAAAAATGATAAACAAATACAATAATAAATTGAGAAAAAAATAATTATTAATAAGTGTCAATTGAAAAATGTAGAGTATAACAAAAATCGAAATATTAAAAATCAAAATTGAAAGATACCAACAAGTGTCAATCTCAATCTTAATGTCAATTGGTGCCTGTATGTATATACAAATCATTTTCATCATCATCATCATCATGTAAGCGTCTGATAGTATTGCTACCAGTGTGGGTAACCTCAACATCTTTCCACAAGTCATCATCTATCTCTGCCAGTAACTTGTGTGCTTTTGTTCCAAGTGTAGCTCAATCCTGGATGTTAATTCTCGAATCTTTCCAATGATTTATATGTGCAAGTGCCTCAATGATATCTGATTGTAATTATGATTTTTTATCTGAAATGATATTCATTACAATAAAAAAAGTAGGTTCCAATGCTATGCTTGATATCATAGGAGTCAGTAGGTCTTGTGTCATCTTAGATAATACATGATAGGTAGATTTATATGATTTTTATTATAATAAAATATTAAAATTCTTTTTATTATTATATGATAAAATTGAGTAGTAATTGATATATAAGAACTAAGACAGCTCGCTTCTATTCGATGGGCTATCCCATCGTTTTCTCTTCGCTAACTAAATGAAGAAGTCATCATTTTTGATTATGATATTTATGTTCATACTTGAAGTTTGACTACAATTACTATCATACCAAGTATCGTAATATGTAAATAACCCTGTTAATTTTTCGTGAATGAAATTTTTATGTTGGTATTTTTGGTTCATGATCGTGGATATGTATGTCAAATTATTCTCTATTCTTTTTATCTTAACTCTAGGATTCATGTATGCAGTCAGATAATAAAGAGATAAAATGATGAACCAGTATTTTAAATATTTAGATTTCATCTTAACAGTCATGTTACTAAATATAGGGTCATTTCTAAACTTCTTAAATATGCTATTAATATTATATATGCACATGATTGCACTGCAAGTGTTGAGAGTGTAAACAAATGAATACATGTTCGTCGTATCATAAAAATTTTTAAAGAATTTCATTAATGAAATTTTTGTATTTCGGTCTTTTTCGTTAATAATAAGTTCATCATTTTTACTATTGATGTAGTTGGATATCATGTGTTTGTATCCAACACATGACTCTAACATCAGCTAAGCCTAATTCCAACGGTGTCTTACATCCTTTTGAAATTTCTTTTTTTAGACTCACAGACAAATATAAACTATCAAACTCTCATTCTATGCTAGGCATTCAAAAATATTTCAGTGAGTTTTTTTTCTAATGTGAGGGAACAATATTTATTTATACTTGTATTATCAAGTTAATGATATGACACATGCATCAACATGAAAAATCTTTTCAAATGAGTCATCTCTAAATGTTCTAACAAACATATTAACGGATATTTCATTGTCAGACACGTTATTAAATATGATACTAAATATATTTTTTCGAATATGATAATCTTTTAAGATTCTCGACATATGCTCACATACGACAAGACTATCATAAGAATGAAGAATTTTAGGAAATCCTAAATTTTTTATATAAAGTTTCTATGAAGAATTTACATAGTGGGCGGTGAGACATAGATGCATTGCCGTGATTAATCCTGATATCGGACGTCACAGTCACCACTCAATTATATTTTCTAAATTTATTAATTATTAATTATTTTTCTTTTTTATAATATTTTAATATATTATTTCTACATGTAGACCTAGAAATTCTATGATATGTAGGCTGAAAATAGGTCTGCATGATATTGACTATCCTAGTATCCTTCAAAAATCTAATTAGGGGGACCTATTATTGTGATCAGTTTGATTATATCTTTTCTCCCTAATTCTTTGTGATATACGAAGAGGGTCAACAAAAAAATTATACTAGATTCAACCTTAAAGACTTCACAATGACATCGCTTAATTAGATTTATCTAGGATCTAATACACCGTATTTTTTGGTGTATTAATCGGTATGTCTCTTTAGGTGGTTCGTGTCACTCATATTCTTATATGTATATATTTTTTTATAATATATATATTATACTGATTCTTCATCAATGCTCTTAGTATTTTTATCTTTTAATATATTAAAATGAGTCAAAATTATATATGTTAGAGTGAGTCCAAACTCTATCGCATGTGCCTAGGTCGTGTCATGCGGATGCGTAGAGCTCATCACGTTGCGAGCTCATTAAAAAAATCTGCTATGTACCAGGCAAAACAGGTTTTAATTTTTTTTAATTGATCGGGTGGGGTGGGCACATGCCATGTGGACTTTGCCCGGTTTTCAGTCCACTGTCTTGGGTTATGGTAACCCTGCTGGTGGACCATGCTGGCGGGTCATGCATTCGGGTCATGCCCGACCTGACACGAGACACGACTCCCTCAGGCTCAGCACGACATTAGCCGAGCTTGGGTGACATGATCTAGGCCTAGGCATAGTTCTGGACCATGCCATTCTGGGCTAGGCACGATGCAATTGGGCCATGCCTTGTGTCGTGCTCGGGCTGTCTAGCTCACCTGCTACCTTTATTTCTTAGAGTGTTAGCTCTGATACCGTTTAAAACTCCAAGGTATGTGAAGGTTATAAATCCTAGAGACGGGCTATATGTGCATTGTACTAGTACAATGCATGCGTACATGCATGCTACAATGCACACATGCACAAGTTGAAAAAATAATGGGCATTTGCAATGTGACATGAAGCGATAGCTGACACCCACTGTGTAGACACCATGTGATCATGAAGAAGTTGATGACACCTTTTCTGGTGATGATGGTGGAAAAAACCACCATTGATGGTAGCAAATTCTTTCGAGCATGAAAATTAGGTTTCGTATTTTTTTCATAGCAAGATTTTGGGTGACTAGAAATCCTTATTTTTTTGGGGATACAGTGGAACCTCTCTAAATTAATAGGATCCGTAACACAAAAAATTATTAATTAATGGAGGTTATTAATTTATAGAACCTTCACCTAAAAAAAATTAGAAAATATAGCAAAGATATTGCATGATTAATTCATACAAGCCTCAATAAATTTAACGTTAATTTCCAAAGTTAAAAGTTATGCTTAAATTAATTAACTTAAATTTTGAAATACCAAAGGTTGTGACCATGTTTATAAGAATATTTTTCAGGTGTGGAATATCAAAAGTTCCTCACTTGAATTATAAAGGCTAATGCATACAACAGTTGAGTTATAGTTTGTCCTTTTTTTTATTTCTTTTTTCTTCCAATATGAAGTCTTTATCTTCTCTGAGTAATGATCAAAAACTTTAAATTTGTCATTATAAAGCAGCAAATCCATGCATCAACAATCAACTCTTGTAAATTGGGCAATGCAAGAATTCAGGCTTTCAAAAGTCCCAACACAAGGAACCATCAGTAACATCCTTGCTAAGCATCAACAATATGAACGCATGGACTCAACTGAATTTACATCTAAGCGTCAAAGAGCTGTGAAACATTCTGAATTTGATAATATTTTAGCAAATTGGGTTTTACAATGCCAAGCACGTCGAGTGGCATTATCAGGTGATTTAATTATGGAAAATGCTTTTCAATTTGCTAGACAACTTGAACTTGGAGAGAGAACACCAAAATTTTTAAATGGATGGCTTGCAAAGTTCAATATTCGCCATGGATTCAAAACTCAAAAATCATATGGAGAAAGTGGCTCTGCTGATTTAGATGCAATTGACCGAAATATGCCAACAATAAAAAAAAATTTCAAAGCTATTCATTTCAAGACATATACAACATGGATGAAACAAGACTCTTTTATTGCATGGCCCTTGATCAAACAATTGCACGACATCAAATTGAAGGTTCTAAGAAGGATAAAACACTTCTAACTTTTGTCTTTGTTGCAAATGCAGATGAGTCTCACAAAATGGAACCTCTCATCATTGGTAATGCACAAAGGTCACGTGCTTTTAATATAAAAAGTGGAGAGCAATTGGGTTTCTATTATCGCAGCAATGCAAAAGCTTGGATGACTGGACTCATTTTTAGGGAATGACTACAAAAGATGGATCAATAAATGCAAGATGCTAATAGAAAAATCATACTTTTGTTAGATAATGCTCCTTCACATGTGGTGAGGGATTTGCCTCTTACATATGTTCAAGTTTTTTTTTTCCAGCTAATACAACTTTTAAAATTCAACCAATGGATGCTGGAATAATAGCAGCATTCAAGAGGCAATATAGGCGTTTTCAACTTCAAGATGCAATTGATAGAGATGAACAACAAAAGGCAGACATCTATAAGGTTGATCAATTAATAGCCATGAAATGGGCTAAGACAGCATGAAATGATATTTCTAGCAAGACAATAGTCAATTACTTTAAGCATACAAGTCTCTTTGAAAGAGAAACTCAAAAAAATGAAGTGGGTTCGAAAGGACAAGATATAGAAAATGAACTTAAAGATGCTATTAATCAACTACCAATTAGTTTCCCAATATCTGTTCACGAGCTTATAAATCCCGAGGAAGAGCAATAAGTTGCTAATGTGGAAATTTCAGATGAAGATTTAATAAAACTTTCGTCATCTTAAGATCAAGAAGAAGAAGAAGATGGTGAAGTTATGGATGAAGATGCTCCCATGTCAACAAAAGAAAAATTAAATATTCTTCATTATTGTATTTTATTTCTTGATCTTTCGAATCCAAATTATGTTATAGCTCATAAGGTACTTAGAAACATACAATTTGAGATACAGACTATTGAAAAAAAATAAACTACTTTAGATGGGTATTTTTGTAAGGAATATTAATTTTACGAAGCAATATATTTTATATATAATGTATAGTATTTTTAGATTTATAAGGAATATTGATTCTATAAATTAATATTTTTACATAGAGTGTTTTCTATTTTTAGGAGTTATTTTCTTTGGGGTTGCTAGGCTAACATATTTATGAGAGATACTAGTGAGATATCTCATGCTATACATATTAATAGTTAAGACAATATTAGTTGCAAAGGAGGTAGAGATAGAGGTAGAATAATCTCAATTTAGTGTATGGAGGAAGAGTCATGCTTGGAAAAGCTATTTGGTATTATTTTTGAAGAGGTAACCAAGAGCACTATAGGTAGTTGAGAGAGATATGCTGAATATTATATTCATTTATGGGTACTCACATAGTCATCCCATCACAATTCCGACTAAAGAGGTATATTTGAGACTCCTTCCTAGTGGGCAAATAATAGATCCTTCCATAAGTACTATAGTTCATATGACCCATTAATCCACTTTATATTTTTTAACTATCGATTCATGAGTCAACACTCATATTATATCTAAATGCTTATTTTTTATTACATTTATTTTTCTTGCTTATAGAATGTTGTCGCTAGTTGTTATCAATCTAGAGGTACCGAATATGACATTATTCAATTTAATTCTTTTTTTTCTTCGGCGTGTTTTACTCATCTCGATTATTTTGTTAATCTTATTTTCATGAATTATTTTGCCAGATAACTTAATTTTTATTTTATTTTCATTTTTATTGATATTATTTTGTAGAATCATAAGACTCTAAAGAAGATTTTATTTGGGATTGAGTAAAATAGATAATATGTCTTCTCTTATATGGTATGCTTTTTGTTTAGATGTTTGAGGATGTTTAATTTTTTATTTGTATATTCTCTACTTCATTATAATTTATTGGCCAAATTGAGAATGTTTTATTCTACTTTTGATGACATTTTATCATAAAATATGGGGTATGTTAGTTAGAAAATCTTACTAGTTTTCTATTTTGCTCATTAATTTGGTGTGAATAATAATTTATTTGATTTAATATGCTCAAACGAATGATGACCTAATAGAGACGTCATTAGAAAAGATATTAAATATATGATTATTTTTATTGGTTACTATTTATGATATATATGAATATATATTTTTTCATAATAAAGCACAACTGCTATTTATTATCTAAAATTTTATAAAATAATAAAAAATTAATTTGATAATAATATTAAAAAAATAAAAATTAATAATATATTAGAATATATGTCAAACAAATTTAATACTTACTACATGGATTATATGCTAATACACTAGACTTCCTATGTCAATATATGCCCACATAATATAATGATTGAAAGGAAAAACAAGTATGTGGTTGAGACAATTTAAAGGGGGATGAGGTACTCTCCCAGAAATATTTAAAAATATGAAACTAATCTTTTAATATTTGAAAAAAAGACATCAAACCATAAATAAATTAAAAATCAAGACACTTGAATTCATAAGTCCTAAACTACCATCACTCCTCTCTCCTGGCCCTCATCTTCGGCCTTGCTCCTCACCCGCATCCTCGCCCCTCGCCCCTCGCCCCTCGCCCCTCGCCCCTCGCCCATCTCCCATCTCTCCTCGCCTTTGCCCCTGATTTTTAAATTATTTATAGTTTGGTGTCTTTTTTTTTTCAAATATTTAAAAATCAATATCATATTTTTAAATATTTCTAGGTGAGTACTTCAAAACATAATTCTCCATAATTTAAATACTCATATTTGAGAGGAGTTTTTCAAAGTAGTTTTGTTTAGATATAGTTTTAATTGTTAACTACCTTATCAATTAGATATCATTTTTATTATTTCTTAGAATGTGTTATTTTAGATCTACAACTTAGAGATATTATTTAACTCATATTTCAATTTTTTTTTTGTAGTATTTATTTTGTTAATGATTTCTCGGCAAGATAGAATAAGTTGATAATGATACCTATGTTTTTGATATATATTTTTCTTAGATATTTTAGTATCAAAAAATGATACAAATATTTTTTATTAAAGACATATATTTTTAGTGAGTGCTAATATTATCTTTTTTGAACAGAATTCATTTTTTAGCAAGTCTAGACAAATTGTGAGTCTAGAAGTTGTATCTGAATTTATTAATTTTTTTCTCTCTTCTGTAGTCCTATTTGGATTACCAATTAATAAACAATCACATGATAGTTACATCTCAATTTATTGGTTAATATTATTATAACACTCTTATGGAGTTATTATATGTTCTAATAGGTATAAATTAAGTTGATTCTAAAAAGGACAAGATTTCATATGAAAAAAATCTTTATTGGGTTTAGATGATATATTGATCCATGAGCCAATTTTAGTTTAGGTTCTGATAAACCAAAGATTGCTTGATTAGGCAAGACTCAGAGTCAATTTTAGGAGAAGAGACATACTTAGCATGCTTAAATTAGAAATAAGTCTACTGAGGAGTTAAATAATCTTGTAGTTAGCTCATTTGATTTTAACCTTTTGATTGCCATTTTGGATAAATAAGTTGTACACAACAACCGATTCGATATGTTTTGGTGTACATACACATTCTTAATTTCTTTATTTATTTTACTAATTTATCTTGATGATACTAGGATATCTTGTACGATTTGGTAATCTTTCTATTATTCTATTTGAGGTTACAATTATGAAACTCTTCTAATTTGTGTGCCCATGTTTTTAATGGCACAACATGGTTTCATATTGTGATATTGAACTTGATCCATAAAGGCGTGCTTAAGGCGCGCCTAGGTTCAAGGGACAATCACTCCCTAGCTATAGCGCCTCGCCTTCCAAGGCATGCGTCTTACTGAAGAGGCGCACACTATAGTTTTTTTAAAAAATATATCTATTCTCAAAATTTGTAATTATATATTGAAATTTATATGAGTTCATTTATTATTTTCATCAAAATTTTTTTAAATATTAGGAAAATTTATTTTTGTATCAATAGAATCATATTTAATAAAAATTTATGTATATCTAAAGTCACATTTCACTTCACAAAAGCCTACGCCTTAGGTGCGCCTTGCGCCTCAAGGCTTCAATAAACCTTTGCGCTTTGGTACGCCTTATTTTTTATAAAATTATGACTTGATCATGATGTCATGTTTTTATGTATGTTGCAATTGGAGTCTATTTTCTATGTATTCCTTCTCAATAACAAAGGACATAATTGCATTTTTGAGTAGCTTGTAAAAGCTTTTACACCTTGCTTCATGAGTATTTACTATTGTTTCTCGTCTCTTCTTGTAAAAATTCTCATCATAACTAAATTTTCCACTAGCATCCATCATTACACTAAAAGAAATTAAATTTTTGTTGAAGTGTGGAATATGTACGATTCCAATAATAAATTTGAAAGTTTAATCATGCATTTTAATCTTCACATTCTCATGACAAATTATTTGAATTATTGATCTATTTTTTATAGTTTTATTTTCTTTCTCACAAGGCTTATAATGACTGAACCAACTCCAATGAAGAGTCATATGATGTGATGTGTCTGTGTTGATGAACTAGGTGATCTCATCAACATGAGCGATGCCTTAGCAAAATGTAAATTTTTACCACTAGATGGCTTAATGATTGACAAGCCAACTCTCTCTTGGGTCCTAACTTGTACAGATGTTGCAACCTGAGTTGGCATATCTTTAGGTCTCCGACAATTTCTTTTAAAATGCTCAATTTTACTGCACATTAAACACTTCAATTTCAGTTTATCTATTTTTTCTCATCTTTCTTTTGACTTGGTATTACTTCCATATCATTTTATCTTTCCTTCTTCAATGCTCTCCTTCACAAACAATACATTATTAGTATACCCATCTGTACTCTTTCTCTTCATATTATTCGATAACAAAACTATATATATTATCTCATAGGATAACTTTATTATATAATTATTAATGATAATAATCAAATTATATAATGAATTAGGCAGTTAACAAAGGAGGATAGTAATTTTATCATCACCGATCTCACAGCTAATAGATAACAACTAACTGATCAATATTTGAAACTTGTAAAGTTTCTTTCTCATGACTAGTTTGTTGATTAATGACTTTCTTTGATAGAACATATCAAGTTTTTTTTCACTAATTTATAGTCATTTTATTACTAGAAATATTCACTAAGACCTCATCAGCTAAACATTGTTAAATCAAAACTTAATTTCTTTGATCTACTTTGTCCTAGTTGACTAAAGGTGTCAAATGGGCCGTGCTATGCCAGTATGACTTGGTATGGTAGTAATGCCATGCTAGGCACGACATGACTTAATAATGGTCAGTTCGACACGACACGGCATGACTAGTTTTTGAATGCAAATCGCAATGCAATAATATAAAAAAATACAATCGTATCATAACAAATGAAAAAAGACTAATCATTCAAATAAAAAAAAGGATTAACAAAAATGACAATAATGTGAAAAATTTACAATCATAAATTGCAATGTAATCGTATTGTATGAACTAAAAATAAATAATAACATAACAATTATAAATAAGTATAAAATCAAAAAATACAATTGTAAATCCCAATGTCAATCAGTGTATGTAAATTATCATCATTGTGTAAACGTCTGTTGATATCACTAGTGGTGATCTCATCATCTTCCAAGTTCCATGAGTAATCATCTGTCAACTCATGTGCTATTGGTCCAACTCTATCATGGATGTTTAATCTTGAATATTTTTATTCTTTCATGTATGTAAGTGTCTTAATGATATATGATCACAGTCTTGATTTTTTATCTGAAATGATTTGACTACCACAGAAAAAGTAGATTTTGATACAATGCTAGATACCGGAGGAGTCAATATATCCAATGTTATCTCAGATCTCACGTGATAAGTTAATTCATATAATTTTTATCATAGTAAAATATTAAAGTTTTGTTATCATTATATAATAAGATTGAACAGTAATTGATATCTAAGTACCGAGATAATATGTTCTTATTCAACGGACCACCCCATCTTTTTCTCTCGCTAATTGAATAGAAAAGTTATCATTTTTGAATATGGAGTTCATGTCTATACCTAGAGTCTGACTATATTTACTACTATACATTGTGTCAAGGAAGCATGGACACGGCTCCTTACAGTCGTGTCCACGTGTTCGACACCTGGACACGGTACGGACACGACACAAATACATGTCCGATACGCCAAGTGGCATATCATTGATTTATCCGTATCCGATACGGCACGTGGTGTATCGGACGGTTGCGTCAGTTGTAGTATCCATGCCGAGAGTGACTGACGTCCGACGACGTTCAGTGACCAACATCGCTGCATGGGCGACGTTGGCCACTCGACGCAGGTGGCGGGCGCGATATGTGGGGAGGCAGGGGGCGGGCACGATTTGAGGGGGAGACAGGGGGGTGGTGCTATCTGTGGGGGGAGGCAAGGCTGGCATAAAATAAAATAAAACATTTTAATTTTATAAATTAAAAAAAATATATTTTTATATAATATAAGATAATTATAAAATATTATTTTATAAAATAAAATAAATATAAATATTATCTTATAAAATAAAATAAAATAAAATACAATATTTTTATTTTATAAAATAAAAAATGTATATATTTATTCTATAAGATAAAATATTTTAATTTAATTTATTTTATTTTATAAAATACCTAATATTTATAAAAAAATAATTTTTATTTTTATTTTTTTTATCATGCCGTATCCTAATCATATTTGTATCCTAATTTTTTAGAATTTGCTGTGTCTCCGTATTCTGCCGTGTCGTATCCCCGTGTCTGTGTCCGTGTCCGTGCTTCTTAGTTTAGTGTCATAGTATGTAAATAATTTGGTTAATTTTTTATGAATGAATCCTTCACGTTGGTGTTCATGGTTCATTCATGCGGATTTATAAGTCAATATTTTTTATCTCATCCACCTTAACTCTAGGATTCATGTATGCAACTAGGCGATAAATGGATGAAATAGTGGACTAGTACTTTAAATACTTAGTTTCTATTTCATTAGGTATGATACTACATGTAGGGTCATCTCCAAACTTGCTAAACATGCTATTAATATTAAATATACATTTGAGTACAATACAAGTAGTGAGAGTATCCACAACTGAACACATATTTGTTGTATCATAAAAAATCTTCAATTTTTTCATATAAGAAATTTTTGTATCTTAGCTAAAGTCGTTTGTCACTTTTAGTATTGATTAATTGGATATCATGTGTTCGTATCTCATACACGACTCTAATATTAGGTAAGTGTAACTCTAATGATATTTTATATTTATTTGAAATTTTTTCTTCTTTAGATCCGCAAACAAATAAAGTTTATCAAGTTTTTATTATCTGCTAAGCGTCTTAAGATATTTTAGTTTCTTATTTGAGAATCTTCATTCTCACTTATATTATAAAGTTAATAATATGACACATATATTTAATGTGAAAAATTTCACATAATGGTTCGTCTCTTAATAGTATTAATAAATATATTAATAGCTATTTCATTGTTAGATATATTATTAAATATGATATTAAATATTTATTTTGAATATGATAATCTTTAAAGATTTTTATCATATACTTATATATGACAGAGTCATTATGAGATTGAAGAATCTCCAAACATCTTAAAATTTTTTTTATTAAGTTTTCATGTTGAATCTATATAGAGTGGAGGTGAAACATGTAAATGATGCATCATCGTGACTAGTCCAAATAGTGGATATCATGGACAACAATCTATTATATTGCCTAAATTTATTAATTATTATTTATTTTTCTAATTTATTATATTTAATTATATCATTCCTATAAGTGGACATAAGAATCTTATAATAAAAAGGCTGGTAGTAGGTTTGCATAGAGGTGTCAAATGGGCTGGGTGGTCCATGCTCGGCCCGAGGCAAGGCCCGACTCGGCCGTGCCTGACCTAGCACGACACAGGAATGACCCGTGCCCATGCCCTTGCTGGGCCTGCTCATGGGACGCCTCATGCCGTGCCTAGATTAACTGGGCCATGTACCGGGCCAGGCATTATCGGGTAGAATGGCTCGTGGGCATGGTATCTCGGCATGAACCTAGTGGTGCTTCGACCCAGCCCCACGCTCCGACCCGAAGATGATGCCTGATGAATCTGATATTTCTATCAGGTTCGTAATCTGACTCACGGTCTTTTTTCCGCAATCCCCAAACCCGAGCCCTTTAGTTCCAAAAGCCGAAGCTTTTGGAAATTTGGACAATTCGGGCTGGTTCGACGATCGAACCGACCCAACGGTCAAAAAAATTATAAAAATTCAAATCTTAATCGTTGGATTTCGTCTCCAACGGCTATGGGACAGAATCTGATGGCCATAAGGATTCTGCCATTTTTTAAATAATAAAAAAATTAAAAAAATAATTTTTTTAAAATTATGTTTTCTTTATTTATAAAATTCTCTCTCATTTTAATATTTATGTTTTCAAAACATAAATCTCTTTTTATTTCTCTAATTTTCTCTCTCTTGGTTCTTGATTTTGGTTTCAAGCTTTTCGCTTTTGATATTTGGCTTTTCGAGACTTTGGTGTGTTGTGTTGTGGATTGTGGTGCGCATGCAGTGTAAACATAAAAATGCTAATGTTTATGCATTACGATTTACATGTATTTTTTTAATTAATTAGTTTTTATTTTTTAAATCACAATTCTTCTTCTATCTAGTTTAGTCTCTCTCTCTTCTAATCCTAACTCTTAAGTCGAATCTAAAAAATACAAAAAAATGAAAAATAGTAATTTTAATAACGAAAATAAAATTAATTATAATTTAGATAATGAAAATCCTATGGAAAGGTCTGAGACTATTGATATTTTAGTTTTTTCGATCGTCTCGATCCAAATATCTAAAAAATTAAAAACTAGAAGAATTTTAGTAGTTTGGACTCATTTTATTATAATAAAACAAAAAAATATTAGGAGTGCTGAAGAAGAATCGACACAATGTAAATATTATAAAAACATATTAACATATAAGAGTTTTGGAGACTGAGCACATTAAGAGGCATGTCGAACTATGTACCAAAAAATATGATACATTAGATCCTAGACAAATCCAACTCAACAGTGAGTTTTTTGAGGATGAATCCAGTTCAGTCTCAAAGTTTATCTCCTTTATATACCCTAACGAGTTAGAGAGGAAAGGTATGGTCAAACTGATTACCACAATAGGTCTTTTGATTATATTTTTAAAGGATCAAAGGGTAGTCAGTATAATGTAGATATATTTTCAGCCTGTATATCATTGGATTCCTAGGTTCATATCTAGGAATGATATACTAAAATATTATAAATTAGAAAAATAAATAATAATTAATAAATTTAGGGAACATAGTGGAGTGATGTTCGTGACGTCTGATATCTAGAATAGTCATGATGATGCATCTTATACATGTCTCATCATCTACTATATAAATTCTAAGTGAATATTAAATAAAAAAAATATTAGGATTCTTTAAGATTTGTTATCCTCATGATGATTTGGTTATTTTTGAGTATATGATAAAAATCTTGAAAGAATATAAAATTTAAAATAAAATTATAGTATCACATTTGATAATGCATCTAATAATAGAATAGTAATTAACATGTTTGTTATGAGTATTAGAGATGAGTCATTAAGAGAGATTTTCCATGTTAGATGTATGTGTCACGTCATTAACTTGATAGTACAAGCAGAGATGAAAGTGTGTGCTTCCACTTTAGAAAATATACGTAATTCACTAAGATATATACGCACACCTTGCAGATAATATGAGTTTGATAGTCTTTATTTGTCCGTGAGTCTTAAGAAGAAAAAATTCCAATCAGATTTGAGACATCGTTAGAATTATACACATCTGATATTGGAGTTATGTGTTGGATACGAATATGTGATATCTGATTATGTCAATAATAAGAGTGATGAACTTATTGACGATACTGACTGGGCTACATGAATTTTATTTATGAAATTTCTAAAGATTTTTTATGATATGACGAATATGTGTTAGTTAATTTATACTCCCACGATTTGCATTACACTCAGATGCATATGCAATATTAGTTGTATATTTAGGAAGTATCTAGATGACCCGACACTTAACGATATGATTATATAGATAGAAATTAAGTACTTAAAGTATATATCTATCATTCTATCTCTTTATTATTTGGCGGTCTATTTGGACCATAAGGTTAAAGTTAAAGGGGTAAACAATATTTTGACATACATTTCTTCATGCATGAACCAGGAAGACCCACATGAAGAGTTCATTCACGAGAAATTAACTGAACTCTTTGCATACTACGATACTAGGTATGATGATAATAATGAGGCTCCAAGTACGGACACAAATATCATATTTAGAGATGATGGCTTTTCCATTCAGGTAGCGATGAGAAAATGATGGGGTGGACTGTCGAATAGGAGTGAATTGTCTTGGTATTTAGATATTAATTATTGCTCAATCATATTATATTCTGATACTAAGAATCTTGATATATTATAGTGATGAAAATCATACGAGTCCACATTTCTCTTACTATCTAAGATGACATGAGATCTATTCACTTATATAGTGTCGCACATAGTATAATAGTTTATTTTTATTTGTTGTAGTAAATGTTATTTCAGATAGGAAATCAATATTATGATCAAATATTATTGATGCTTTACCATGCATGAAGGATTGAGAAGATTCGAACTTGGGTATCCAGGTTGGTGTTGGGATTGCAGCAAAAACAGAGGAGTTGATTGCTGATAATAATCAATGTGATATTGATATTGAGGATGATTTGTCAATTAATGATGTTGACAAATGACGGATTAAGACACTAATGTTTGATATTGAATTTTAATTTACTCATTTACATTGTATTTGTGTTTGTTTATTTTTTGTTTATAATATTATTTTGAGTTTGTGGATTAATTTTTGAATATTATTTTTTTATAAATTTTTATTTTGCATTGTTTTTTTTTCATATTTTAGTTTTAATATTTTATTAATTTATATACTTATACACATTTAGTTTTTAAAATTTAGTTATTTATTATAATAAATAAACTTAATGTTATATTAAACTTAATAAAATAAAAATTTAAAATTAATTAATTATTTAAAGTTAACAAAATTATTAACTTAAAAACAAAAACTTTTCAAGTAAATAATTAATAAATTATAAATAAATTTTTAAAATTTAAATTATATAATATTTTAAAATTGTGAAATTAAAAAAAAATAAAATATTTTAAAAATTAAAACTCGACTCAGCAGGGTTTTATCACTGTCGGGCCGATGGGCCATGTTTGGCCTGGTTTGATGAAATCATGCTGGGCCAGACACAGAATGGTGGCCTGGTTGGGCCACCTAAAATCAGCCCGACCCAGGTTGTTGGACACCTCTAGGTCTGTATGATACTGACAACCCTAATATTTTTTGAAATTTAAACAAAAGACCCATGATGGTAATCAATTTAGTCATGCATTATCTTTCAAAATTATTATTGTATATGAATCGAGTCAAATAAGTTGAACTAGATCCAGTTTCAAAGATCTCATCACTCATGCTCAGTTGAGTTTACTTGAGATCTAGTGCACCATATTTTTTGGTACATTAATCACCATGTCTCTTTAGGTGTTTAATCCTACTGCTTATTTTTTATCGATATTTTTAATATTTTTATTTTTATTATGTTAAAGTCAGTCCAAATTATAGATATTATTTTAGTTTTTTATTTTTTATGTATTTAAATTTGGGTCGAGATCATGAGAGAAAATATACATTTGGTCTCAAAATTTTTCATAAATTATTATTACTATCAAAATCTAAATCTATATTAATGTTGTTATCATTATATTTACTATTAGTTATTTTTTTAGTTTATATTTTTAATAATTTATGAATATTAAAAAATAAAATAAAAAGCCTATATTTTATAGAGGAGAGAGATAAAACCATAGCCCGCACCTCATAGCAACAAATAATGAAATATCAAGAGAAATAATTGCTTTCTATTTCTTTAATCTTTATAAAAAAATTTAAATGGTTAAACTTAAAAACTTAATTTTTAAAGTTTAAACTTTAAAGAGATAAAGAGCAAAGCTAGAAAGGATGAGCAAAAGGACAGAGAGTAGAGGAGAGGAAATAATAGTGAGAGTTGTTAATGAAAAAAAGAAATAAGAATAAAAAACATCAAATTCATAATTTATATTTATAGAATTTTTTTAATAAAAAAATTATATTTTTTTTAATTTTTTTGAATATTAAATTTAGGTAGAAATCTAATAGCCATTGGATTTCTGCTCTAGCAATTGGAAAAAATTTCAACGGTTATGATTAAAAAAATTGAATATTAAGATTTTTTTTTTCCAATTAAGTAACTTCTACCGCATTGGGTAATGGGTTGTGCCCGACAACCAAAAAGGATGTCAGGCATGGGGAGCCATGGGTTGTGCTTGGCGATAGGCACCTGCAGGGTCAGCCACGTGATGCGTGTTGGCACTTACACTTGGCGGCCAGAATGATCCACCACCTACATGTGGTGGGTTTTATTAAAAAAAATTTAATTATGATTTTTTTTAAAAATGGGACTAGGCGGGGCATGCGTGGGCCAAGAGGACCGCACATGCTTTCTAGTCTACTGTCATGTGTCATGGTTATTTTGTCGGTGGACCATGCCAATGGCCCAGACATGCGAGTTGTACCTAGCCCGACATTAGGTATGGCAGCCTTTGGCCCTACAGCCTCGGGTTGGCACGACCCAGGCCCCGACATTGTTCTAGATCGTGGTGTGTCGGGCCAGACACGACTCAATCGGGTCATGCTTTGTGTCATGCTCAGGATATCCAGTTTACTTGACACATATATAAGGTCACGACTTGAATTTTTTGACTTTAAATCACAACAAAAACTATGTTGTATCTTCTTTCATGTTGCAACATCAAAGAACAAGGTTACAACTTGGATATATTAGATTTCTAGTCATAACAACACAAGATATGTTACATATTGTTATTGTCACAATTTCTTTTTTTAGTATTTCAATATCGAACTCTTATTATAGCTTTAGAAATATGAGCCAAATTCAAACAATGTATGAGCTTTCTTAATCAAATATGTATTCTTTTTTTTGTAATCTTATTCCATGAGGGTACGCTGACATACAGTTTAATCTATAATCTCTTTATTCATATATTAACTATTAGAGATGTCTAACATATACTCTAATATATTATTATTATTTTTATTTTATTTTTTATTAAATTAATTTTTTATTACTTTATAAAATAATTAAAAAATAGGTGCAATTACTCAAATACTAACATATCAAAATTCATAAGAATCTTGAAATTAAATATACTGGGCAAGAATAATACTGAGATGACTGATTACCCGAGAAGTCTTTATGTTACATGCATATGTTGGAGGCCATACTTTGATTCAATGATAAGTGTTTTTGTCCAATGGTGATAAGTATCGGGATCAAGGCTTATTAGATGTGGTCTTTATGATTTTTAAGGTTAAAGTTGTTGAGATGGTAATCTCTCCTTGACCCCACTTTAAAGTAGGATGTCACATGTTTATTTATTCATGCAGTGATGCAGCCCATGCGATGACTCACAATCAACACTATTGCAAGATTCAACTTACTATGTTGTATTTCATGCCTTTATGCTGACTGATTTTTCCCTGTCGTAGGCTCATTAGGAGAGTGACTCCAACTCTCGACTAATTTGTGTATGGAAGGTCAACACATTTCTTCATAGTCAAGTCTCTGGCTAGCAACAAGCTTCCTAAACCCAATAGGGTCGGCATATTTGAACTCCAAAGAAATATCACCTTTAATGCAATTGTACTTTCCTGTTGGAACATTCTCACATATTTTTACTCAAATATGTCATCATACTTGATATTCAATAAAGTCTTTAGCTGTGGTCATATACGTACATGATAAGTTCGTGATAGAGAGCGTTATATATTGAGTATGATATTTTCAATGAAATAATTGAAAAATAAAAAAATTTATGGTTTAAAATAAAAAAGAAACATACATGTAAATTATGAATTTAATAAAAATAATAAATATCTAAAATTTTTTTGAGTCTCATCTTTACTTGGTCTATATAAGTCTAAATTTATCTGATCGAATGTCTTTTTCATACTAGTTAGTATGTATGATACGAAACTATGATATATTTTCTTAATTAACATATCTCATACTCTAGAATAAAAATATTAGTGTAAAATATTTTTAACTTGATTAATAATGGGTAACCAAATCAAAAAAGTACAAGCTAAGGTCCAACATATTCAAACACTTGGAAGAAGATCATGCCATAAAATAGATGACATAATTCTTTTTGATTAATCTTAAAAGACATTTTCTTTAAAATTTTTTTATCATACAAATAAATATTTGTAAAAGAAAAAATAAAATTAAAATCGAATTGTTTAAAAATAGCTAACTGAAAAAATACTAATAGGATAATCATTAATAAGTAAAACATGAAGTAATAATAAAACAAATTAAATACTATTATATCCAATAATTTTTAAATGATTATCATTGATTTCAATAATACTTAATGAACATGTAAAGAATTGATAAAAAAAAAAAGATTACATATAATATGATATTGTCTTTATAGTAATAATCTAGAAGTATGAAGTTAAAAAATATGTCATAAGAGTTGTAGCACCTAAAAATTATGATGGATATACTATCGTCTTACGAGATTAGAGGTGGAAAAAGGGATGGTGGCCCGGGCCCGATCCACAACACGCCTTGTTTTTAGTGGCCTACACATGACATGATGCGCCAAGTCATGGATTGTGTTATGTCAGGTCATGGTGTTAGGCCTGCGTGCTGCAAGACATGTAGCAGAACATGACCCGACACGATGACCCACATGAGTCAAATTTGGCCTGATTGATGAACATGCCTAGTTCAACCCCAAGTTGGAAAGAAATTCAGAATCTGACCCAATTTTGGATTGGAAATTTGCAACAAAAATTACATTTGGGTTAGTTCGAGCCTAGAGGTTAGGCAACCCAAAACTAATTCGAACTAGAGAAAAGAAATAAAAAAAACTCATGTCTCCCTTTTATTGACTTAGCAGCTCGTAATTCTTCTATTTGATAGATGTGGGTTAGTTTACCCCTAAACATCCCCCCAACAGCATGGGCCACAACAACTAAGTCATGTTAGGTCGGTGCAATCTGTTTGACATCTCTATATATGGTAGGAATCTTGAATATTTTGTTTCATCAAGGGTTATAATGAGAGAACTTTGTGAGGGCCTTCAAATGGATAAAATAGGCGGTATGTATTTCTCAAATATTTGTAATATTCTTGGTCTCCACTTCATTAATGACTCCCAACAATTGTCGTCGGTGTGATCTAGACTTCTATGCTGTGTACATTAAATTGAAATTCTTTAATCTTTATTTTTGTTTTGACTAGTGCCTCATTGATTACTAGCAAGTGAATAATGATTCATCTTCAATATCTCTTAGTCTATCTCATATAAATTGAATTATTCTTTGATTAATTTTGGTTTGATAAGGAATTCCTGTTCGCTCAAATTTGGTTGCGAAATACTAAAAACTTGTTGGGCAACTATTACAAGAATATTATGCCTAGAAGTCTTTCTAAATATTTCACTCTCTTTATAATATTAACTTCGGTTGGAAAAACCTTTTCAGAAGCTGTGTAATTAATAGAGTGAATTGTATAAAATAAGTAGTAACCTGCTCAGACTATCTAATTTTTTTCAATTTCACTTTGAATAGATGATTAATGTATCATATATCCATATCATTTGGGATGAGTATAATGATACTATAAACTCATGTAAGATATTACATGTCATATAAAATTAGAAAATTGAGGCCGACTATCTCAATGGATTGCCACGTCGCAATCGAAAGGTGAGAGTTTGTTCTCATCATTGATAGTTTATTTGTCAAGTGATCTAACATCTTCTGACTAAATAATCATGTCTCGATTCTAGTTGTTCACTTTGAGTTATTTTGGTACTTACATTTTTATGAAGTAATAATCAAGATTTTAACTTTTCAATGATAAAATACAATCAAGAAATACCACACTCAGATGATATACTATTGTAGCAAAAATGAGTTTACATAGTAAACCCTAATTGAATCACAATGCAATTTTTATGCACCATCCAAAATATGAAATATTGCTGTTTGAAAAAAAAATTGTATGAAAAACACTGCATTGCTGGGAAATATATGCACACAGCACAATGTCACATGTCACCTACATACTGCTGAACCCCAATTTCACCAAGGCACCACTCATGCCTCACCTACACATACCACACACATGTCGATGTAATGGTCATGAGGTGCTGGAGACGGCGACACATAATGGATGTGCACTTCTTTTGTCATTAGGAACTATGCAGATGCGTGCACTCTTGCACACCATCCCATGTGTATTGTGTTTGTATAGAGGTGGTAAATGGACTAGGTGGCCCATGCATGGCCCATAATATGACTTGGGAAATTCTGCCTAGGTATGACCCAACATGTCTAAACATGTGCCTAGCACATGCATGGGTTGGCATGACTTATTTACATGGGCTTGGGCTTGGGCTTGTGGACAGGTTGTGCTCATACTACGCCATATACATGCACCATAGCATGCACTATGTGCAATAATCATGCACCCAACATGGGAGAACCCAACATGTGGCTGCCCTAATTTGTTGACTCATCTTGTGGGTGCGCTGCTTGTATGCTATTTATTATTGAGTTTTATTGGATGTTGAAAGACTTGGTTGTTTGATATTTTTTTTGCTATTTCTCTTGAAAATACTTGAATATCCAAGTATCCATATGAGGTTTATTTTTGGTTGTGGATGAGTACCCCTTATGAAGGAAGGTCTAGATGAGAAGGTGAACAGACTTAAGTCGAGATTTATTACAAGATGATCCACTTGGGATATTTAGCATGAGTTATCATGATATTTTCTCTCAGTGTCAATATATCTTTCATATTGATTCTTATTTTACCAGCGGTGTCTCATAGATGACGAGTATACCATCTAGCCATTAAAAATATTTTTCTTCATGACATCCTCGAGAAGGATGTGCACATGGAGTAACCCCACGAGTTTTGAGCATCATTGTTAAACTTGGTGTGTAGATTATGAATGATATTGTATGAATTAAAATAGGTATCATGAGTTTGCGTTGTGCAATTTTTTTCATATAGTCTAAAAAGCACGGACACGGATACGAACATGGGAATACGACGCGATGAGATACAAGGACATGGTAAAGTTCAAAAAATTAAGATATGAATACGGCAAAGACATGACTTAATAAGATAAAAAATAATTATCTTTATTTATTTAAATAATTTAGATTATTTATTTAAAAAAATAATGCATTCTTTCCCTAACCCCACCCCTACTGTTCCAGCTTCGAAATTCCTTTCTCTCATGTCTACGACTAGGCATCTCTAAGCTGTGTCGGACACGTATCTAAAGCCTTAATTTATAATTTTGGTCAACGATATGTCACATGGTGTATTAGACATGTATCCAACGCGTGTCTATCTAGTATTCGCAAATCCAAGTGTCTGACACTCGGATACTTTTATCTATTGTCATATCCATGCTTCATAGGATATAGTTATTTTTTTTTGATTTATACATGTATGTTATAGATTTTATTTTTATTTTTATGGAGTTCTTATGATTTGTAGTTCTTGCTTAATGTGTATGTTGATAATATTTTTATCGTGAGAGATGATGAGTTAGGAATCATTGAACTCAAATAGTATATTTAATCTAAATTTAAATAATCTTAGAAGGATCATATACATTATTGAAATAAAAATGATCAATTTTAGGAGAGATTGTATTGTCACAACCTAGATATGTGGTTGATATTCTTACATATGTTAGCCTTTATAGTTGTTCTTAATATATATTTTGATTGATTTTGTATTAATTTTTTATATAAATGTAATTATTCGAGTTGACTGTACTACTTATAGGAAAATTATAAAAAATATTAACTATTTGATTATTAACATATTATTTATAATTTATGTAATTAGTATAATTATTATTTATTAAATTTTCAATGACATGTTTCATTGATTGTGTGTTTTCGCATATTGAGGTATGTGAAGAAGTCTCAAAAATTTGAGAATCTCTTTCAATAATTATTAGCACTTATAATTAGTCGGGTATACAAATTTAAGTTATGCATCAACTTACATTGCAAGTTGTATCATAACTTTTTATATTATTTTTATAAATAATTTTGTCTTATGAAATAATAAGAGATATATACTTATTTTGAGATCTAGTATAAATATAAAGTTCATGATAATAGTATTAATTATCTGAAATATTTTAGATCTGACAAATACTTAAAGATATTTATTATATCTTTTTTTTTTCTTTTATTACTTTTATTGTGATAGTTATGTAATGAGAATTATAATCTTAAATTTGGTATTTTATGAGAGAATGAAGCATATAAATGTGAATTATTTTTTTCTAATGGAGAAAATTCATTATGAGATTGTTATTATATTCATACAACATATTAGCTAGTAAATATTTTCATGAAAACTTTGAAGATGTGCCAATTTTTTTTTTTAAATTTCATAATCTAAATATTTATGCACTAGTTTGAGTGGATGTGTTATTTCAATTTATAATTTGTTATTTTTTACTTTTTTTTGTCATCTATTTCATTATGGATGGAAACTTTTGACATGTTAGCTACCCTAATCCAATTTGCCCGTTGTATAAATACACTACTTATTGTTACTTTTTCTAAAGTTTTATATGACATTTTTTATATATTTTATGCCTTCAATTTCTAGAGGTGAAAATAATATTTGGAGTAGCTCATATATTGTGTTTTTTCATTATACATGTAAACTAATAATTAAAAGAATAAATAATACAATACAACCTATATATGCTATCATGTCATATTCTTTTCATGTTGAGAATAAAGTAATTCATAGTTTTATACTTTAATAACATTTAAAATATTTTATATGACTTATTCTAATAATTGATTAATATGACGTTACTACTATTCATGGGCTTTACTAGAAAAGGAAAAACATATCTTTAATTCTAAATTGAGTGCAAAGTCATATCACATGATTATGACATTAGTGATGTTTCGAGTTAATCTAGGTTATACATTTATTAAAAGAGTTTGATATAATTTTAATGGAACCTATATGTGTAACTTTAGTAGTTGCATTGTGATTTCTTTTACTTAGTTATTATTTTATTTTTTCACCAGACAAAAGACAAAAATTAGTTATTATTTTAGAATACAAAAATGCAATCAAGCATAATAGCTATTTTAGTATGTTAGATTCAAAGAGTATCTTGCAAACATCATGACAAAGACATACATATGACATTTATAGTAAAACTTCTATAGTTAAGTATGTTAAGCATGTATGGACTTGAGGGAGTTAAAATTATTATAGTACTTATTTAGTGATGGTTGTGGAGCTTGGTTAAATTTTTATTAAGTCTGTTATTATTTTCTGATAGTTAAGTCATGCTTAACATAGTAATCGATTTAGTTTGTTAAGAGAGAAATTTACACATGGAGGTTGACTACTAGCTTATCAGAGTGAAGATACAATCAAATATGCTTGAATTTGAGAAGGGTGTTAAAATTATTATAGTACATGATATATCCGTTGAGAGCATATATTGTTCCTGGACTGCTAGGAACCCCATAAGGACATTCCTTCTTTGTATTGTATGGTTCAGATTGGCATGTATCCATATGTTTGTGAGCATCATGACTGACTAAACCAATACTTATGATATTTGCATTCTATGCAGGAAAAGTCATGCCAATAATGGATTTTTGATGTCTTGAAAATTGCTAATAATAGATCTTGATAAAAAAGTCAATGCATCATAATATATGGAAGATGAAATGGAAATCTTTCTAACCTCTATTGGTCATTTGGAAAGGGTTATCCCTTCAATTTCCAGGCATATGTCCTTAATGTTATGGATGTCATTTTGATTGTTTTCATCTTTTCTAATATTTTGACAAGGAAGAATATGAGGTGTGTCTACAGTTTTGTGCACATGGGATGTGTGGGTATGGACAAATGGTAATGGTGCACACTGCACATCATAGTGATCTTATCTAATCTGCCTTTAAAATGTTTCAATAGGAAAATTATTAAATGATCTTGTTATGTGTATTTGGAAAACGCCACATTGATGTCTGTCAGATGCATTGTTTGGGAATGGCCCACTTGGATTGCAGTCATAATGATCTCTTACTTGAAGTATTAAGACTAATGGAACTTGTCTTTTATTTTTGAAGATAAACTAATGTTTGAGGATGATGGGACTTCCACTCACTCAACAATATCCGATGCCAAAGTTGTGCATGTTAACAAAACTAAGAGGTTTAAAAGCATTAAGCCTTTGAAAATAGTTAATCATGACAAAGGCTCAAAGCCAGAAAAGAAGACTGTGCAGCGAGTGAGGGCCCAAAACAATTTTTCTGCTTCAAGCATAGTAAATAGTCAAGGACTTGATGGGTCTGGCATAACATCAATGAAGGATGTGATAGGTGTTTCTGCACCAAGGCCAAGAGAGCCTTTCCCATCCCAGGGTAGAAAAGAACTTATAAGCTTATTGCAGGAAGTAATGCAGAGTCCAAATCTTGAAGTGTCAAGTATTCCCACCTTTTCCAGAAAAAGAGTGGCAACAGTTCCTGAAAATCTGAATGAAAGTTTTGTTCATTATACTCCAATGCCTGTAAACTTTGTCAGCCTACTTAACATCAAAGGTGTGTTCATTTATAGATTTGGAGATGTCAATTTGGTTTGCAAGAAAAAAAATGTCATTGTTTTCATCATTTTTTCTGTAGGAGATGTGACGCAGCATAAAAAAGGCTCATGTGTTGGGACAAAAGGTTTCCGTGCCCCAGAGGTAAGAACAAGTCAATTATTTATTATCGGAAACTATTAGTTTGTCAATTACAAGTTTTTGTTTTTTCAAAACTTGGCAAATACATGCATGCTAGTATTACAATAATCCATGTGCATAAATTTACATTTATTTTTTGTAAAATGGAAAGTATTTTAATTTTTAAATTGTTATGATTGTAATTTTTAGAGTTTCATCAATTGATCTACTTGCAAATTATTTTATAATTGTTGAGATCCTTATTATTGTAATTTTAATTTATTTTAATTTATTTTTAATTTAATTTTAATTTATTACTATTTTTACTTTTTGTTTATTTCATTGTGGAGGAAAGCACTCGACATGTGAGTAATTTCCGTCTATTTTATCTATTATCCAATGACACAACTTTGTACGTATCATTTGTGAGTTTTATTGATATTTGTGGTGAATTATTTTTGAGTATTAATTTTATCATGATAACAAAGATAAAATTTGAAGGAGTGTAAATCCTAGGGTTTGTAGAGGGAGAGATCATGTGCATTGTAATAACATAGTGCACATGTACATCTTGTGCTTCAATGCATGTACATGCATAGTCACTAGCAGAAGAAGGCACATATGAATTGTACGCTCTCATTTCTTTTGTTGCATGCCCATTGCATGCAATGCATGTTGATGCTGATGATGCAAAGAAAATGCACCATGTGTGATAGGTGTGTGTGAGTAATGAAATTATGGTTATTGTGGTGCACATGTGTGGATCCTATTGTGGATATTGTGGTGCACATGTGTGGATACTATTGTGGATATTGTGGTGCACATGTGTGGATACTATTGTGGACATTGTGGTGTGCATAAGGTGCATTGTGGAATAGACATGTGTGGATATTGTGTAAATAGTGGTGCATGTGTGTGACTTGTGTGTGTATGGGTGGTGTATTAAGGGATTATCATATTGTGGATTATCATATTTGTGTATTTTTTTTATTTGATTAGTCATCATTGTGGATTATCATATTTGTCTATGGAGGAAGTTAAACTTATAGTGATTACTTTATTGAAGCTTAGAAAATAGAATACTCATAATGGATGATGAGACTTAAGATGTGGTTCTTTAGTTAGAAAATGATGAATCATTTGATAAATGAATCATTCATCATTGAGATGAAGTAGAAGTAATTGCAGAATGATTCTCACCATTTGATTGCTAAGTGGCAGTTCATTAAGTTGAAGTTAGTATAATTTTTTTTGCACGACATGCAAGATACTATATGACTTAGCAATACTACTATACTTATTTTAGTTAGATCTGTCAAAATTCAACACGACGCGATTAACTGATATGATTAACTGTTGATTAAATGAGTTTGGGTGAGACCTAAATGAGTTTGGGTGATAAATGAGTTAATTCGTTTAACATATTTAATAAACGAGTTGTGCTCGGGTGAGACATGCTAACCTGTTTATAACCCTTTTAACACGTTTAATAAATGAGTTATGTTCGGGTGAAACATGCTAACCTGCTAACCTTTAAAACAACGAGTCATGTTCGGGTGAAACATGCTTACCTGTTTACCCATTTAAATAAATGAGTAAATGATTAAATGAATGATTTACTGTGTTAAATGGGTCAAACGTGTGATAAACAGGTAAATGAGTCAAATAAGTGGTTTATCCCATTAATCCGACCTAACCCAACCCAACCCGTTAAAATTAGACGTGTTAAATGGACTATAAATGGGTTACCCATTTATTAAACATGTCGTATACGGGCTTACATGTTTTTCACCCGTCACATGTTTAACTCGTACTCGTTTAACCTGTTTGACACCCCTAATTTTATTTGACACAAATATATGATGAAATTTTATAATTTATTGGGCTGAACTAAATGAGATCAGAGAGCTTGAACATAAATAATTCACTTTATATATTTCACTTTATTAGCTACTTAACTCTCTAAGATTTATTCAATTTAAATGACGTTCTAAAGAGAGAAATTATGTAATCTTAATATTTTTTTTATTTAATTTTTATTTAGAATCAATAAAGTGGGTTATGATGTATGTAAATTAATTATTATAATAATTAGTTTAAATATTGGATATCATAGATATCACTCAACTTTGTGTTCTAAGGTCATTAATTAATAATTATTTTTTTAATTTATAAATTTTTATTATATAATTTTGTTCGTTAATCTAGGGATCCTATAATAAGTGGATTGAATATATGTATGCATAAGACAAAGTAGCCTAAGATTTTTTGAAAATCTAATCAGAAGATCCATTCAACTTAGTCATATCTTGTCTTGCAAACTTGACATTAAATAATGGAGGTCAATAAATCTAAAGTTGATCCATCTTTAAAAAAACTTCTTGCTCATACTTAGTTGGGTTTACATGAAATCTAATGTATTATATTTTTTAATATTTTGTTTTACATGTCTTCTAAGGTACTTAATGCTACTAATGCACTTACAAATATATATTTTTTAATAATATATATATTGTGCCAAATCTTTTTTGACATCTTTAAGATTTTTATTCTTAAATCTTAAAGTGAGTCTATACTAAATATGTTTTTCTATTGGTAAGTTTTTTAGGTGTATGGGTCAAAACTTATCTATGATTAAGAGATAACCTAGTTTTGGATTTTTTTGGTTAAGTTATTATTATCTATGTCTAGGTCTATATTATTTTTATATTATTTATTATTATTTTTTTAGTTTAATATTTAGAGAATTTTAAGTTAGAGATAATTATATTTTATTTACCTTATGGTATACTAGAAAAAAAAATCTCAAAAGAAAAATACGAGTAGCTTCAATCTATGTGTGCTCCAAATATGCAATTACCAACTAAAATGCTTTTCAACCAATATTAATTTACTTATAGTCACAAACATGATTTATTATTTATATAATATAATAATATAAATAAAAAAAATGCTTTAACCAATTAAGTTTGGGCTGGATTGGTGATTTACTGCGTGAAAAATATAGAAGAAATTATAGTTTTTGTATAACAAACTATAAATGCTAACATATTATTTATAAATAATTTGTAATATTTAAAAATATGTTTTTTAATTTTTTGAATATTTTTTAGGATAAAAATTCAATAGCTGTTGAATTTTTGTCCATAGCCCTTGAAAGAAATCCAACGACTTACAACCTTAGTTAAAAAATTGTATTTTTTTATTTGGATTTCCAACAAGACATCGGCATCTCAATTATCTTGTTGGAAAGATACTTATATTTGAACAATAATTGCAAATTTTAAATGGAGTGCATTTATTTTGATTCCTCATTAATAGATTTCATTATTAAAAAGGCGGTTGATTGTACATGCCTTTTTATTTAGTGTGCTAGTATGACCTATGTTCCACGGACACGGAGATACGACACGGCAGGATACGAGGACACGACAAATTCTAAAAAATTAGGATACGGATATGACTAGGATACGTCATGATAAAAAAAATAAAATTAAAAATAAAAATTATTAATTATAAATATTAGGTATTTTAAAATAATTTAAAATTCTGTATTTTAAAATAATTTAAAATTCTGTATTTTAAAATAATTTAAAATTCTGTATTTTAAAATAATTTAAAATTCTGTATTTTAAAATAATGTAAAAAAAATTTAAACCCTCTAACACCCCCCCCTACCACCCTCCCTTTACAGTTTCGATTTTCGAACTCTCCCCCTCCCGATACAGATTTCAAAACCTCTCATTCTCTTTATAGAATTAGGTTACCTTAGGTATTGTCGGCGCCTTGGCGGTGTGCTCTTCCACTCCCCGTTTGACGCAATGACAATTAACAACTATTTCTCGCAATCGGCTTGTCGGCAACTCATTGTCGGTGGTGTGCTCCTCAATTTGTTGGAGATGTAGGAGTAATAGTTAATATATAGTATATTTCTGACGCGTTAGAATCGTAAAAACGCGTCAGTTGGTAAACGACGCGTCTGTAGGTAAACGACACGTCTGTAGGTAAACGACGCGTCTGTTGTTAACGACGACTGTTTCCGAACAACGCGTCGGATATGTCTCTGACGCGTATCTGACCCGTGTCGCCGTGTCCACGTGTCCGACACGGCGACACGTGTCGGACACGGCGACACGGCAGTTCCTAGGCGTATCCGTGCAACATAGAGTATGACAGGTGTGTGGTAGGCATTCATTGTGCCTGTTTGTATTGGTCATGCCGAAGGCTTGTGGGCTATGCCTGGCACGACATGGGGCCTATGCCACGTAGGCTAGATGCTAAATGAGCATTCTATGGGTTGACACGAGGCAAATTCAAGCATGATTCTCCATCTTGTTGTGCCTTGCTAGGCAAAACAATTTTGTGCTGTGCCTCGGGCAGCCTGCCCTAGTTGACACGTCTACCCTAGATCATTCCATATCTAATGAAATCAATGATGAAATAATATATGTTAATAAATTTATACTTGGGTCAACAAGTGAGTCGGCAGGTGCACATCTTGACATACCGAGGTCAAATAAAATATTAAAAGTATATCTTCCATGAGAAAGAAATATCATATCTCATATGTTTCTGATCTTAATATTAAAAAAATACCTCGGATATCCTAAATATTATATTTGAAACTTAGTTCATAGAAATGATTTTAGTTGGGATATGACCAATTGATCTATTCTTGTAATCAAAATATAATCGATGTACATAACTAATATTATATACTCACTTTTTGATTTATGTTAAAATAAACATGAATAATCTGACATACATCTTCAATCTTCTAAGATTAAATATAGTAAATCTCAAAGAAAATTTACTAAATCATATCATATGAGAATGCTTTGGGCTATACAAAGCCTTTCATAATCTGCACACCACACATATCTTCTTAGGAATAGTGAATCTTGGTGGCTGATACATATATATTTTTTCTTCTAGAATATAATAAAGCATTGTAATTCTTACAAATAATTGATACATAATCAATTTGTTTGATCTTGTAATAGAAAGTAATAACCTAATAGTTATCAATTTTGTCATATAGAGGATGTGTATTAGTAGGTAAGATCCATAAGTCTGTATAAAATTTCTCACTATCAACTTAGCTTTGAGTTGACAAATCTTTTCCTTGGGTCCTATTTTTACCATATACATCAATCTACATTAAACTATTGGCTTAACTTCTTGTTTTGTGATGAGATTTCATTTATGATTATTTGTGATTGCTCTCAATTTTTCTAATATGGTTCATCATCATTCTAAATGATTAAGTACCTCGGAAAGAGTATTTGAGAATTTATAACTTTCAAGCGAGGATAAAAACTAGAATATTTAATGTCAAAATGAGAATAAAAAAGTATTCAAGATAAATAATACTTACTAGAACATGTTTTTAGTATTTTTTGTAAGTAATTGGAAGATCTAAGTTATTATTCTGAGTTGGGTCAACAAATATTACAAAAGATTTATCTGGAATAAATTTTGGATATATGCATCTAAAATGTACATTTAGATTAGGCTCATCAAGTTTCCCTATTGTCATCTCACTCTCTTGGGTAGACCCACACCTTGTGTCTCGTGGGACACTTATAGACTCATTTTTAGGTGAATTATCCTATGAGATGTGTCACCATTTTTTGTAAAACTAGTCATACTAATCATATTTGGTGTAGACATACGAACATAATTATTATTACTCCTTTGTGGAGAATAAAAGTTGGACTTAGAAAATAGCCTACTACTACAATATTTGAATGTACATTTTCTTGGATCGAGTTTTTAAAAAAGGATTTGTTCTTGAAGAACTTAATATTAGTACTCATAAATGCCTTATATTTTATGGTAAAGAACACTTATATCTTTGATGAGTATTTGAGTACCTAATATAGACATACTTGATTACATGTGTAACCATCTTTTCCCTGCTTGGAGAGATTTTGAATGAAAAAATAATACTCAAAAATTTTGCGTGAAAGATGAAATAGTCACTCTCATGGATATATGAATTGGTATGAGTTACAACATGAGAGAATGAAAAATGATATTAAGTTGATTAAGAAGTTAACAATTAATATTATTTTTTCCTAAAATTGTTCAGACATATTCTTATGTAAGAGTATCATAGTCATCTCAATTAAATATTGTCTATTCTTCATCTTTCTTATTATGTGCAAGAGTATTAGCACATAATATTTGATTAATTATTTCATGCTATTTGAAGAAATAAGAAAACTAGTTAGAAGTATATTTCAATATATTATCACTTCTCAACATGTTAATGTTAGATCCAAAATGACTTTGTATTTTTTCATAATTTTTTTAAATAGAGTGTGTGATTTTTCTATGAATATTGACTCTCATATAACTCGAATATAGTTATGAATAAAAATAATAAAATATCTCAATTCATTATATGTGGTCATCTCACATGGTCTTTAAATGTCTGAGTGAATCATATGAAATTAGAGGTATCAAATGGGCCAGGAAGCCTTGGACTGGCCTTGAGGCACGACCTGACTTAGATGTGCTTGGCCCAACACAACACTGTCTAGAATCGTGCCTGGGTCCATGTCGGGCTGGCTTGAGGCACTGCTCATGCCGTGCCATGCTGAGCTAGCCCGGGCCTTGTGCCGGGCCAGGCATGGCCTAGTACCCTGGCTTGAAGGCATAGTTCATCGGCACGACCCCAACCGTGCTTCACCCCCCAGCCCCAGTTGGTCAAATCTCGGGCTAGTGTTCATGTGAGTCTGCGTTCGAACCCTGAAATCTTAATGATCAAACCTGACTACATGAACCTCCTACAAATTCTAGAAGTCGAAGCTTTTGGAAAATATGATCATTGGGACGGTTCATGGTCCTGACCCAAAAGTAAAAAAATGTGTTTTAAGCCGTTTGATTTGGCCCCAATATCTAGGGGTAGGAATCAAATGGCTGTTGTGATTCTGTCCATTTGAAATATTAAAGAAATTAAAAAAAAAATAAAAAAATGATAGTTTTTTAAAATTTTATTTTTGAAATCTATATATATACCTCATCTAATTCTTAAATATATATTTATTTTATCTAATCTTTCTCTCCCTCTCATTTATTATCTCTCCTCTTGGCTTTTTTGTTTCTCTCTCTCTCTCTCTCTTTCTCTCCCCTTTCAGTTTTGACTTTTGGGACTCATATGCGGATTGTCGATTGTGAAGCGGACATCATAAAGCAACCAAGATTTTACATATTATGAGTATTAAATTTTTAATTTTGTTAAGTTTTGTTTTATTTTTATTTTTATTTTAATTAAAAGTTTTAGTTTAATTAATATACATTAATATTTAATTTTAAAAAAAAATTTACAATATTATTAATAAACTAATAAAAAAATAAAATTACAAATAATAATTCTAATGATGATAACAAAATTAATTTAAACGTAAATATAGAAAATTTTAATATGGATAATTATAATCCTACGGAAAGGTCTGAGGCTACCGAAATTTTGTTTTCTCCAGTTATCTCGACCTAAATATCTAAAAAATAAAAAACTAAAAGAAAATCAATAGTCTAGACTCATTTTAATATTATACTACATAAAAATATTAGGGATACCAATGAATAATCGACACAATATAAATATTGTAAAAAAATATTAATTTGTAAGAGTTTATGTGAGACTAAGCACCTTATGGGGCATGCTGAATAATGCACCTAAAAATATAGTGTATTAGATCCTAGGAAAATCCAACTCAGCAGTGAGACATTTGAAGTTGGATCCAATTCAACCTCTATGTGGATTCTCTTCATATACCGTAACGAGTTAGAGAGGGAAGACATGACCAAATTGATCACTATGATGGATTTTCCGATTAGTTTTTGGAGGATCTAAATGTAGTTAGTATCATTTAGACTTATTTTTAGCTTGCATATTATAGGATACTCAGGTCCACATCTAGGAACAACATACTAAAATATTTTAACTTAGAAAAAGAAATAATAATTAATGAATTTAGGAAATATACTAGAATGATGTCTGTGATATCCGATATCTGTACTAGTCACGATAATATATTTTATGCATATCTCATCGCTCACTATGTAGTATCTAAATGTATACAAAATAAAAAAATTAGAATTTTTAGAGAATATAATATAGTATCATATTCGATAATGCATCTAACAATGAAGTACTCATTAATATTTTTGTTAAAAATATTAGAGACGAATAATTAGGAGAGATTTTTCATATTAGATACATGTGTCATGTCATTAACCACATAGTATAAGCAAGGTTGAAGATTGTTTCTATCATTTTAAAAAATATACGTAATTCACTAAAATTTTTTCGTATGCTTCACAGACAACAGAAGTTTGGTAGTATCTATTTGTCTGCGGGTCTAAAGAAGAGAATTTTTAATTGGATGTGAGACACCATTTGAATTACATATATATGATGTTGGAGTTATGTGATGGATACGAACATATGATATTCGACTACATTAATAATAAGAGTGATGAACTTTAAATTAACGATACTGATTGGGCTACAAGAATTTTATTTATTAAATTCCTGAAAATTTTTTATGACACGATGAACACTAGTTTGTCAGTTTATACTTTCATGACTTGTATTATACTTAGAGGTATCAACCGGGCCGGGCCGACCCGAACTGACATGAGGCACTGCACGATTCGGCCATGCATGGTCTGGCATGGCATGGGAATTTTCCGTGCCCGTGTTCGTGGCGTGCCTGTCCACGGCACCAACCATGCGGTGCCATGCCGAGGCCAACTAGGCCTCGTGTCGTGCCTGGCCCAGCATGGAACCATGGCCCATTGGTGTGGTACCTTTGCACGAGGTGAGAAACCACCCAACAGTAGAAGCTGAGCCCGACGGGCAAGACTCACCATGCCCCGAAGTGAAGAAAAATCACAGTGTCGCTGTGCCGTGCCGTTGAAACCCTAATTTTTTTAAATTAGGGGTTCGGCGGTGCGGCGGCACCACAGTGCGTGATGAAACCTTAATTTTTTTTAATTTAGGGGTTTGTAGGTCCGACGATGTGTGATGAAACCCTAATTTTTTTTAAATTAGAAGTTCAGTCCGATCAGGCTGAACCCGTCAAATTCGTGTCATGGGCCTGTGCCAGGCTAACATCCACAGAACCGTGTTGGGCCAGACACGACATGATACAGTAACTGTGCCGTGCCTGGCCCGACACGGAAGCACGGTCTGTCGGCTAAAAATGGGCCTGCCCAGCCCGACACATTTTGTTTGACATCTCTAATTGTACTCAGGTACATATGCAATATTAGTAACATGCTTAGGAAGTTTAGAGATGACCTGATATTTAGTGACATACATGTCGAGATAAAAATCAAGTACATAAAGTACTGGTTTGCCATTTTATTACTTTATTATTTGGCTGCTTGTATGAATTTTAGGGTTAATGTGGAAGGGGTAGAGAATATTTTGACATATATATCCTTGTGCATGAACCAAGAATACTAATATGAAGGGTTTATTCACGAGAAGCTGACTAAGTTATTTACATACTACGATACTAGGTATGGTGGTAGTAATAGTTAGGCTTTGAGTACAAACATATATATCATATTCAAAGATGATGACTTTTTCATTTAGTTAGCGAGGGGTAAATGATTGGGTAGATTGTCGAATAAGAACAAGCTATCTCGGTACTTAAATATTGATTACTACTCAATCATATCTTATACCGATAATAAGAACATTTATATTTTACAGTGATAAAAATTATATAAGTCCACCTATCACGTACTATCTAAGATACAAGATTTACTGACTTCTTTTATGTCGAGCATAGCATCGAAGTCTAATTTTTTAGTTGTAGTAAATATGATTTCAAATAGAAGATTGAGATTACTACGACAAGATATTATTGAGATATTAGCATACATGAAGGATTGAAATGATTAGAGCTCGGGCATCCAGGATTGTGCTACAATTATAATAAGAGCGGAGGAGTTGGTTGCTAATAATGATTCGTGAGACTTTGATAATGACTGAGATTGAACCTACCGTACTGCCTACGATCTATCACTAGTGATACTATCATATGCTTATGAGATTGATTATTTTTAGATTATCTTTGTCTATTTATTTTTGTCATTTGAGCTTGCTATTTTTATCGTTATTTTGTTTTTTATTTTTTTAGACACTTATTTTATGTAATTGATATTTTATGTTTATGAGTTTATCTTTATTGTATTAATTTTTATATTTAAATAATTTAATCTTGTTTTGTTATTTTGTAATTTATACGTGTTTTTAGTTGTGAGTAGTGATAGTAATTTTGTTTTTTTTTATTGTATTAATTTAATTAATTAATTTAGCATTAAAATTTAAATTTTAAATTATATTTGAAGTTTGGGATGACCTGATTTTGAACGGGCCGAAATGGCATGACACTGCATGTTCCGACACGACGCTGCATATTCCGACACGACCCTGAACTAAAAGTGTCAATGTGCCAGCCCGACCTGACCTGATTTTAGGTGGCCCAACCAGGTCACTGTGTTGTGCTTGGTACGATATGGTATAGTAACCGTGCTGTGCCTGACCCAACACAGTTTCATCATGCCAGGCTTGACATGGCCCGTCAGCTTGGCAAGTGATGAAATCGTGCTGGGTCGGGCTCGTAGGGGCTAATTTTTAATTTTTAATATATTTAAATTTTTTATTCAGAATAGTTAATGTTTATATAATTTTTATACTTTACAAATTTTTGTTATTGTTTTTATTTAGTAATTAGTTAATGTTAATTGCTAACTATAAATAAATAATTAAATTTAAAATTTTTATTTTATTAAATTTAATAAAACATCAAGTTTATTTATTATAATAAACAATTTAAATTCTTAAAACTAAATGTGTATCAATGTAACTGTATGAATTAATAAAACATTAAACTTAAATATGAATAAAAATTAAAAACTAATGCAAAATGAAAATTCACAAAAAATAAATATTCAAGGTTTTACTTTTAAGCATCAATTCACAAAGGCACAAACTCAAAGTAATATCACAACTAAAAAAATAAAAAAACACATACAATGTAAATGAATAAATCGAAATCAAATATCAGATATCAGTTTTTCAATCGTCAATTATCAACATCATCAATCGTCATATAATTTTCAATACTAATAGCACACGGATCATCATCAGCAATCAACTCCTTCGCTATTGCTGTAATCTCAGCATGATCCTGGATGCCTAAGCTTGAATCCCCTCAATCCTTCATATATCCTAAAGTCTCAATAATATTTGGACGTAATCTTGATCTCATATCCGAAATCATATTCACTATAACAGAAAAAGTAGACTCCGTTGCTATGCTCGATGCCAGAGGAGTCAGTAGATCTCGTGTCATCTTATATAACAGAGAAAAGGTGGACTCGTATGATTTTTATTACTGTAATATATCAAGATTCTTAGTATCATAATATGATAGGATTGAGCAGTAATTGGTATCTAAGTACCGAGATAATTTGCTCCTATTTGATAGTCCACCCCATCGTTTCTCTTTCGCTAATTGAATAAAAAATTTATCGTCTCTGAATATGATATTCATGTCCGTACTTAGAGCCTCACTATTACTATCATTATACTTAGTATCGTAGTATGTAAAGAACTCAGTCAATTTTTCGTGAATTAACTATTCAGGTAAATCTTTCAGGTTCATGCACGAGGAAATGTATGTCAAAATATTCGTTAACATTTTTACCTTAATTCTAGGGTCTATGCAAACAGCCAAACAATAAAGAGATGAAGTGATGAACCAGTACTTTAACTATTTGGTTTTCATCTCTACAACTATATCGCTAAGTGTCAGGTATAGGTGTCAAATAGGCCAGGCGGCTCGGGCCTGACCCGAAGCCTAACACAGTTCATTGGTGCCTAGGGCAGTATGACATGCTACAGTGCCGTGCTCGTACCCGTGCCAGGCGCACCCTCAGCACCAGTCGTGCTGTATCGAGCCGAGGGATTTTGGCCCGTGTGTCGTGCCAGGCACGACATGAGTGCTTGACACATGGGCACAACACGGGTGACCACGCATCGAGCGTGGTCACGATGGGAGGATGACATCCCGACAAGCTGATGCCTGACGAGCGAAGCTCGGCAAGCTCCAAAAGGGCGATGGCGACATACCGAAATTCTAATTTTTTTTAAAAATAGGGTTTGGCCCAACCCGAACTGGGCCAATCCGGGCCAAATTAAGTGGATTTTGGGTCACGGGCCCGTGTGGGGCCAGACCTAATCCGAACTAAGTTGTGGTAGGCACGACATAGTACTATAGCGTGCCATGCCAGGCATGGGATGCCAGCTCAGTGGGGCCCAAAAAAACTTAGTTAGGCTGGGCTGGCCTGTTCCGTTTGACACATCTAGTTTCAGGTCATCTTTATACTTCCTAAATATGTTATTAATGTTGCATATGCATTTGAATGCAATGCAAGTCGTAAGAGTATAAATTAATGAATACATATTCATTGTGTTATAATAAATCTTCAGGAATTTTATAAATAAAGTTATTATAGTCCAGTCAGTGTCATTAATAATAAGTTTGTCACTTTTATTATTGACATAATCGGATATTACGTATTCGTATCCAATACATGACTCAAATATCAAGTATGTATAATTCCAATGGTATCTCATATCTGATTGAAATTTTTTCTTTCTAAGATTTGCAGACAAATAGAGACTACCGAACTCTTGTTGTCCGTGAGGTGTGTGAATATATTTTTGTGAGTTACGTATATTTTCTAAAGTGTGGCACACACCTCATCTTTGCTTGTACTATCAGGTTAATGATGTGACGCATGCATCTAACATGAAAAATCTTTCTTAATAGTCTATCTATAATATTTCTAATAAATATGTTAATCACTACTCTATTATTAGATATATTATCGAATGTGATATTAAAAATTATATTATGAATTTTATATTCTCTAAATATTTTTATCATGCACTCATAAATAGTCGGGTCATCATGATGATGAAGAATCTCAGAGAATATTAAATTTTTTTTATTTAGTGTCCATGTAGAATCTACACAGTGAGCGGTGAGGAATGTACAAGATGCTTCATCTTGACTAGTCCAGATATCGTGACTAGTCTAGAATTCTTAGGGTCGTCTAATTTTGTCCCATAACTGTCGAAGGCGAAATCAAACGGTTTAGATTAATTTTTTTATCATTAGGTTAGTTTGACTGTCGAACCAACCCAAATAGTTCATTCCAGAAGCTTAGGTTTCTGGAATGGAGTGGCGGGCAAAGAGCTCAGGCATCGGACTCAGGTCGAAATAGATCGCGAGTCGGGCTCGGGCCTGATGGAAATTTTGGATCCGTCAGGCCTCTGGTTTGGGTTTGGGGCGGGAGGTTGGGTCTGGGCATATCTCAGCTCGTGCCGAGATACCATGCCCATGGCCATGGTACCGGGCCGTGCTGGCCTGGCATGTGGCCCAGTTGGCCTAGGCACAGCACGGAA
The DNA here is from genome assembly GCA_029783825.1 of Sapria himalayana. Taxonomy (NCBI): domain Eukaryota; kingdom Viridiplantae; phylum Streptophyta; class Magnoliopsida; order Malpighiales; family Rafflesiaceae; genus Sapria; species Sapria himalayana. The sequence goes on from JAREIK010001156.1 coordinate 3,953,184, forward strand.
TGAGCTGTGCCATGAGCAGGGTCGGCACAAGCACATGTCATTTTTGTACCATGCCGGTCTTGGCCTGAGTTGTCCGGTCCATTTGATACATCTATCCGGCACGACCTGACATGATCCCGCATGACCCAGCAAGTCCAGGCATGATCCAGCCTGAATCGGGTATGAGCCGGGCTAGCGGACCATGTCGGGCCTGCGGGTCATGCCAGGCTAGCACTTCTTAAGCCATGTGCCAGGCATGGAGACCCAATCAAGCCATAAAAAAAAATGGGCCGGGCCAGCCAGGCCCGGCCCATTTGACACCTAAATGAAATGAGCCCTCCTAGTACCTTTATGACGTACTGAATAGGAAGTTCTAGTATGATTTTCTTGCTGACACTCCTCATAATTAATAGTCGTTACTCATCTAATGCTAAGATCTAAAATTTTTAGCTTCTCAAGTTAATGATATTTTAATTGCGAGTGAATTACTAGTAATCAATAATAGATAGATATTCAGAAGGGCTCATGTGAGTTGAGAAGAATATATACTATAAATCTTGCTCAATTCCTATGGAAGTCATCTCTTTTGTCTAATGATCTTATAAAAACTCACTCGAATAAGAGAAAATAATGTCATAATCTTGTTGCTTCGTAAAATATTTGATAAAAAATAAATTATTATAAAAACTTATTCATATAAAATATATGTTATTAAAAAGAAACTAACATTGATTACATGTAATATGCTTGAATAGGCTATAGGCTCAATATAAAAAATAAAAAAGTATGATTACATGTAATGTGCCTGAATCGGTTGCACCCAAAAAATAAAATTTGGCTCATTCCTCCAAATAGAGAATCAGTGTACCATGACAAATAGATGTGGTCATCAAAGAACCAAATTGAGTAGGTTCAATTGTACGTTGTATAACATCTATACCTTGAAAGGTCATTGCTACTTAGGGTGCAATGCTCAATATCTTTCATGAGTATGTCCCGATCTTCTACAAAAAGGATACATCCTTTTTGCCTCTCAAAATTCCTCTGTCAAGTGTCATGTCTCCCATCTGCCTCATTGCTACCGTGTGATGAAGGCACTACAATCCAATAACTCATCATACTAATTCCATTCAATTGAGATATAGTTGTAGATGTTTGAGTCACTTCCTGATATACCTATGAGAGACAAAAATATAGTCTCCAAGAATCAATGTCTACAAAACTACATATTGCACTCCCAAAGAATGCATGTAACAAATGCTTCACATATGCTTTCCAAGTTTCTTTAATATAATATAGTGTGTTAATATCGCTATCATGTCAATAATCCTCTTTGATAGTTGTGTCCAATTTATAAATGAGTTGTCTCATCATGATTTGTTAATTTACACATCAACAATTGAGTAATACTATCATATAAATGAAACATCTTCAAAGAATATATTTGAAACAACAAAGATTCAATTCCTCTTGTAAATATCGTAAGAACCAAATATACTTGATACACTGAGATCAAGTGATTGTTACAAGTGCATTAATAATTGTTTTTCGATTAACATTGACTTATCAGTTTCATTTTTAAATGAATTTTCCAATAAGTGACTCGCATATTATTGAGTCACAAATTAGATTCTCACTTACGTTGCCCAAAGGGAATATGTATATGTTTTCAATTTTTACTAAGTTATCTTCAATGATACTTCATTGATTCTAATAATTTTCTTTTTTTTTTATCTCACAACATGATACAAATATTTTGGAAAATTCATGTTCACTATTTTTTTTTTGTACTAGTAACTCACGATGTAACGTTCATTATTTTTTATGAGTATGTCCTAATCTCACACAAAAAAATATATCACTATTACCTTTTTACCTCTTGTAGTTTATCTATTAAGTCTCCCATCTCTCATTGACATTATGTGATGATGACACCACAATGCTATGATTTATCATACTAATTCCACTTTATTGAGATATAGTCATAGATGTTTTACTCACTCTATGATAAAACTTTGAGAGGTAGAAATATATTTTCTTCGAGAATTTGTGTTTACAAAACTATTTATTATTCTCTCAAAGAATCCATGTAAAGCTTACTACACATTTACTTTTCAATTTTTTTTAATATAGTCTAGTCTATCAATATCAATATCATACCAACAATTTTCTTTAATAGTTATGCCCAAGTTATATATTGAGTTATCTCATTCTGATTTGTTAATTTGCACATCAATAATTGAGCAATATTATCATATAAATGAAATATTTTTGAAAAATATATTGAAACAACCAAGTCCCAACCTCACTTGCAACTATCACAAGGGTCAAACATAGTTGATACGCTGGAATCAATTGATAGTTACATGTGCACTTATTATTGTGAATCAATTAATAATTAACATCCACTTACTAGTCTTATTTTGAGATGATTTTTTAATAAGTGACCCGCATATCATTGAGTCATAAACTAGATTTTCACCGACGTTGCCCAAAGGGGAAATATGTATGTTTTTAATTTTTACTAAGTTATCTTCAGTGATGTCTCACTGATTGCAATAATTCACTTTCTTTTTTTATCTTACAACATGACTCAAATATCAAAAAAAAAAAAAAAGTTATACAAATCACTATGATTTTATGTGAATTAGTGAAAATAAAAGTTTATACTTCTTAAAAAAAGAACCCACAATTTTTCTTGACCAGAACATCTTGATGAAGATTTTGCATCACTATTTCTTTGTCGATCACCATTAGGCTTGCTGCCATCATCATAAAAATTGATCCTACCCACCTGAAAAACATGATTTTTCTATGGTTGTTATCTCCGTTGCAAAAGAAAACCAAAATACCTACTATACATGGGCATTTTACTATTATAGAATGGCGGCAATATTGTCATCGCTGCAAACTGCTAGTGTATGTTTTGCGCCATCACTCGTGCATCCTGAAATCAGTGTCACTTCATTGTAAATCACTTTCAATACCATTTTAAGCCAAAATTAGGATTGCTTTGGGAAGGAGATGGGAGAGAGAGGGGCAAGTGAGGAGCAAAGAAAAATTAAAGTTTATTAAAATGTAAAATTTTAGTTTAGAATACAATATAAATCATATATATATGGTTTGGGGCAACTCATAGGTTGGTCACTCCCACATTGAAAAAAATATAATAAAAAAAATAAACTAAAATTCAATAGTTCTAACGAGTGCCTGATGATACTTATTTTGAGTAGGATTGCCTGAGTTTTCTTGAAATGGTTTTAACATACTTGAAAGATTAGATAGATCTGAAGTTTTGAGGGTAACTTCATCAGATAGATCACCTTACCCACCATATTTAGTATGTGAAAAATTACTTTATTTTGTCATATCAAGGCCTTGTGAACTTTATTGGGTTTGAGTATGAAGGGTAATCTTATAAGTATCAAATCACATATTTGATATTGTGCATCTCATTTTTTTCTATTTGGCCATTTCTTGAATAGTTTGGTTGTTTTGTTTAAATAGACTTTAGTCAAGTTTATTTATTCTTACTGCTCTATAATAAATTGGTAGGAGAATTATGTCACATTTATAAATTATTGTCAAGTTTTAATCATATTTTTTTATTAAATAAATTTGTAATGAGCTAAATTTATGAAAATACGTGTGTTTTTTATTTTACATGGTAAATGATTTGATGCGTAGGTTTCAAATTTAATCGGTAGACCTATTGTGATGATTAATTTGACCATGTCTTTCTTTCATAACTCATTGTGATATATGAATGGGGTTAACATAGAGGCTAAATTAGATCCAACGTCAAAGACTCACTGCTCAAGTGGGTTTGCCTAAGATCAAATACACTATATTTTTTGATGTATTATTTGACATGTTTTTTTAGTTGCACAGTCTCACATATACTCTAACAGATTAATATTTTTTTATAATATTTATATTATATCAATTTTTCATTGATATCTCAAATATTTTTATCTTCTATAATGTTAAAGTTAGTCTATATTATAGATTATCTTCTAGTTTTTTATTTTTTAAATGTTTGGATTGATACCATAAGAGAAAATAAGGTTCTGGCGGCCCTTGCCTCGGAATTTTCGTATAGTTTTGTTATTCATATTAAAATTATCTATGTTTACATTAATATTAATCTCATTCTTGTCATTAAATTCATTATTTGTTATTTAAGATTTTTCTTAGTTTATTAATTATTTTATAAATTCTATTTTTTAAATTGAATAATATTTGTTATTAAATTATTAATAAAAATCAAAATGTAAAAACTAAATAAAATTTTAAAAATAATATTTGTTTGGCATTTGACCGTTTATGGAACGCCGATTCCCGAATCCTGATTGCCTAAGTTGATGTTCGATATCTGAATTTATGTCCACGACATAGTTCGCATACTAGTCCCAAAAGTCAAACACCCGAATGAGACTAAGAGAGTGATAATTTAGACTTTAGAAATTTAAGAAATTAAGATAAGAGAGAAAGACAAAGAATGTAAGGTGTGAGATTGAGAAGTGAGATAACAATATATATATAGATAATATAAAGATTAAAAAAAAAAATTTTATTGAATATTTTTAAATTTTCAATGTTTTTTTAGGGTAGAAATCTGATAGCCGTTGGTTTTTCTATCCTAGTCATTGGGGGTGCATCCATTGATTGGATTCATCTCGGTATAATTTTTTTACCGTTGGGTCAGTTCAGTTCGACAGTTCTAGAAGGATCTGGAATCGAGCGTGTGTCGAGCCCGACTCTTAGGCACGAGCCGAGCATGATGGCTGACGGATCACGGGTCATGGGAGCTTGAAACTTGGCAATCGGCCCGAGTACCGGGGCATTAGGGCATGCTCTTGGACTGTGCCTTCAGATCAGGTAGTTGGGTCATGCCTGGTTTGGCACGGGCCCGACACCCCTTGGTCCGATACAACATGATTCTTGCCTCAAGCCGACATGATGCGGGTCCAAGCATGATTCTGGATTATGTTGTGATGGGTCAGGCATGACTCAGTCAAGCCGTGCCTCGTGCCGGCCCGGGCTGCCCGCCCCACTTGACACTTTTAATTATATGATATTGGATAACCTACATATCGGGTGTTCCCAAATATTAAAAAAAAAAACAAAATAAAAATTAAACTAAACCTTAATACTTTTATTTAAGCTTAGACGTATATGTTACAAATACTTAATTTGGAAGAGTAGAAAGTAACTTATGGTCCCGTGAGAGTTTATATGGAGTATTTATAATTTTCTCACGGGTAGGTATGTACAAAGTGACTATCAAATTATTTTGAATTTTTTTGTGCCAAATAATAATTAATCTCAATATGGCTAGTCTATTTGTGAAATACATATTTATAGTAATGTATCGAGTTCTCTTAGTGCCACAATACAATAATATTAGTCTTTAAATTGGTAAGAAAAACTTTTCCAAGAAGTGATTGATATACTGAGGCTCATAAGGAACATATAATTACATCCCTTAGTATGTTATTATTATTAAAACAATGACAATTCTAAATTAAAAGAAAACAATAACATCCTATACTTGTTATTATAAGAAAGGAATCTTAAAATACTCGGTTATCAAGTGGTGGTATTAGAGGGAGGTTGATGATATCATGCATGAATATATTAGGTTTTAATTATTTAGATGTTGCATGTATAAATGTCTTGATTAAACAGACACATTCTAGTCTATGTCGACTAAACAATTCAATTATATGATAATAGATTTAAGTAGTTATGTGTTTTGATGCATTTCATTTAAGGGATGTAATTTTGTGTTTGTTAATATGTAACTTTTTGCTTGGAGATGTAATTTTTTTATGTTTTTGTGCTTTGTTTTAACATTTTGTAATTATGATGGTTGTTGCGGCCAATGATAGGGCAGATGGTGATAGACAAAACCAATGAAAGTGCTGGTGGTGACATTCAAAGCTAGTGATGGTGCATGTGGAGGTTGTCATGGCCAATGATAGTGTTAGTGGTGGTATTCAAAGCCGGTGACTGTGCTTGTGGAGGTTGTCGTGACCAATGACAATACCGGTGATGGTATTTGAAGCTAATGACGGTGCATATGGAGGTTGTCACAGACAACGACAATGTCAATAGTGGTAGTTGTCACAGTCAGTGATGATCCTTTTGGAGGTTGTCGTGGCCGATGATAGTGCTAGTAGTAGTAGTCGCACTCGGCGATGATGCTTATGGAGGTTGTCGCAGCCAACGACAGTGCCGATAGTAGTAATCATAGCTGGCGACAGTCCCTGTGGAGGTTGACACGGCCAACTTTTGTGCTTCTGGTGGTGCTTGCAGCTGGCGATGATACTTGCAGTGGTTGACACAGTCAAATATGGTGCCCTTGGTGGTGATTGCAGCTAGAAATGGTGCATGTGGTGAAACTCACGGTGGTAGAGGCTGAAAACGAAGGAGAGCACATCCAAAAATGATCAATAACTATCAGGGTTGAGTTATAATGTCAAGTTGTCCATCGGAGACCTAGAATAAAATCCATGCTAACCCATGTTCTATCTCATCTGCTTGGCAAGGTGACATGTGTGACATCTCCCTACTATTTTCATCACGTCCCTCCATAAAATAGGCCTTAAGATTCATCTCTCAATGGCATTCACAGTCTTGGCTATCCCAAATTGGTTGGTTAAATCTCTTGTGTGTATTTCCTAAATACAATACTCACCTAAAGACATGCAAGGAACGCACATTGATTTTTGTTTAAATAAATAGACATCCTAAAGGAGAACAAAATAGATTTTTTCAAAGTTGGGATAAAAGACACTCTTTCTTGATCCTATTAATGCAAGGGTTGATAAGGGTTTTCACCCTTGTGGATTTCAAAAAGAAAGAAGATAAAAGAGGGAGAAAAAGGTGAGTGAAGCAAAAAAATGAAAAAAAAATAATTAATAAAAAACTTTTTTTTTTGAAAATATAATAATTACTATATATATGATTTGGGATAATCACATATAGGGTGCTCCCAAATATTAAAAAAGAAAAAAAATAAAAATTAAATTAAACCTTAACACTTCTGTTTAAGCTTAAACATACATGTTACAATTACTCAGTTTGGAAGAGTGGAAATTAACTTATGGTCCTGTGAGAGTTTGTATGGGGTATTTATAATTTGCTCACGGGTAGTTATGTACAAAGTGACTATCAAATTATTTTGAATTTTCTTGTGTTAAATGATAATTAATTTCAATATGGTTAGTCTTTTTGTGAAATACATATTGATAGTAATGTGTCGAGTTGCCTTATTGTTACAATACAACAAAATTTATCTTTTAATTGGTATGAAAAACTTTTCCAAGAGGTGAATGATATACTGAGGCTCATAAATAGCTAATGTCATAGCTCTGTATTTTGCTTCTACATTTGATTTAGAAAAAAAAATATGTTTATTATTTTTTTAGGAGGCAAAATTATCTCCAAAAAAAATATAAAATTTATAGCAGATCCATTCTCTGTGATTGTTTGAGCTCAACTAGAATTTAAATACGTTTATGATTTATGATTGAAATCTCACATTCTGGAGTATTTTTCACATACTTGAGAATCTTGAGAATTATGTTCATATGATTTTGTTTGAAAGAATTTAGAAATGATAATATTTGGTCTTTATACCATCAAATAGTTCAGTTTTTCTATCATTCTCATTTTTTATGAATTCAATTGGGGAATTGATACATGCAGACATATCTTTACTTGGATAAATTGATGTCAACATATGCACATTCTATCATATCAAGATCAAATAAAATATCAAAATTATATTTTTTTTCACAAAGAAATATCACACATAAGACTCTATCTATAAAAATAGTTTTAGTTGGGATGTATGTCATCTTTCATAATTGGAATATCATTGACGAATATCACTAATATCACATACCTGCCTTCAGTTTCACGTTGAAAAAAAAAACAAAAAAGTCAGACATGCATCTTCCAAGGCCAATGATGGTGTGTAGAAGATAACCTACTTAACATTCTGTAATCTACATACTATGCACGTGCTCCATGGGAAAGAAAAACATGAGAACTGCTACAGGAACACCTCTTCCTCGAGATGACCATAAAGAAATATTATTAATATTCAATTTATGTAATGTCCACCTGTGTGATGTAACAATAGAAAACAATAATTTAATTGTAATTATTTTAGTTACATGCGAAAAAAATATTTTAATAATCAGTACTATAAATCTATGTAAATTCATTAACTATTAATAAGACCTTAAGTTGATTATCTTTTTCTGTAAGTGTAATTTTTATCATGTATACCCATTTACATCTCACAACTAGCTTGAAGATTTTAGAACAAGATCCTAAGTATAATTTGACGTAATTGTACTTAATTTATTCAAGATAGTCTATTGTCATTTTGAATGACTAAGTATCTTGAAAATGATATCATGGATCTTGTAATTGTTATGCGAGAATAACAAACTAGAATATGTAGTACTTAAGCAGTAACAAGAGAATACTCATGATCAATGATGTTGAGTATAATGTATTTTTTGTTCCTTCTGTAGAGTAAATTAAAAGGCCTAAGTTACTACTTTGAACTAGATTGACTTACTTGTTAGGTGACTCTTCTGGGAAAGGTAGTGACGGTACTTGACTATTATCTATTTTTATGTTGTGATCATAAAATTTCCCATTGCTAATGTCACTCTTTTTAGAGAACTTATATATCATATTTAGTGGAACATTCACACTAGGATTATTTTCTTAGCACGAAGCTCTAGAAGTTGTCTTATTATTCTTTTCAAAGCTAACCATCCTAATATTATTAGGTGTAGGCCTATCAGCATGGTCAGTAGTTACCTCTCTACGAGGAGTAAAAATTGGTTATACCAAACATACAAATGTTTTAGTGATGGATATGAGAGATGTTAATATCTCAACAGTTTTACTCTTGGGTTTTAGAGATATTATTTATGATGAGTCTTGAATTCGTGACCTATCACCTTTGGACAAATGTACTTGCCATCATACTAAGACATGACCTCCAACATATGAATGCAACACAAGATTTTCTAGATGATGAATAATTTTAGTATTATTCTTGCACAAATATTTTTAACTTTAATTATTTTTATGCGATTTTATATGTTAGTGTTAGTGTAATCATGCTTTTTGCCATGTAAAATAATTAATAAAAAATAAATTATAATAATTTTGGTATATATGAAATTTATATAAAAAAAGGCTTAACATTGATATTGTAATGTTCCATGATCCATATAATATTGTCATTGACAATGATAATATCAAAAGTTTTAGATTTAATAATTAAAGTACATTGAGTGTGATCATCTATAATATGTGTATTGACTTTTAAATCTATGACACAAAACTCCAAAGTGAGATGATGAAAAGAAAAAACCATAGATGTAGGAGTATTTTGATTGGAATTTGCAATGTCCAAGGAAAGTATGTCTAGAATATTATTTTTGAGTAAACATATCAAGACCAATATGTGTACTCATGGATGGTCCAGTTGCCAAATCCTAAAATTATTTGCATGTATCATCATAATCAACATGCTAGACACACTCAAGTCAATCAATTTTTATAGATATAATAATAACTGTGTATCATCCACTATCCACTCATCTAATTCGACACGAGGTAGTTTATCCAATAAGTATCTTATATATTCTTTGCTTGTGAATCAAATTTTCACCGAAATAAACTATAATAAATACATATTTATTCTTAATTTTCACTAGGTTGTTGTTAGTGGTCTTGTATTTAATATAATCATCCCTTTCAACCAGAGTGAAACACACAAAAAAATATGCAGGATTGCTATGTCATGAATCATGGTAGGTACACAAGTGAATTTGCCTAAACAGAATGATATGCACTCACACAATCAACTTTTCAAAAGCATGAAAAATAAAAAATACAAATCCCATTTCTCCACCCCAAAAATAAAAAAAAAATATGTACTCACATTGGTCTAAGCACCTCACAACCCTTAATTGGGAATTTACTAATTTTGTATTGGTTTTGCATGTGTTTCCATATGAATTGCCGTGGTGGCTGCTGTAGTGGCCACTATAACTTGGATTGAACATGGAACAGTGGCTGTTGGGCATTTGAAAACTGATGTTTTTAAAGGTGAAAATGAAATATGATGTATTTTGTGTTCGTGAGGTGAGGTATACTTCTTAAGGCATTGGAACATAAGTTTTTATCAATTTCATTAACATGAAAATAATTCAGCATATTTATAAAAAAATATACTAGTTTAATACTTTCACAAAAAAAACATAATATTCATAAAATAAAAAAAAATAGACTCAAAGATAATAATATTTCAAAATTTTCATAAAAAGTTATAATAAAGTCATAAAATAGAGCAATTTATTTCAAATGAAGTCATTTTCTTCAAGGTCACCATTATTCTTATCTAATATATCATAGTAGAAAAATATCAACTCTTATGTTTTTTTATTTCATATAAATTTTTATCTTTATTGTTTGGCATGAAATTAAATTTATTCTCTTTACTTTTTGTTCACTTGTACCTAACAAACACTAAAAAATTATTATGTATAAATATTTTTAGTTTTTTTATAAAATTCAATATAATAACTTTATTTTGAGTGTTATCTTTGAATTGCATTTGTTTTCTTGTATAGGAATATGATAAAATCATGTGATTCGATGATGTTTGAGTCTTTTTAAAGTTGGATAACACAACTCTAATGGTATCAAACTTGAATAATTTATCATCTTGAAATCAACAAAGATTAAAGTGGAGAAGAAGATTTTTTTTTTCATGATCTATTTATCATCTGAATCAATCTTATTTATTAAGATAAGATTAACATTTTATTTTTTTGTATATCTTATTTTTTCAATCTAGTATTATACATTGCATTTATAGACTATTTAATATTTGATATTCAAGTATATTTCTTTTTTTTTGCATAGATCTATAAATAATAAAAGAAATAAATTTAAATGTTAAAAATTATAATGAAATAAATTTTTCTAATATGAAAATAAAAATATGTGTATTTTTGTGATTTTTATTTGTTTATTTTTATTTTTGATGCTTTTGATGAGAGCATTTAATTTGTGAGATGCAATTGTATTTTCTCATTATATAAGGGCATTGGTAGTATGACATCAAATATTGAGTATTGTTTATTTTATTTTTGTATTTCAATTTGTAACATGGTATCATAGTGATATTTGCAAAACATTAAAGTGTAACTCTTCCCCCTAATTTTCTTTTTTTCTCTCTTCCATAGTAATAGTAGTTGCACACCTACTATGTGCTACTATACTGCGATATTTTTTTTTTATCAATAAACCTTAGGTGGTGGTGGTGCAAGGGGTGTATGGAGGCTAATGGTGGTGAACGATGATGCATGGTGGTATTTAGGCAGAAACCCTAAATTGGGTTTCAACATATTTGAAAAAAAGTTGGGATAATTATTTTTTTTTTGTATTTTTGTGATACGATATAAATTATCGCATCAGAAATAGCTGGAGGAGAGTTTTAGTCTAGTCTACTCATTGCATGAGGGAAGAACACACTAGAAATATTTGTTGAATATTATTTTTAGAGCTGAGACTGAGAGTATTCACAATTGTGAGATAGACACGCTAGTTAATATAGTTATCTAGGGGCTGTCATAGAGTTCACCCATTGTTGCACTTACAAAGAGGAGTATATAAGGTCATTTCATTCTCTCAGGTATAATGTGATATGAGAGTGAGATTTCTAAAACATAAAAGTGTATCCCCTCCCCCTAGTTTTCTTTTTTTTTTTAATATTGCATTTAAACAATAGTTGCACACCCATTGTGTGTGACTACAATGCACACAAGTGCACAATAGCACAAGGAGTTGCACATAGTGGTGCACAGTAGTTCATGTAGTGATGAATTATAGTGTGCGTAGTGGTGCCATTGTTTTTTGGCTTGTCTAGATGCATGCTAGGGGAAGTCGAATTGATGCAAATGTGCTAGCAAATGCAACACGTGGTGGTTGTGCGATGTGATGATATTTTTTTCCTACAAATCATAGGTGGTGCTAGTGGTGTATGAAGGCACATAACAATAGGCAATGATGAATGGTGGTGCACAATGATGTTTGAGCATAAATCCTAAATAGAGTTCTAGTAGATTTGAAAAAAAAGTTTGGGTAGTCTTTTTTGTATTTTTTTGATGCGGTATGGATTATCATAGTAGAAATAACTGGAAGAGAGTCTCAGTCTTTTGTACTTATTACAGGAGAAAAGCTTATAATATAAATAATTATTGGATATTATTTCTAGATATTAGATTGAGAGCATTACTCAATTGTGAGAATGATCAATAGGCTATTAGAGTGTATGTGTCAAACGGATCATGTTGAGTCAGCTTCACTTCTTTTTTGGTGGCTTAGTTGGGCCACCATACCATTCTAGACATGACACAAGTTGGGTGCTCTGGTAGTGTCGTGTCAGCATGGCCACATGGTAGGTTATCCCATCACGGTCACATGATAAGTCAGCCTGGAATGACTTGATGGTCAACTTTTTTGAACTGGGCATGACATGTCGAACCAAGTTGTGCCAGGCTGGATGGAAATGGCACAACACTGCCACTGCAAGACAGGCCACTTGCCATCCTAGTGATCAATTATCTAGGACCCCATCTCCACGGCCCATGGGTCATGGGTGTCATGGTTTTGTTTCTTCACATAATTTAATTAGTTAAGTAATGTATCAAATACTCGTTAATGAGAGTATCTTGTTAACTGTGATTCACAAATGCATGGTTCGTATAAGTAGTATAATAGATTTTTGTTTAGATATTGACCACACATGAATTGAAACGACAATTTAATTATTCAATAAGAGATAATTCATTTTTAGTAAAATGTATATTTAGATTTTAAAATACTCTTAGATTCATAGTCTGAGTATTTAATCTATATGATACCTTTAAATCGCTTGACATATTTTATGTTAGACACAGAATAAAAGTTAGGGTGTTGTATGATGATCCTCCTACCCTAATGATATATAAGATGATTATCACCATTGAGCTATATATAATGGTGGTCATCTTATAGATATCTCTTCACTACATCATTATCGAAATAATAATTCATTTTTATATCAGTCATTCATAATCACATGCTTTTTAGGAAATTTCATCAATTTTCATTGAGAGTTATTTTTAATGAACACTCTTATTCTTTGGTTTCCATTGTTATAATGGTTAATGATTAATATGATTTGTAATTATTTATAATTTTGGCTTCCCTCGAGTTTCACAGTTGTGATCCATACAAGTAAATGTAGTTCATAAGATTTGTAACCACCTTAAAAGCCACCATTCTCTTCAATAACGATGTGACTCACACACTAGTGGTGAATTTCTTAGGAAAACGTGATATATTACATTCATTCTAATTGAAATTTCGTCTCTATAAGATATGTATAATAGATTAATATATACAAATATTTATATTTTTAGTTTCGTAAGCATCATATTCATAATGATTAATATACCCAAATTTTAGGGTTTGATATATAAGTTTATCTTATGCATTATAATTGGAAGGGTTGTCACCACCTTTCTATCATAACCATAAGTAAGTCTCGTGGTTTATTTGTTACTGTCTATCATGATATCATTGCACAAAGTTATTATTAGTAGAAATTATAATTCAAGTTCTAATAATATTCATAACATAAAATAAATTAAATTATTAATAAATTCATAATCCAAACTAATTATATTACACAATTCAAATTATATAAACCTTAGATCACGCTAATTCCATATAAATTCTTGATTTTATTCCTAGAGAAGAGGAGTTTGAGAGTTGCACCCCCCAAATCTAGGGATTAATATAAGTCGTACATTCTTTTATTGCTTGTGGAATTCCTAGGGACTACAATATTTTGTAGTCCATAGGGGGTTGTAATGCTATGAAATGACCACAGAGTGGATGGGGGTGTGGATTTCAATAAAATAAAATAAAAAATGTTTTTTTTGTTTTATAAAATAAGATAATTATAAACTATTATTTCATAAAATAAGATAATTATAAATATTATTTTATAAAATAAAATAAAATATTTTTATTTTATTAAAAAAATATTTTTATTTTATTAAAAAATATTTTTATTTTATAAAATATTTTATTTTATTTTATAAAATACCTAATATTTATAAAGATAATTATACATTTTATTTTAATTTATTTTATCAATATTTTTTAAGAATAATATTTATAAAGATAATTATTTTTTATTTTTATTTTATTTTATTATGCCGTGTCATTGCTGTATTCATATCCTAATTTTTTGAAATTTATCATGTCTCTGTATCCTGCCGTATCATATCCTCATGTTCGTATCCGTGTCTATGCTTCTCAGACTACTAAATCATATCACTTTTCGATAATAAGAATTTTAATATTATACATTGGTGGAAATCATATGAATTCACTTATCCCATGCTTTCTAAAATGACACAAGATTTATTGACTCCTCTGGTGTCGAGCATAGTATCGAAGTCTATTTTTTTTGTTGCAGTGAATGTGATTTAAATTAGAAGATTCAGATTATGATTAGATATTGTTGAAGAATTAGCACGTATGATGGATTGTAAGGATTCGAGCTTGGGTATCCAGGATCGTGCTGGGACTGCAGCAAAAGTCGATAAGTTAATTGCTGATGATAATTCATGAGATATTGATGACGATTGATGACTGATATGTGAATGAGATTGAGATATTAATGATTGAGCTAAGCGCCTGAGCTTACTTTACTGCATACGGCCTACTGCTATTGATACACTAATATTGATATCATTATTGATCATATGTTGATATATTTTTCTTTTTTATTTATCTTTTTTGAATTAACATTGTCTTTGTTTTTTTTTTTGTCATTTTACTTTGAGGCTTGAATCAGACACTTATGTTTTTTGTCATTTGTATTAGTTTATATTGATGTTTTAGTTTTTTTCAATGGGTTAAGAGACATTTTCCAGGCACGCCTTGACACGTGCCTGGGGGCAAGGCAAGGAAGAAATGCCTTGAGGCATTTGAAAAAAAGCAAAATACATGACAGGCGTCACCTTCTTCAGTAAATCGTGTTCAAGGTGCGCTTTGATCGCATCTTTCACACCTTGAAGAGGGATGCGTATGCATTTTGGGAGCTTACGTGTCCTTAAAAAAGGAAAAAAAAACTTTAAAATAGCTTACGACACTGCTCAATCTTTTTGACGACGTAAACCAGCTTGATCTTCTCCAGTGGCGATCTCATCTCGACTTCTGGGCTTAATCTGCAGGTATGTTACGTGCCCTCCTTTTCTTCATCTCTTCATCTGTCCCGATTTCCTCTTTCGATTTTCCTTTCTCACTTCTCTCCCGATCTCCCTCTTTTAATCTTTTGATCGCCCCTCTCTCCTGATCTCTCAATTTCCCCCTTCTCCCCTCTCCCCACTTTTGATCTCCTTGTCATTTTTTAAAATTTATTTAAGTGAACCTGTTATAATTTATAATGAGTCTCATGAAATTTTTTTTATCAATTAAACGAGTTAATCAAAAATATTTTTACCAATTAAATAATTTTGATTATTTTGACCAATAAAGAATTTTTTTTCTTTATCAATTTTTTTTGATTCAAACAACCTTTCTTGAAATAAAATTTGATCAATTAAACTAATTAAATTTTTAATTTCTTTTTTAAATTCCTCTAAAAAATATTGATTTTTAAAAATTTAAACTAATTAAACTTTGAATTTCTTTTTTAAATTCCTCGAAAAAAATATTAATCTTATATAATTTAAACCAATTAAATTCTTAATTTTATTTGTAAATTCTTGAAAAAATATTGGTTTTTTAAAATTTAAATTTTAAATTAATAAAATTCTGAATTTCATTTTTTTAATTCCTCTAAAAAATATTAGTTTTTTTAAATTTAAATTTTAAATTAATAAAATTCTGAATTTCATTTTTTTAATTCCTCTAAAAAATATTGATTTTTTAAAATTTAAACCAATTAAATTCTGAATTTTATTTTTAAATTTTTTTCAATTATGTCTTGTTAAATTATTATTTTTTTAGTCAAATATATTATTATATAGAAATGTGAATATTATTATTGATATTTTTTTAAGAATGAGTTCCTCTATTTTAAAAAATTCAAGAAAAGATTTTGTGTGAAAATATGTTATTAAAGTTTTTGATGAGCAATATTTGAGATATAAATTTTGTAATCATAGATATGCGGCAGGGGTGAATAGACTCAAGCATCACTTAGTCAGAACTCATCATGGTATAAAATCGTGTCTCAAAGTTAGTGAATATGTTAGATTGGAATGCAAAGAGACATTGATCAATTTTATGGATCAAAAAATAAAAAGAAATGAATTACTCCAAGAAATTGGTATGAGTCTAACTTCAATACATGAGAGTGTCTTAGGGAGTGAGAGTGGGAGCGGGGAACCTATACCTAGGGGAGGACCCATGGATAAATTTATCACTTCACAACCTCATCAAACTACTTTGAATTCAAGGTGGAAGCAAGAAGAAATGAAAGTAGTGGGTAGAAAAATTGCTAGGTTTATGTATTCAAAGGGTATCTCATTCAACACTGTGAATGATCCTTATTGGATTCCTATGATGGATACAATTGTAAATTTTGGGCTTGGGTTTAAGCTTCTATCTATGCACGAATTGAGAATATGAATTCTTAAAGAAGATGTGAATGACCTAAGTATCATTATGGAAGATCACAAAAAAACTTAGAAACAATATGGATGTTCAATTATGTCTGATGATTGGACAAATGGAAAGATTAGGTGTCTTATCAATTTTTTGGTGAATAGTCTTCCCGGTACTTGGTTTATGAAATCAATGATATTTCTGATACAATAAAAAATAGAAAATTAATGTTCAAATATCTTGATGATGTGGCTGAAGAAATTAGAGAGAAGAATGTTGTGCAAGTCATTACTGATAATATCTCTAATTATGTGAATGTTGGAATGAGACTTATGAAAAAAAAGAGAAGATTTTGATGGATTTCTTGTGCTGCACATTGTATTGATTTGATATTGGAGGATATTGAAAAGATAAATATTTTTACTACTATACTTGCTCGAACTAGGCAAGTAGTGAAGTTTATATATGGGCATACTTGGGTTCTTAGCTTGATGAGAATATTTACAAAAAATAATGAACTTTTTTGTCCAGTAATTACACATATTTGCTATTTTATTTCTTACTTTCCAAAGCCTTTATAAGCAAAAGCAAGCTCTTATAGTAATGTTCTCAGAAAAATAGTGTTCAAGCAAATAGGTTAAAAAGGTTGAAGGTCTGAAAGCTCGAAATAAAATGTTGTTTGATCCAAATTTTTGATCTCATGTTACTTTTTGCATAAAGATCACTATTCTATTAGTTATTGTCTTGAGACAGGTTGATTCAGAGGAAAGACCAGCCATGAATTATATTTATGAGTTATTAGATTCTGCTAAAGAGAAGATTACATTTAATTGTGGGGGTATGGAGACAAAATATGTCCCAATTTGGAGAAAAATTGATGCAAGATAGACTCCACAACTTCATTAACCTTTACATGTAGCAAGTTATTATCTTAATCCTCAATTGTATTATGAAGATAAGTTCTCTAATGTTGATGAGGTGAGGAATGAATTATTTGAATACATGGATAGGATGTTGGATTATTAAGAACGTTTAAAAGCTGACATTCAGTTGGACTCATTTGACTAAGCAATGAGTGAATTTGAGAGTCGTATTGCAATTGATTATTGAACATTAAAAAGTCCTACAAACCAGTGGATGCGTTTTGGGGGTTCAACACCAGAGTTACTAAAGTTTGCTATTCGAGTCCTTAGTCTTACTTGTAGTTCTTTGGGATGTGAAAGAAATTGGAGCACATTTGAATCGATAATATTTCTATTTTTGTAAATTTGTATGCATATATTTCTATTTCAATATTAGATAACTTTATTTCAATTTAACATATATATTTTTTTATTTTTTTATTTGCAGATACATACAAAAAATAGAAATAAATTTTGAACATCAAAGATTAAACGTTCTTGTGTATGTAAGGTACAATATTAGATTGAGAGAACAAAATCTACAAAAGAAATAAAATATTAATCTGATTTTGGTAGATGAGATTGATTCAGATGATGAATGGATTGCAGAGAAAGAAGATCCCCTCCTCTCCCTTGATATTTGTTGGCTTCAAGATGGATGAATTATTTAATGTTGATGCTATTAGAGTTATATTATCTAATTCCAAACAGACTCAATCATCATCGAATCACGTGATTTCTTCACATTCCTACAAAAGGAAACATGATGAAGTAGCAAGTACTCAAAAATAAAAATCATAAATTTGATTAAATTTAATAAAAAAACTTATAATATTTACACATCATTAATAATTTATACTAGGTACAAGTGGAGGTAGAGGTAAAGAGTTCAATTTGATACCAATTGATGAAGATGAAAATTTACATAAAATAGAAATACATGATAGTTGACATTTATCTATTTTTGATATATTGGATGAGGATGTTGATGACATTGATGATGAGAATTTAAATTGAAATAATTTACTCTAGTTTATATTTTATGACTTGGTTATGATTTTTTTAAAGTTGAAGTTATTTGTATAATTGAATTTGTTTTATATTTTATGACTTTGGTATGATTTTTTGTGAAAGTAGTGAACTAATATGTCTTTTTTTTATAATTATATTTTTATATATTTTAAAAAATATATAAAAATATTATAAAAAATAAATTAATTATATATTGTGTGGCTCAAAAAGCTTACGCCTCTATGCCTCGATGCTTACGTCTCGTCCTACGAATACAAAAATGTCTCGCCTTATACATTCGTCTTTTAAAACTTTAGTTTTTTTAATTTAGGCACTATTAGTTTTTTAATTTTAATTGTTTATATTTTATATTTTATTTTATTTAATAAATTTAAAATTAAATAATTAATTATTTATTTTTATTTAATTATAAACTATTTAAGTATTAAATAATTAAAATTTAAATTTTTTAATAATTTTGAATTTTGGATTATAAATTTTTTAAATGGCCCGAACCAGTCCCGAACTCAGCCTGAATAGCTAAACCCCACTCCAAACTTGGCCCAAACAGACTAGATCCAACCTGTCAAGGCACGACTCAGCCTGGATTACTAAATAGCTGGGCCGGCTATGATGAAGTCGTGTCGTTCCAGACACGTCATGGTTACCGTACCATGTAGTGCTCGGTATGGTACGATGGCCCAATTGGGCCACCAAAAAATTGGGACACCAAAAAATATGTTGCATAATAAAAAGATTTTGCTAACGAGTGGATATGATCATGATATATAAAAATTATCTTTGATTATTTAAGTAAAGTTTTGATTAAAAATTGACATTTAAACTATGATAAACTTACAAATCTACATCTTCAACTAAATATTTTTAAAAATTTATTAATTTCATGATTATTTTTCAAAATTTTCCAAAACATCAAAAATCATGAAATTAATATATATTTGCCTTATTTCTATATCTACATATTATTATCAACCATCAAAATGTAATAGAATATTAAATAAATTAAATATTGAATAAACTTACCCATTAAAATAATTATTTGTTCATGAGCAATAACTTCTAAAAAATAAATATTAAATATTCATCATCATAATGAATTATGAACTGTCATAATTAGGTTTGAGTTTCATATAATCTATAATTATTGGAGCAGCTTTGAGCAGACATATTGATAGTTATAATGAGGTTTGAGTTTTATGATTATAGTTAGTCATTGAATATGTGTATTTGTTTATGTGACAGATATATATGTTTATTTCATCACACACGCAAGAAAAAAAGTTTTTGGATTATCTTTCAAGTAGTACTATGTTTAATGTCAATACTTAGTTCATCAAAATCTCTTTAATTTTATTGGAGATTTCTGATGTTCACATGATCTTTTCAATACATTCTTTTACTTTTTTCTTTTTGGTCTCTTCATTCAATCTTTCTTTTATGACACTCGTCTTTGAAGTTGCTTCATCATTTGATGTTGCAACTTTAGTAAATGTTATGACTCCTATGTTCTGGTATTCATTTTCATTTTTGATTCTCAAATTTTGTGGTGTTGAGTATTTTCGCAGCCTTGTCTTTAAGTTTTTTTTTTCAGTTGCTCCAAAGTCATGATGTCGTGCATAGCCATGATTTTATTGTGCACAAGTTTCTTGTATTTTTTTTTCTATAACTCAAAAGTTGTGGCATTGTGCATAGCTGCAGTTGTCTTTAGGCTTCTAAAGGACTGATTCATTTTATATCACCAAAGTTGAAATATTTAGCACAACTGTGATTGTTTTTTATTTTTCTTTGATCATTTTCATTCTGAAACCCCAAAGTCGAGATACTGGGCAGACCCACGGCTTTGTCTTTAATTTTTTCTTTCATGAATTATATTTTAGTCTTATCATTTTCTTTAAATGTCATTTCTTTCTTAGATCTGTCGTCATAAGACTCTTAGAGGTCGTGACTTTGAAGAATGTTGCGTCCTTATAGTAGTTATCTTTCTTTGTTTCTTTTTTTACAACTTCAATGTAATTCTTTGTATTTTTTGTATTCTTCGTTTTCATCATTATCACAGTTCTAAAGTTATTTTTTATTTTGGTTATTATATTACACTCAATTCCAAAGTTTCCCCTCTGTTTTGTAAACCGTCACTTTTACAACATAAGTTTTTCCTTTGGTTTATATATAGCATTTTCATCCGGTCAATAGTTTTCTATAAAATTTTTTCATTAAAAATTTACTTTTTGTTGTAATGTGGTATGAATAGATTATTGATTTTCTAACACTTTATTTCATAGCTATCTAGACTCTATAAGTGATTATCAAGATTGAACTTACTTGTTTTTCACCGATGCAAAGAGTGAACTCATCATTCTTAACATTGATGAGCGTTTATCTCATGATCAAAATTAGTCATCCTAACATTAATGATGCATATTGATCTATCGACATATCCAAAATAATGAAATTTGCTAGAAAAATAAAAATATCAATCTTGACTATTATATTTTTAATGATTTCATTTGGGTGCTTAATTGTCTGATATGCCATTTGAAGTGAGAGAGATATTAAAGTAATTTTGATGAGATTCAATCTTTGTGCAATGGACATTGACATGAAGTTAATATTTAATCATAAGTCATAGAATGCCTTTTGAAATATATGATCTCTAATAGTGCAAGGTATAGTAACGTTTTTGATTTTTCTTCCCTTCGTTGACACTTGCATCTCATCATTTACAATTGATTTTTCTTCCTCTCATGATGGTTGATAATTAAAATTGAAGTCTCCTTGATTCGTGTAGTTTATTACATTATTTCTTATATTTCAAGAGGATTACTTGATATTCTGCAGCCCACTCTCATAGTTTCTATATAAAAAAAATTATGATTTCTTATGTTCGTATGGTAATACGTTGAGATATTATTATTGGCTTGAAATAGAGGTGTCAAACGGGTCAAGCTGGTTAGGCCTGGCACGAGGCACGGCACGGTTCAGCCTTGCCTGACCCGACACAACATGCTATAGTGTCGTGCCAAGGCCCGTGCCGGTGCACCTATTGCACGAGTCGTGCCGTGCCGGGCCGAAGTTTTCAGCTCGCGTGTCGTGCCGTGCCGGGCCGAAGTTTTCAGCCCGCGTGTCATGCCAGGCACGATATGACATGCCTGGCACATTGACATAGCATGCGTGACCACGCATTGAGCGTGGTCACAAAGGAAGCACGAATACGCCACTGTACAGTCATGTCCACGTGGACATGGTATGAACACACGTCAGATACGTGTCCGATACGGCACGTGGTGTATCGTTGACAAATTTCATGTCCGATACGCCACGTGGTGTATCAGACAGACGTGTTGGAGACGTATCCAACACGTTTTTACGAAATCGACGCGTCGGTTACGAATCCGACGCATTTTTACGATTCTGACGTGACGGAAATACATTATATAATAATGTCTTACTCCAACAACTCCATCAAATCGAGGAGCAGCCGACTGTCAACAACGTTGAGTGGCCGACGAAGTCGATTGTGGGAAATACTTTGTCATTGCGTTGGGATTTTTGAAGTTTCGAAACTAATTTTATAAGCAGGGTGGAGAGTTTGGAAGCGGTAATGGGAGGGGGGCAGGTGGGCAGTGGGGGGGGTTCAAAGCATGATTTTAATTATTAAAGGGAGGGGGGGGGGGTTAGAAGCAGTAACGGGAGGGAGCAGGGGTTAGAGGTTTTAAATCTATTTTTTTATATTTTAATTATTATTGTTTGTTTAATATATATGCAAAATATAATAAACAAATAATTATGATGTATGTAATATAATTTATTTTAATTTTAAATACATGATTTTTTAAGTATAATAATAAATATGCAATATTAAAATATGGAATATATAAATATGAATACTTTTTATAGTATGGAATATATAAATATACAATATGTAAGTATAATAGTTTTGGTTATATAATTTATTTTAAATAAATTAATGTAATATGTAAATATGCAAAATATAATGAAAATTGTCTTATAGTATCGATGGAGAAAAAAAATTAGATTAAATGAGTTTTGAAATAATATAGATTATTTAAAATGTATACTTTTTTTTCATGCAGAATTATACAATAAAATGAGTTATAATTTTGAGTCTTCAAGTAATCAACAAAATATTCAAGATGTTAATGATAATGTTCTATTATGGAGATATGTCACGAAAGATGTGAAATTGGATAAAGAAAAAAGGGAAGGAAATGTTACTTTTCAATATAATTTTTGTAGACAAATATATAGAGGATCATATTATAGAGTCAAGACCCACTTGTTAAAAATTATATGGGCTGGGATTGCATCACGTACTAAAGTAACGAATCAAAATTTGATTGAGATGCGAAGGATGATAGAGGAATCTGAACAAAGGATGAAACAATCAAATCCTAAGCAAGTTTCTTTGTCCATATTAAGCATTGCAGGTTCTTTTTTTGAGAATTTCTCTTCTAGTGCTAGTCCATTTGATCTAAAAATGCATTCAAAAGTGGTGCACGTGAAATATTTGACAGTGAGATAGCTAGGATGTTTTATTCTAGAGGGTTGTCTATTCACTTTGCTAGAAATCTTTATTATGCTCGTACCTTTAAAAGTGCAAATCAATTTCCAAGTTATGTCCCTCCAAGCTATAATGCATTAAGAATAATATTATTGCATAAGGAGAAGAATAATATTAATCATCTATTAGAACCAATCAAGAAGACTTGAAATGAGAAAGGAGTGAGCATTTGTAGTGATGGATGGTCAGATGCTTAATGAAGACTACTTATTAACATCATGGCAGCCTCTAAAATTGGACCAATGTTTTTGAAAGCATTAAACTATGAAGGAGAGACTAAGGACAAACATTTTATAGCTGATTCATTGATTAAAACTTACAAGAGATTGGTCTACAAAAGGTAGTTTAAATTATAACTAATAATGCTGCAGCTTGCAAAGCAGTAGGTTATATTGGAGAAGCAAAATTTTGGCATATCTTTTGGACCCCATGTGTGGTTCATACTCTCAATCTTGCTTTGAAGAATATTTGTGCACCAACACACTCAAGATATGATGATATGATGGAATAATGTGGTTGGATCGCTCAAGTTTCAAGTGATATTTTTTTTATCAAGAATTTCATTATGAATCTTGCAATGAGATTATCGATATTTAATAATCATTGCAAGTTGAAGTTACTTTCAGTGGCTGATACACGTTTTGCTTCAACTATTATTATGCTTAAATGATTTAAAATAATAAAAATAGGCTTGGAGCAATCAGTGATAAGTGAAGAATGAGAAATATTTAAAAAAGATGATTTAGTGAAAACTAAAGTAAAGGATAAAATCCTAAATGAAGACTTTTGGTTGAATGTGGATTATATCCTTAGCTTTACAACTCTCATTTATGAGATGCTTCGATTATCTGACACTGACAAACCTTGTCTTCACAATATTTATGAGTGATGGGATTCTATGATCAAAAAAGTGAGAAACTATTTATAAGAAATAACATAAAAGCCCCACAGATAATTCAAGGTATACTTTTAATTTGATTTTCAAATTTTAAAATTTTGATTGAAAGTTTTTAAGTTTTAATTATAATTGAACTTATATAAATTGCTATGTATTTTTACCTATAGGTTTTTTTATATTGTGAATGAAATCTTGGTGGAAAGATGGAATAAAAGCTACACACCTTTATATTTCCTTGTTCATTCCTTAATTCCAAGGTAATCTTAAGAGTTTAAATTGTAGATTATGATAATTTTAATATAAATGATATTTTATGATGTTTAACATTTTATAATTAATGTTATAACTTAACTTGCAGGTATTATAGTCAACAATGACTTGATTAGTCTCGTGATCATGTTCTAACACATCGAGATTTAGAAATAGTAAGAGAAAGAAAAAAAATATTTTGAGAGATATTTTTCTAATGAAGGTGAAATGAGAAGAGTAAATGACGAGTATATTATATTTTCGGTATTTTTGGAAGATTTTTCTAGTAGTGATTTCATCAATGACATGTGATACATGAGTTCTATTAAATGGTGGGTTGTTCATGGAACTGCTGCACCGATGCTTCAATCTATTGTATTAAAATTGTTAGGAAAACCTTGTTCATCCCCATGTTGTGAAAGAAATTGGAGCACTTATAATTTTATTCACTCCATAAAGAGAAACAAGTTAACACCACAAAGAGCTGAAGACTTAGTTTATGTCCATAACAATCTCTGACTTCGGTCAAGGATATCTCCAAACTATACTAAATGCAAATCTAAAATGTGGGATATTGGAGGTGATGGTTTTGAATTAATGGATATTGAAAATACTGGAATTCTTGAGATTGCAAATCTTTCTTTTGATGAACCTGAACTGAAAGTTATTTTATTTGATTCATTAGAAAATGCTAATTTTTTATTTTAATATTTCTTATATTTGTGTTTGAATGTTTGTATAAATAATGTTTGAGTATTTTTTTTGTTTATCTAAAGTTCTGTTTATGGATAATATTTGTATTTATTTTTTTTTATCATGTCGTATCCTAGCCGTATTCTAGTTTTTTGAAATTTGTCGTGTCCCCGTATCCTAGTTTTTTGAAATTTGTTGTGTCCCCGTATCTTGCCGTGTCGTATCCTCGTGTCTGTATCCGTATTCGTGCTTCTTAGGTGGCCACTACGAACCGACGCCTGATGAGAAAGGCTTGCTGAGCCCCGAAAGGGCGAAGAT
Source organism: Sapria himalayana (assembly GCA_029783825.1). Lineage (NCBI taxonomy): Eukaryota > Viridiplantae > Streptophyta > Magnoliopsida > Malpighiales > Rafflesiaceae > Sapria > Sapria himalayana. The sequence goes on from JAREIK010001156.1 coordinate 3,978,553, forward strand.
GCATGGCGGTGCAGTGGTGCACCGCCAAAATCCTAATTTTTTTTTAAAATTATGGTTTTGGCCTAATCCAAACTAAGTCGAACCGGGTCGAACCAGGTAGATTTCGTGTGCGGGTCAATGTCGGGCCTGACCTTTACAGAACCGTGCCATTCTTGGCCCTTGCACTGTAGCCCGGTTGGGCAACCTAATACTAGAGGTGTCAAACGGGCCGGCCCAGCACAGCACGGCCCGTTTTTCACGAGCACGGTCGTGCTACCGTGCCGTGCCGGGCACGACATGGTTCCTGTACCGTGCCGTGCCCGGCCCGCTCGGGCACGCCTTGCCAATACAGGCGGCACGGCACTGGCAGGGCAGGCGGGGCGGGAGCCGCACCACAACGCGGGACCGGGTCAAACTGGGTCCGGGTCCCGGGAGGCCAGCCGCCAGCACGAGCACGGGCTGAAAATGCCAAAATGGCAGATTAGAAATTTTTTTTTTTTAATTGTAAATTTTTTTATTAAGTTACTGTATAGACTTTAGAGTATTACTATTAGTAATAATTAAAAAATATAATTTTTTGTAAAAATTATAACATTTAAAATTAAATAAAACAAACAAAAATTAGAAAAAATTTTTTTTTTTTTTTTCAATTAAGTTTAGCTTTTTTTATTATTTTAATTTATTAATTATATATTAAAATTTAAAGTTATTAAATTTTAAAATAAAATTTAAATCATAAAATAATAAATAAATACATTAAGTTAGTAAAAATTATAATTAAAAAAAAAATAAACTACACAAATGAAAAATTATCATTCATGCTTTTGAAACCAATAGTCCGAACAAAACAAGTATAAGTTTCAACACAACGTATGGTACAAACTACAAAGTACAAATAAAGTGTATAAATAAAATAAATAAAAAAACATCGAAAAAAAAGAGCAGATGAGCATCAATCGTCAAGCAGCATATCATGAGAATCATCAGCCGCAACATCAAAATCAGTATCATATGGATTATCATCATCGGCAATCAGCTCCTCCGCCATCGTAGTGGATGTGGATGCGACTGCAGTGTCTGTCACAGTCCCAACTTCAGCATGATCACTGATGCTAAATCTCAATTCCTCCCAATCCTTCAAACATGCCAAGGCCTCAACCATATCTGGACATAATCTCGATCTCCTATCCGAAATCACGTTCACTGCAACAGAAAAAGCAGACTCCGATGCTACGCTCGACACCGGAGGAGTCAGTAGATCCCGTGTCATCCTAGATAGCACGGGATAGGCGGACTCATATGATTTCCACCACTGTAATAAATCAAGATTCTTATTATCAGAAGGTGATAGGATTGAGCAGTAATCGGTATCTAAGTACCGAGACAGCTCGCTCCTATGTGAAGGTCCACCCCTACGTTTCCCCCTCGCTAGGTTAATGGAATAATCGTCATCTCCGAACAAGGTATCAGTGTCCGTACTCACAGTCTCACCACCACCACCATCATACCTAGTATCGTAGTATGTGAATAGATCTGTCAACTTCTCGTAAATCAACCCTTCAGGTGGCTCTTCCAGGTTCATGCACGAGGAAATGAAAGTCAAGGTGTTTTCAACCCCTTCCACCTTAGCCCTAGGGTCCATGCATGCTGCGAGGCAATAAAGAGATGGAATGGTGGACTAGTACTTCATGTACTTGGTCTTCATCTCTGCAACCATATGGCTAAGTGTCGGGTCCGCTCGATACTTTCTAAACATGCTACTAATGTTGCATATGCAACGAAGTGCAATGCAAGTGGTGGGCGTATACACCGACGAACACATGTTCGTCGTGTCATAAAATATCTTCAGGAATTTCATAAATGAAATTTCTGAAGCCCAGTCAGTGTCGTTAATAATAAGTTCGCCACTCTTACTATTGACGTAGTCGGATATCACGTGTTCGTATCCAACACATGATTCCAACATCAGGTACGTGTAATTTCAACGATGTCTCACATCTGATTGGAATTTCTTCTTCTTAAGATTCGCAGACAAACAGAGATTACCAAACTCTTGTAGTCTGCGAGGAGTGCGAATATACTTGAGTGCATTGCGTATATTTTCCAACGCGGGGGAACAGACCTTCATACCCGCTTGAACTATTTGGTTAATAACATGACACATGCATCTGACATGAAAGATCTCTCCTAATGGTGCGTCTCTAATATTCCTAACAAACATATTGATCGCTACTCCATTATTCGCAGCATTATCGAAAGTGACATTAAAAATTTTATTTTGAATTTTATATTCCCTAAATATTTTCATCATACACTCAAAAATGGCCGGGCCATCATAAGGATGAAAAATCTCAGTGAATCCTAATATTTTTTTATTGATTGTCCAGTTAGAATCTACATAATGACTCGTGAGACATGCATAAGAAGAATCATCGTGACATGTCCATATATCAGACGTCACGGACACCACTCCACTAAATGCCAAAAATTCCTTAATTATTTTTTGTTTTTCTAACTTATATATCTTTAGTATGTCACTCCTAGATGTGAACCTAGGAATCCTACGATAGGATGGCTGAAAATAAGTCTGCATGATGCGCACTACCCTCGGATCTTCCAAAAATCTGATCGGAAGCCCCATCAATGTGATGAGTCTGGCCATGCCGTCCCTACCCAACTCGCTGGAGTATACGAAGGGGGTAAACTTTGAGACTGAACTCGATCCAGTCTCAAAAAATGTAGTGCCAAGTTGGGTTTGCCTAGGATCTAAGGCTCCATGTTTTTTGGAGCATATTTCAGCATGCCTCTTGAGGTGCCCAGTCCCACATGTACTCTTGCATGTTTAAAGTCTCATACAATATTTGCACTGTGCCATTTCAAGTTTCTCACCCCTAACATCTAATTGTGTTATGATTTTAAAATGTGTCCAAACTACAGAAGTCCTCCTAGTTTTTTGTTTTTTAGAACTTTGGGCCGACACGACAGGAGAAACCAAAGTTTCAGGAGCCACAGACGTCTGTGTAACACTAACATTTTCATTTTCCAAATTTAAATACGTGTCAGGTGTATTTGTCATTTTTTATTTTTCGTAAGTTTTTCTAGAGAGAGAAGCTTTAGAGAGAGAAAGTACAAAAAAACGTAAAATATATTACTCGGCAAAAGCAATGAGGTCAGTCACGTGCAAGGTGCACCGCAGGAAGCTCTGATGTTCAAAACTCAAGTTGAGTTTCACGAAAATCCAAGCCGAAATCAAAATCACGAGGCCCGAGAGAGAGATGCACGGTTTATGTAAGAGAGAGAAAGTATTGAGAGGTTTTATGTTTTTGAAAAACATAAATGTTATAGGGAGGGGGGTAGAATTTATAGGCTAAAGATTATTTTTTTTTAATAAAAAAAGATATTTTTTTATTAATTTTTTGAATTTTTTTACGATTTTTAAGAGGCAGAATCACGAGGACCGTTGGATTCTGCCCCCTAGCCATTGGAGGTGAATCCAAGGGCTGAAAATCGCTCAAGTTTGAAATTTTTTTTTTGCCGTTGGAATTGCTCGGATCGGGTCTATGGGCGTCGGGAATCGGGTTTCGGCAGAAAAGACCGCGGGTCGGGTTTGTTTTGGAACCGACCCGCGGTCTTTTTACCTGGGGGAGGGGCCAGGGGACGGCCGGATGGGACACAAGGAGTGAGTCGTGACTCACGCCACTGCACGCGTGACACGCCGCCAGTGCCACGCGTGCCTGCGTGAACCGGTACGGGATTGACCCGTGCCGGGCCAGGCCCGGCACGGCACGCGAAGATCTTAACCCGGGCACGGCACGGGCCCGGGCACGGTTTAAGAACGTGCCGGGCCGGCCCAGGCACGGCCGAACCGTGCCGTGCCTCGTGCAGGGCCGGGCCGGCCCGGCACGTTTGACATCTCTACCTAATACCATGTTGAGCCGGGCCGGCGCAGCTCGTTTGACACCTCTAGGTTGAAATACATATTTTTTGCTTTCTATTTGATCTGTCACTTTTATTTAATAAATGAGATTTGAGTCAACTGATTCATATGGATGTAAATTGGCAATCTCTTCTGATATTCTTATTTTTTCTTTTTGGGCAAACTTTCTCAACATGATTTTCATCTTTGTTTCAATGGCGATGAACCTATCTGACTTTAATACTTCAGTTTGTCTTCTATCAAATGAAAAATTCATTGGAATTTAGTAATTATTTGTAGTTAGTTCTTAAAACAAATAATATATCCTTTTTGGCGATTTAATAATAATAGATTTTTTGGCTGCCGTATCAACTACACATATTATCATGTAGTTCAACTTATTATGGAAAGTTTGGGCTTTGAGTCATAAGTCAAATTCATGTTGAGGATGTATCCTCAATAATTTCTTAAAATGATTCTAAGCATCATATAAATTCTCATATTTTTTTTGTCGGAATTGACTTATATTTCTTTTAAATTGAGAAGTATTTTGTGGTGAGAAGAATTTATTGAGAAAGATAATCACTAATTCATCTCAACTCTCAATGGAGCCCCACAGTAGACATTACAACCAACTTTGTGCTTTACTATTTAATGAAAATGGAAATAATCAAAATTTTATTGTGTTTGGGTCAACTCTATTCATCTTCACAGTGTCGCTTATCTCTAAAAATAATGTGCATATCTATTATGGTCATCCGATGTCTTTCTACTATATTGATACTGCTAAATCATAATTATTAGACTTAATTTTGTTTCAAAATAATTGATTTCAATTGGTTGCAAGTGAACTCTAGAATAATTGTTCACCACTATTGACCTCTAATAATCTCCCAAAGTACGATAGTAGATGGGCTGTCAAACAACTTGCCTATCATCTTCTTGGGCCTATTTATTACCCATGGTTCTCTCCATGATGTTATTGTTAGCTCTTTGTTTGATAAATATAATTCTCATTCTTTTGATTTTTAGGTCTAGAGGGTTTAGCTTAGTCTCACAGTTTTAGCTCATCAAATGTTGCTAAAAAAAGAGAGAATACAAGAAATCAAACAAAATCAAATTCAACCATACATATTCTAACAACTTAACGCAACTTTTCTTTTAGATACTATAATATTTAAAAATCCAATGCTATCTAAACTATTAAAAAAGAATTATTCTCTTATAAGAATAGTTATGTTAACTTATATTGATTAACCAAATTAAATAATCCCCTGTAATGATATCAAAAACTTGTGATTTTGTTACCCTGCTTAATTTAATTGATTAGTTAATATTTCAAAAGCTTTTTAAATAAAATATTTTATTAACTAAAATTAAGTATATGAATCATATAAGTAATATAACATACTTTCATCTAGATATTGATCATACATGAGTTGTATCGGTAGTTTGATTATTCAACAAGAGACAATCTATTTTTATTAAATGGATACTTAGATTTTTAAATAATTTAATGTTTATGGTTTGTGTATTTAGTTTATATGATGTCGTCAAGTTGCTTGACATATTGTATGTTAGATACAAAATATATTTTGGGGGTATTGTACAATGATTTTTTATCCTAATGACATACAAGATGATTGTCACCATTAAATTCTTCTCAATGGTGGTCTCCTCGTAGCTGTCTCCTGAGTATATCATTATCAAGATAATAAATTCATCTATGTATGAGAGTCATTCATAATTGTGTATCTTTTTGGTAACTTCTTCAATTATCCTAGATGATTGTTATATATATTTATTTTTTTTTTAGCCTCCATTGTCATAAAGACCGATAATTGACATGATTTGTAAGTATTTATAATTTTAATTTTGCAAGTGTTACTCACACAACTAATGTATTTTTTTCTTGAATTTCATTAATGGAAATCATATGAGTAAAAATAGCTCACAAAGATTGTCATCATCTCGAGAGTCACAACATACTCGTGCATGTCTTAAAATTGTATGTCATTATCCTCCTCTGTAATAATACGACTTGCATATTAAAGATGAGTTTTTTAGGAGAACCTTTTATATAACATCTATCCTAATAAAGAATTAGTTTATCTAAGATGTGTACAATGAATTAACATGTAAAAATTTGTACACTTTCAACTTTATAAGTATTATACTCATGATGATTAATATATTCAAAATTTGGAATTCGACATATATGTCTATCTCATGTATTACAATTGAAGGGCTATCATTATCTTTCTATTACAGGCATCTCATAGTTTATCTATTAGCGTTAACCACGACAATCTCGCAAACTCACCATAATCGAAATTTTAATTCAAGTTCTAAACATTTATTATCTAATCAATATCTATAAAATAAAATAATAAAAATCATTAAAGTATTTATAATCTAAATTAATTATATCATATAACTCAAATTACACAAACCTTGGTCTATGTTAATTTCATGCAAAATTTTCAATCTATTCCTAGAGGAAAAAAATTTGAGAGTTGTGCTCCTAAATCTAAGGATTAACATAATTTTGCGTCCCTTGCTTGTTTGTGAAATTTTTAGGGAGTATGAAATTTGCACCTGAGGTTTGTAGTTTTCATGACTTTCTTTTTTACATGATGAAGAGGAAGAAAATAAAAGATTTCTCAAAAATTTTTTAACTTAACTTCTATATTTAAACAGCTTTACATTACTCTAAGTAGAAAGTTATGATTTTTAGAAGAAAATCATAATTTTGACATTCATATCTTTAGTTTGAAGTTACAAATCTAAAGAATGATTGTGAGTTTATTCAACATCTTGATTTTTCTGTAACACAATGCCGTGATGGTAATAATGACTATGACTTGAACCTAATTTTTCTGTAACATAAAATTATAGTGTTGTGACATTGCCGATGCTTCGTGTCTTCATTGTTTATAATCTATAGAGGGGCATGACGCTGTGAAATGACTGCTAGTGGAGACAATTTCATATATTGTTATATAACCTCAATATAGTTGAAGGCAGCGACACAAAAATCACTCTTCAATTCTCTTAAGTCCTCAACATTGTGAGTGGTCGTGATGTTGATTTTTTTTCTTGTATAACATTTTATTTTGATGTTGGTAGGATATTGTGATATTTGTACTTAGTTTACACACACAAGTCATGACTATGTCTTCCCCTAGGGGATTCTACCATACAAATACTAAAATACTAGATCTCATTAGATTTTTGAAGTTAAATTTGTTTGGGTGGGAATAGTACAAAGATGATGGATCACCTTAGATGTTTTTGTGTTGCTTTCAAATATCTTACAAGATAAAATTTCCATTTAATTATCTTAAATGGTAATATAGATACTAGTACAATGAGTTTCATTAGTAATAAGTTAAAAGTGTTTTGGATGAAAATAGTATGCCATATATCATTATGGGATGCCTTCATACTAAATATGTGTTTCGACAGGAATAGTACTAAGATGATGGATTGTCTTAGATATTTCTCGTGTTGCATTCAAATATTTAAATAATAAAATTTGATATTAATTGTTTGAAATAATAATATAAATACTATTACACCAAATTTCATTAAAAGTGATAAGTTAAAAGTGTTTTGTATAAAAATAGTATTGTAGATCTCAATAAGAGATATGACCATATTAATACTAATAGACTATATCTTATTACAACTCTGAGTTAAATGTATTTGGGTAGGAATATTACTAAGATAATGGATCACCTTGGAAATAATTATATTCGAGTAATATCCTATATTATATTGAATGTCCCAAAAGGTATTACTTTAAATAATTGCCTCAACTTTGACATAAGTGCTTGTGATTATGTAATTTTTTGTTGCTCAAGCATTGCAATTATATAAAATTATTATGACTCTGACTTGAGATTATCAAGTCATGTAAATATAAAATCATGACTTTTTAAAATTAGTTGTAACATTGAGAGTCAGTAGGGTACTTACTTGTTGCGACAAAGAATTAATATCTCAATCGTTAAAATTTTTTAAGCTAAGTATGACTATGACTTCATTATAATATCATAGTCAATAAGAATGTATCACATAATAGAATAATTATGCTAATAAGAAGCCAGGGTCATGACGTACAAGAATTATTATAGACTATTTAGGTAGAGTTTTGACTAAAAATTAAATCTGAAACTGAAACTTACGAATCTATCTACTTTGCTAAATATTTTCAAAAATTTTTTTTATTTAATGATTATTCATTAAAATTTTTTAAAATATTAAAAATCATGAAATCAATATATATTAGTATCATTTCTACATCTACACATTATTATCAATCACTAAAATACATATGAATATTTAATAAATTAAATATCAAATAAACTTTTCATACTAAAACAATTGTTCGTCCAAAGCAATAATTTTTACTTCCAAAAAATAAATGATACATATTAATTATCATGATGAATTATGAATTACTATGATTAAGTTTGAGTATTGTATGATCTATAAATAGTGAAACGATTTCAAGCAGATATATTACAGTCACAACAGGTTTGAGTTCCATGACTATACACGTGAGTTCTTGTGTATGTGTATTTGTTTATGTGGTTGATATAAGTATTTATTATATTACAAATGCAAAAAAAAATTTTTTTGAGTTGTCGACCAAATAATTTTATGTTTATCGTCTATAACTAGACCATGAAAACTTTTTTAACTTTATTTAAGTTCTTTAATGTCCATATGACTTTAGTAAATGTCACGACTCATTCTTCCACACTCTACTATTCCTTTTTATTCTGGATTCTCAAAGTTGTCGTGTTGAGTTCTTCAACTTTTCCTTTGAGTTTTTCTTTTTATAATTCTTTTTGTAGGTTCAACGTCACAACATTGTGCATAGCCACAACTTTGTTTTGCATATTTTCCTTATTTTTTTTGTAACTTCATAGTTGCAGTGCTGTGCATAGTTGCTGATGTCTTTAGGCTTATGATGGATTGATTCATTATGCATCACCAAATTTATGACATGGAGCACAATCATGACCATGTCTTTCATCATCTTGTAACCATTTTCATTTTAGAATACCAAAGTCATGATGTTGGCCACAACCATGACTTTGTCTTTGATTTGCTTTCTCATGAATTATCTCATCCTTATCTTTTTCTTTAAATATCTCATCTTTTTTAAAGTTGTCATGATAAGATTTCTCAAAGGTCGTAACTTCAAAGAATATCATGATTTCATAATAATTATCTTTCTCTATTTTTTTATTTTTTTTAACTCTAATATAATTATTTTGTATTCTTTTTCATCATTATAATAGCTCCAAATTTATTCTTTTTTTTCGCACACATTATCACACTCATAATTTCATAGTTATTTCTCTCTTACATATACTTTGTCTCTTTCATAATTCTAAAGTTTTTTTTTTGTAGTTCATACATTTCATTTTAATTTGGCCATCAATTTACTATAAAGTCTTTTTACTTGAAATTTACTTTTGTTGTAATGTGGTACGTAATAGATTGTCAATTCAATAATATTTTGTTTAATATTCATTTACATCACATATGTTATGGTAAAAATTAAACTTTACTTATTCCTTACTAACATGGAAAGTGAATTCATCATTCTTAACAATGTTGAGGATTTGTCTGGTTACTGAAAATATCATCTCAAAATTAAAAATGCATATTGATCTTCTTCAATAATTAAAACAATGAAATATATTGGAAAAATAAAAATATCAACATTGACTAATATATTTTTATTGATTCCATTTGAGTATTTAATTGTTTGATCCGTCATTTTAAGTGAGAAAGATGCTGAACTTATTTTGTCGAGATTCAATTTTGTGAATGGACAGGGTCATCAAAAGTTGCTATTTATTTTATCTTTTATTTTTAGTGTCTATAATATCTTTGTTAGCACTTTGTTTTTGGCATAGAACTAATAAGGACGTTATGGTTGGTGTATTTAATGTTCTTGTTAGCCCTTTGTTTGTTAAAGATTTTTTTAGTTCTTTTGATTTCTAGGTCCAAAGAATTTAGCTTAGTCACAGAGCTTTGATTCATCAAATGTTGCTAAAAAAAGAAAAAGAAAAGAGAATATAAGAAAACACACAAAACCAAATACAACCATTCACGTTCAAACAAGTTAACATGACTTCACCTTTAGATTTAAAAATATTTATGAAACTTACTACTATCTAAATTACTAAAAAAGAATTATTCTCTTACAAGAATAATTATGTTAATTCACGTTGACTAATGAAATTAAATAATTCTTAGTAATGATATTAAAAATTTATTATAACTTTGTTACTCTACTTAATTTAATTGGTTTGGTGATATCCCAAAAGATCGTTAATGAGAATATATTGTTAACTGAGACTTATATGTGTATGGGTCGTACAAGTAGTATAATTAACTTTCGTTGAGATGTTGATCCTATATGGATTGTATCAACAGTTTGACTATTTAACAAGAGATAACTAATTTTTAGTAAAATATATAGTTTTTTAAATAATCTTAGGTTTATGGTTTGTGCAAATAATTTATATGATGCCATTAAGTTGCTTGCTATATTTTATATTAAACATATAATGAATATTGAGGTGTTGTATAATGATTATTTATCCTAATAACATACAAGGTGGTTATCACAATTGAGTAATTCCCAATGGTAGTCCATTCATAGCAATTTCCTTAGTTTGTTATTACCAAGATAATAATTCTTTTTTGCACGAAAGAAATTTTAAAATTTTATATCTTTTATGCAATTTTGTCTATCATCTTTGATGATTATTTCGTATGTATATTCTTATTCTTTGATTTTTATTATCATAAAGACTGATGATTGATATAATTTATAAGTATTTATATTTTTAACTTTGTAAACATCATACTCGCACACCTAACATTTGCTTCCTATTATTTTTACTAGTGAGAATCATACGGGTAAAAGTAGCTTGTGAGGGCTATCACCATTATGCAAGTAACAATGTATTCGTGCATTTCTTAAGAATTATTTATTATCATTCTTCTCGATAACTATACAACTCACACACTAGAGATGAATATCTTAGAAGAACGTTGTATATAATATTCATCTCAATAGAAAATTAATCTTTTTAGATATGTATAATAGATTGACATATAAAATTGTTTATATTTTTAATTTCATAAGTATAATACTTGTAATGATTAACATATTCAAATTTTAAGATTCGTTGTATATTTTTATCTCGTGCATCATAATATGAATGACTTTCATCATTCTTATCAAATATGCAAGTGAGCCTCATATTTTATTCGTCACCATCTTTCATGATAATTATCGCATAAACTCATCATTAATTAAAATCTTAATTCAAGTTCTATTTAGTCATCATCAATTAATATGTATAATATAAAATAAATCAAATTATTAATATATTCATAATCCGAACTAATTACATTATACAATTCAAATTATATAAACTTTAGATTATGATAATTTCATATAAATTCCTGAATCTATCTCTATAGGAGAGAGTGTTTGAGAGTCGCACCCCTAACTATAGAGATTATTATAAGTTGTGCGTTGCTTGCTTGCTTGTAGAATTTTTTGGGAGTATGTTCACCCTTATGGATTGTAATTTTCATGATTTTTCTTGTTGCGTGAGGGAGAGAGAAATTTGGATATGTTAATAAGAGATTCTTTGAAATTTCTTTAATTTCTTTATTATACTTTGATAGATTTGTATTATTCTAAGTAGGATGTTATGACTTTCAAAAGAAAATTATAACTTTAGTCTTAATTTTTTTAGTTTAAGATCGCGACCTTAAAAAATCATCATAACTCTATTTAATATTTTGGTCTTTCTGTAATACAATGTCATGATACTGACAATGATTATGACTTTAGTCTAATCTTTCTGTAACATAAAGTTATTACATTGTGAAATGACCAAGACATCATGTTATCATCGTTTTTAGTCCATAGAGGGCTGTAACACTCTAAAATGACCTTGAAGTGGAGATAATTTCATAAATTATTATACAATTTTGATGTTGTATGAAGGCCACGATGTAAAAATAATTTTTCATTTCTCTTAAGTTTTCTCAGCTTTGTGAGTGATCACGACACTTGTCTTTTTTTTTCTTGTATAAAATATTGTACTTAGTTTATGCGTACAAGTTATAGTTATGTTTTCCTTTGAAGACAAAACTTGTAATCTTGGAAATAATAATACTTGAATAATATCCTCTGTAATATTAAATCTTTTAAAAGTCATGGTTTTGAATAATTTTTATGACTTCGACATGAGTAATTGTGACTCTGTAACATTTTCTAGCTTAAGAGTCACGGTTTTATAAAACTACTGCTACTCTAGTTTGAAATTATCGAGTCATATTAAGATACCTGGATGTGACATTGAGCATCATAGAGTACTTGGTTGTTGTTGATGAAGTATTAATATTATAATTGTTAAAATTTTCTGAGCTAAATATGATTTCGACTCAATTATAATATTACAATTATTAAAAATATGTTGCATAGTAGAAATATTATGCTAACGAATGAGTAATGTCGTGGTTTATAAGAATTACTTCATACTATTTAAGTAAAATTTTGGTTAATAATGAATGTCAAAATTATGAAAGGCTTAAATATTTATCTTATCTATTAAATAGCTTTTAAAATTTATAGATTTCACAAGTATTCATTAAAGTTTTTCAAAATATCAAAAATTATGAATCAATATATATTAGCCATATTTCTACATCTATATATCATTATGAACCACCATAATATATAAGAATGTTCGATAAATTGAATACCGAACAATGGATCATGGTTCACATACCCACCCATTGCCAACAAGCTTGTGGCCAATGCCTAGTGGGAAAAGGACATGCAATGTATTGCGGCAGTGGTGCCCCTAATATTTGAAATGTGAACGAGCAAAAACATATCCATAATGGTTGTTTTTTTTAAATCTTGGTGTACCATGGACCATGCCTAGCATGGCATGATGCCCATGTTGCTTTAGCAAAGCATGAGTTATGCATGTTAGAATTAGTTTATTCTAAAAGTCATTTATAATTATTTTTTTTATTTACATCTTGTTATTTTAATTAAATATTTTATAATGAGCTGAATTTATAAAAATACATTTGTTATTTATCCTTTTTGTAGATTATTCAGTGCATATTGATTGATTTACACAAATAATATTGAATTATTGGTACTTGTGAAATATAAATTTGTTATTTACAATTTAAATAGAACTGAACATCATATCGATAAGATTATAATATTAGATTTTAGTAAATCTATTATAAGAAATGATAAAGTTTTAATTTCTAGTGCTATTATAAACATTGAATTAGATCAACACGGTGTAATTATTTTATATTGACATATTAAATAAAATACATTGTAGTTATTATAAACATTGGTACTCTTATTTTTTGAAGTAATTATTATTTACATATGTTTGTTAATTGTTATTTTGATTCATGAAGAGTGATGTGTAGAAATAAATTTCAAAACTCTATAAATTAGATAACTTTATCAACATATGGTGAATATTAATTACTGATTGAATCTGTGTTATGTCAAAAGAATTGATGATACCTTCTTATGAAAATTTATAATTTTGATATTGTCAAATCTTACAAGTGAATTTTAATCTAATAATTCAAATAAGTTAATTGGAAAATATCAAATAAATTATTTGAGGTTAATTGAATAGAATTATTAGTGATTTGATTCAATCAATGAGTATTTATAATCTTAACATGCGAAGTTTAATTAGTGTTAAATAACAAAAGATATAAAATATTTTGAATAAGAGAGTACAATTATATTTTTATAGTTATATGAATTATAATTAATATAAATTATTGTGCGAAATAATTTATATTGGAAGCATCATATATTATTCAGGCTTGGATTCCTTTCGTATTTTTATCTGTATATCATATAAGCTTTAAAGATTTTTGTTTATTTATTTAATATATATATATATATATATATATATATATATAATTAGAATAATTAATTTAATTATAATCAAATAATTTAATTTTGTCAAGTTGATTTATTTTAATTATATATAATAATAATAATAATAATAATAAATATATTAAATCTTTAATATGATATCTAATTAATAATAAAAACAAAATGCTTAATTAATGCATTTGTTTTTATTTATTTTGGATTTAAATATCAATATGACTAGGTGACAATAAATCATTGTAATGTTGTTATTTTCAAATTTGTGGCTCATGGAGAATTTATGGGAGATGACCGAAGTCTGCGAAACCAAAATAAAATAATTCAGATTTATCTGAAACATATAAATAACATATTCACTAGTATTATCTCTATGATTAAATAAATAATTTTTAGATCTTGTATTCTCCAATAGTGCCACAGGTTAGTACAACCACGGTCTAGGCACATCTCTAGACTATGCCATGTTAGGCCAAGTACTACTAAATTGGGTGGTGCCTTGTGTTGTGCCCAAACAGCTTGATCCACTTGACACTTCTGTATTAAAGCTATTCAGGAGTCTTCACAGAGTTCACTCACCATGATACTTATTACATGTGTTAACTGGGTCATGTCAAGCTGGCACGACTTGTTTTTTTCAAGCTCGTACGAGCCTACATGTAGTGTTATAATAACCATGCCGTGCTTGGCACGACATGGTTCCCTATAGGGTAGGCCCTGCACGGCCTGCCACCTGAAGTCAGCTCGGTTTCGGGCCAGTTGGTGTCAGGATTTGAGGATACGGGCGCTCCCCAAAGTCGAATTGGTTCTCTCGATTGGCTCATCGTGTTGCCCGTTGGGCATCATGCCGGCGCTCGTCGGGCATTGTGCCATTGCTACATTGTGGCATTGGGCCGGGCACGGTCCAAAATCCCAACCAGATTGGCGGATCCCCGAGGCATGTGTCGGGTCATGCCTCATGTCGTGCTCACGTGCTAGGCTCCTGGGTCATGCCTATCATGACACACGGGCCTAATTTTCTCAGCATGGCATGACACTAGCTATGATGAGAGTCCGCTCGGCACGGGCCCAGGCATGGTCCCGGATCGTGCTGTGCCTGGCCAGACACTGCTGAATTGGGCTGGGCCCAAACCCGTCTAACATCTAATACTTACTAGAGAGAAGTATACAATTTTTTTTATGGTAGTAACATATTTTTCTTTTCTTTCGGGTATACTTGATTATTTTCTTCGTATTCTCATTTCAGACTCTTGAATCATCGATATATGAGCAAATTGTCACATCACTGATAATCATAATTTATTTTCTATATTCTTTCATATTCTGAAAATATTATTATTACTATTAACATACATTTAAAAGTCATTAAATATAATAATATTTAACTTTGTTCTTTGTAACTGTTTTATAGGAATCTAATAAAAAACATTCACAATATTAAATGAGAAATATTGTGAATACATAAGTCTACTAAGTTTCCTTTGTATTTTCTTTCTTCTTATTTTCACTTTGAATTAAAAGTATTTTGTTTTTGTTGTGAAATAGTAAATTTAATTGTCTTCTAGATATAAGTTTTCCACTCTCATTTACACTCTCAGATCCAATGGAACTTTTAAATATCTCTATTATTTTAGATACGTCATTTTCTTACTTTGAAATTGGATATATACTAATTTCTTAGAGTACTTTTATTTCTTTTTTTTAAACCTTAAAATTAGCTAATACTTTTTTGCATTCTAGCCCAATATATTTGCCAACTTTGTTGTATTATTTCACACTATGATGAGTTTTGACTAAGTAATGCCTGAATCTATTCAACCCTCTTGTGTATCATTGATTGTAAAATTCGTATCTCAAATATTGATCCAAGAAATTTTAATAATATTTTTTCACATACTTTTTTTTGATTTTTTTTGAATCGAAGGCATTCGTTATAAAAAATATTAATAATAATATTTTAATATTTTTTTCATTAATATCCATAATCTATATAATGAGCTATTGTTAGAAAATTATACTAGAAAAAGTATTTGCTTTCTCTTCAAGATTATATTATATAATAATAATAATAATAATAGAATTAAATATGATGATGCGCCAGAACTTCTCTAACCTAAATATTTTTATATTTTGGCATAATAGACTCAAGTACCAAAGGTTACCAATGATGAGGTAAATTATTAAGAATTCATATGGATATCTATTAAAGAATCAAATTTGTTTTGTCTAGTGATTATTCATGGACGACTTATTCATAAAGAAAATTAATTATTAAACTATCTCATATATAAGTCCTTAAATCCCTATATTTTTGGAATGAATTCAAGATATATGTATGGACCAATTCATTCATCATGTTGATTATTTTGTTATTTTATGGTACTAATAGATATTTTATCTCAATGGTCATATATTTGCTTGTTATCTATTCATAATATTATATTTGTTCGGCTTCTTGTTTTGATCATAAAGCTACAAACATATTTTTTTATATTATTCAATCAATAATATCCATTTTAAAAATACTGATGAATCTACATCTAAATTCTTTGATGATTATTACATATTTATTAGAATTGAGGTGAAATATCTAATTGCTCATGTACATACACTGATACACATAATAGATTAATAAAAGTTGTTATCAAATAACTTCAACTGATTGCTCGATTTTTACTTATGAGTACTAAGTTATTTGTTTATGCTTGGGGAATTTCATTTTACATGCTGTAATATTAGTTCACATTTGATTGGCTGTTAATCACCAATAGCCATCATTGGTAATTGATTAAATTTTAAATCTTTCCTATTTATAAGTGTTTGGATGTGTTGTATAAGTTTTAATTGCATCTCTACAATGCACAAAAAATAGGCCATCAACATCGATCGAGAATATATATTGATTTTGATTTGACATTAATCATCAAATATTTTGAACCTTTGAAAGAAAATATTTTCAAAGAAAGTTTCGTGGATTGTCATTTTGGTGAAGTCATTGTCTCGTCTTTAGGAGAAGATAAGTTATCAAATGAGGAATGACACGAAATTATTTTGAATACATCCACGTTTCATCTCGACCCATATACTACTCAATATAAAAATGAAGTATAGATAACCACTCATTTTTAGAAGATTGTCAGTCAATCGATTAATGCATTTGTAGATATAACTAAAGTAACCAAATTTTATATATCGATTGCAAACATACTAATAAGGATCAATTTACTAATTGAAAAAATTATTATTATGACAACTAATGAATCAGCTATGACATGTATGAAGTGTGATTGATCATTGAGTTCAAAAAACCCAACTGTTTGGAAGAGGAAAATAAAAGGATAACAAAATACAAGTCTTAAGAAAAATAATACTTTTGATGCTACTATTCCCAAAAATTTCTAAAATAACTATTGAAGAGATAATAGTCCCTGAAGAGATACCAGATCATGAATATGCACAAGTACTTGTAAATTATAAAATTTTTATAAATTCTGCATCTTTAGAGGAATTGTGAGACTATATAGAAGTGATTATTAATGATATATTTTGCTTTGTAGTAGTTATATAAATTTTAAAAGAAGATTATTATGAACAACATATTATTGATGAATGTTGTAATAAATATGATTTGATAAAGTGAAAAAAAAGTAATCTAAATAGAAATGGTTTCTATACCAAAAAAAAAGTAATAGGGCTTGTAATCTTGATACCCAATAATGTGAAACCTGTAGATTATAAATCTTTGTTTGTAAGAAAACATAATATTAAAATGAAATTGCTAGATACAAATCATTTTTTGTGGTACATGGGTTTTCACAAAAATTTGAGATTGATTATAAAAAATTTTGGGCAATTGCACTTTCACGGTAGTGAGATTAAGATACAGAAACAACGAAAACACAGAAAATAAGCAATATATATCCCAATCCAGCAAGCATCCAAGACAGAATCAAAAAAAACTGAGAAATCAACACCGAAAATAACGTGGTTCTCTAGTCGCTCAATACAACTAGCTACATTCACTAAAAAACGCTTATGCGTTACAGATTAAAAACAAGAAGAAATGTCTTACAGTATGCAGCACACAGGACAGTCGTGATAAATCGTGCAGAGAGAAGAGAGAGAGACAATGAACAGTTCTACGGGTCCAAAAACAATCACCCAAAAATAAAATTATAGAACATTTTATATTAAAAAAATCTCTCGGTTCATTTAACTGGAGCGGGTCCTTTGTTATTGTGCGACTGCTGCATCCCCAGCCTCTTAATATTTCTTTTCCTGCACTTACATGAAAATATTAAAACAGAAAAAAAAATATTTTGTTATACAAATAAATTATTAAATAAAAATAAATTACATATACAGCAAAAAAATATATCCATTAGTGATCAATATTAATATGTTTTGATATTTAATTAGTCTCTTAGTCTCATAAAGACTAGACATGCATCTCATGGACTTAGTTATTATATATTTATATGACATGCTAGAAAATAATATTTATATGTAACTCTTAGAAGAATTTATATCCCTCGAGTAAATACATCACAACTATGAAATATATATTCAATTAAGTTGAGACAATCATTATATGATTTAAAATAATTTGAATGTTGTATAAATGTATGAGTGAGTATTTGATTAATGATGGATATACATGTCCTTGTGTTTTTATAAAAAAAATTAGAATTAGTTTTAATGATATAAATTTATATTTTTAAATATAAATTTATATTTAAAAATATGTAACATGTAAGTATACTTATTTTTTAAAGATAATATTTATATTTTTTTATCTTATTATATTGTGTCCTAGTCATATCCGTATCTTAATTTTTTGAAATTTATCGTATCCCCGTATCATGTCGTATTGTATTCATGTGTCCGTATTCATGTTCGTACTTCTTAGATTGCAAGTATTCCAATAATAATTTATGAAGATAATGTTGCTTATGTTAAACAAGTCAAAGCATGATACATCAAATATGACAAAACCAAGCATATCTCACCAAAGTTTTTTTTCACTCTTGAACTCTAAGAATCATGAAATTGAAGTGAAGTAATTATGATCGAGTGATAAGGTTGTAGATTTACTTACCACAGATTTGTCATCATCAATATTCAAGAAATCAACATATGATATTGGGATGCATCAAGATTGTGATTAGTCAAGTTGATATTAATCAGGAAGAGTATTATCATCAAGTCCACTACTTATTTGAACATATGTGTGTTGTATTTTTTTTTTCTTTTATTCAAGTTTTTTTCACTAAGTTTTACTAATAGGTTTTAACAAGGTGGTTTATTTAGTACATCCTACATCATTCTAAAATTTATAAAATATTCTACTCATTTTACTTTGCTTTATTTTTTCCCAAAATTTTTTCTAGTAAGATTTAAATGAGTTATATTATCTTAGTATGGTGGACATCCAATGTTGAGAATTGTAAATATGGTGGACATCCAATGAGTTTTATCTTTTTTTATTTATCTATTTATATTCAAGATTGTGAGTCTATAAAAAGGACGTTGGCCTTTTAAATAGATATATACAAGACGAAAATCCTTTCTCCAAACTATTTTGTCCTTACTTTTACAATATCAAGAACATTTGTGGAAAGCAAATTTGTTACCGAATTTTATTCATAAATTGGCGGTCGCTATTAACCATGCCAACCATTGGCGAAACTCCTTGCCAGCACCCATGCAAGATGCATTGCCACCCGATGCCATGCATGCTGTCATTATGTTGAAAGGTTGGTTTGGGGTTTGATCCTTGTAGATTTTAGGGAGGGAGAAAACAAAAAGAGAGAAATAGAAAAACAGGAAAAAATGGGACAAAATTTATTAATGAAAAATTTGTTTTTAAAAATATAATAACCACTATATATATATATATATAGTGTGAGAACTACATATTGGGTGCTTCCAAATAATAAAAAGAACAAAAAATCAAAATAAAAACTAAACCAAGCCTTAATATTATCAAATCCTACAATTATAGTTTTTATTATAGCATTATGAGTGAATCTAGTGAATATATGAGATAACGCATTTATTTTGGGTATTTCCAACTTGCTTCTCCATCTCTGCCTTATGTTAGATGATATACTCGTAGTCTTGTAAAAACTCCATCCATCATCTATGTGTAGTAATCAATTATTTTTGAGAGCTTTTGAAAATGAACCTCAAGACCTCCTGGCCAATAAAATTACAAATTCTCAAGAAAATAGGTAATGTTGCTGGTATCAAATGCTCTGAATAATAGAACATTTTTTTTTTTGGTTAAAAGTAAAATATTTCTGTTTAATCTCTTTCAACTTTTTATTGAAATAAGCTATTGAATGTCCTTCCTGAGAAATGACATCTCCAATACCAATACCTGAAGCATCACAAGTTACTTCGAAGACCTTGGCGACGTTGGGGAGGCACATAATAGGGGCTTCCATCATTTGATCCTGAATGTTTTGAAACACCTTAGTTGCAGTCTTGGTCCAACAATTTTTTTTCTTCTTAAGGCATTCTATCACAAGGGCCATAATGATGCTGAAACCTTGGATGAAACCATGATTAAAAGTGACAAACTCCTGAAATATATCGCTCGTTAGTGATTGAAATGTTTAAGGAACATTTGTTAGATCAAAAAGCATAACTAAGAATTCATAATGACCTGTTTGTGTGTGGAAGACAGCTTTGGGCACGTACTCAGTCTAGATGTGAATTCGGTGGTATCCAAATTTGAGATCAATTTTGCTGAAGATAGCAACCCCATGAAGCTCATCCAGTAATTTTTGCTGTCAGCATCTCAGCTACTAAACATTCGATCTCTCCCTTCAGAACATAGGGATAGTGGTATGGGCAAGAGGGGCATTCCCTGGCCTTCCTGTTGAATCTTGCACATCAGGGAACAAAGAGAAACTTTGGGTTTATATGGGGACGGGTCCCATTGGATCTGAACTTTTGTCTTCCCTACTTTGAACATCATCACCATTGCTCTCCAATTCATATAAGACTTTCCCAGCGATGCTAACCGATGATAGCCCAGTATCACCTTGTAACTTCCAAGGGGAATCGGAAATAAATCTGCTATTGTTTCCAATTCCGCAAGGTGCAATTTTATCTGCCAACAATTTCAGGGAGTTCTGCTTTCGTCCACTGTTCCCAACACCATTCCAAATTCTTTGGTCATTTTGACTGGCACTCCCAGTTCCTTTACCAATGTGGCCGCAATAATTGTGCGAAGCTCCTACACTTTTAAAAACCACCACCTGCCGCTTCTCAATTTGGCCTTGAATCTTTAACGAGTGAGGTGCAGACAGCCCCACCAAGGAAGAGAGAAATAGAGATAGGGGAGGAGCTTCCTCTGTGGCTTCAACGGCAACACCAGCCATGGCTAGCTGCCCTCAAAACCCCCAGACGGTGGTCATTTGTTGAAAGGGCAAATAGTTGGCCTAAAAGGGTTCCATTTTGTGAGGTCCGAAAACATTTTAGAAGCAGATCACGAAAATCTGACCATCCCCTGAACCCTCCACTCTCATCTACTTAATAAATGCTTATGTTATCTTTTTTGAGTTGAACTTATTTTTTAATAAACTTAGAAATAGTAACCATCCAAGGCTAAAGGTAATATTTAGAGGAAAATATTTAATTGATCAAGTAATTTATGGTTAAAATTAATCTTTATAAAAATATTTTGGAGTACTTTTAACAAAAAAATATTCTAGTTGTTTCAATAAAATATATTTTTTTATTTTTTCAACTTTATTTAGTGGAGGTGTACTAACACAATAATTTTAGTGGTTGATCTTATGATCAATATAGTGTTTGGGTTGACTCATACTTCAATAGTTTTCTTGAGTGATCACCATAGTGACATGGTGGTCGGGCAGGGTCTTGTTCTTTGTTGAGTGAGCGGTCACCCAACTTGTTAGTGGAAACATGCATAGATTTATGTCGTGACCTATGGATGTCAAGGCATGGAAACATAATATGATTGAGTTTAGCACTGTGACATGAAGTCATGATGTCGTGACACAATTTAGAATTGTGACATGGAAACTTTTTGTTGTGTCTTATACAACTTATTTTTTATAATAAAAAATATTATATGAGATAGAAATATAATTTAATGTTGTGATGTGTAGCAATACAAAATGTAGTATGTGTTGTTTTTTTTTTCTTTGTCTCCCCCTCTTTCTCAAAAGGATAAAGAAAATCCTAGAATTGATTATTTTATTCTAATCAATTTTAACATTTGATATCATAACGAGGTTGAATAGATTGAGATTTGCGAATTTTGGAATGATAAGTTTAGGTCATCAAGGATTGAGATTGAGAAAAATTTTCGGGAAGAATTTCAAACTTTAGTTATTTGAAGATGAAAGATTTGTTGATCGATAGAGATTTTGAATTGTAATTGATTATCTAAAGCCAAAAGTTAATGATTAAAAAATGATAATCAAATAAGTTAAAATTGTCAAATGTGCAAAACTTGATCAGAAAGCTCAAGGTTTAATTTGACTGTGTTTTACATATAAAGTTCTGATAAACATTTCTAGTGAGAAAACAACTAAGAATCTATGGATAAAGCTGAAAAGTTTATATCAAAGTAAGTCATTTGTGAATACATTTTTCTTGATGAAGTATTTGTATAAATTGCTTATGTATGATGAAGCTTTTTTTTTTGCTCATATGCATGAGTTCAACACTTTGATTAGTTAGTTATAATCCATCAACTGTAAGATCAATAATGATGATAATATTATTTTCTTCCTTTGTTTAATATCTGACTTATAAGATAATCTGATTATTACTAAAAGTATTAGCAAAATAGAAATATCATATGAGGTAGTTGTTTTAGCACTTCTGTCTAAGGATATGAGGTTGCAAAACACAGGGAGTTCCTTGAAGGATGTTTTATTTCTGAGAGAAAAGATAAAAGAAAGAAGTTAAAAGCAATCTAAAAATATATCAAAGTGAAGTGGAAAGTCAAATAATATTGATAAATCAAAAATCAAATGTTGAAAATGCAACAAGATTAAGCACTTCAAAAGGGATTGAAGGAGCAATAATGACTTATGGAATAAAAAGGAATTAGAAAATTTTACATAGCAACATGTGTCACACACAATGATGAAGATGTGCTTTTTGGGAGTCTCATATCAAAAGAATCACCTTTGTGAATGATTCTGTCAGTATGAGAGTTATGATGGAGGAATTATAACAATGAGGAATGACTCAACAATGTAAATATAAAAATATATTATGAGACAATAAAGTTGACTTTAGAGGTAATACACATTATAGATCTCAGCAAAAACTTGATATCAATCAATGTAATTATAAATGTATAAGTCCATATTAGGTGCGATCATAAGTAATGCAAGATGACCTGAAGAGCAATGATAATTATTTATGGAACAAAATGTGGAACTTTGTATAAGTTATTAGCAACCACCATCAAGTCTCTACTCAATGACTCATACATTTCTAAGAAGAAGGAAGCCATGGAGAACAAATAGTTCATGGAGAATAATAATCTTCAATTGTGACATAGAATCATGTTGTGACATTAGAGACTAGGACATATTAATGAGAAGAGTCTGATGATTGTATCCTCAAATAAAATGGTGGAAGGAGTGACAGATTGTTTAGAAGAATTTGGGTTTTGAGGATTGTTTGTATAGAAAGCAAAAAAAAAAATTCAATATACAACTACTAGATCAATGAGAGTATTTGATTTAATTTATAATGATTTATTTAGTGAAATATTAGAGATATCACTTGGGAGATCAAAATATTACGTATTATTTGTTGATAATTTCTTCAGGTATGCATGAATCTATTTCATTCTGAAAAAATCCAAAATGTTGCAAAAGTTCAAGTTTAAAATACTAATTCAACTTTCAACAAGAAGAAAATTAATTCAACAAAAAAATAAATTTTTTTCATTTGAACAATGTTATAAATTATTTTATGGTTGATCATTTTTGTGCTGAGGAGAATATTATCAGACATAATATTGAAATTTTGGGGTTAAGTAGTCGTGATAATGTGCTACATGGACTTTACTTCTATATTGATGGTGAAAGACTAAGAAGCACGGACACGGACATGGACACGGACATGCGGATATGACGCGATAGGATACGGAGACACGACAAATTCTAAAAAATTAGGATACAGATACGGCTAGGATACGACATGATAAAAAAAATAAATACAAATATTATCCTTAAATAGTAATTTAGATAAACATATTTATAATTATACTTAAAATCATATATTTAAAATTAAAATAAATTATATTACATAAATCAAAATTATTTATTAATTATATTTTACATATTTTTTAAACAAATAATAATAATTAAAAATTAAAATAATAAATTTAAAAGTTTAAAACCCCCTATTTTACTGCTTTGAGCCCCCCACCCCCTCTCTCCTGTTACTGCTCTCTCCTCTCGTTACTGCTCCCCCTATTTATGACTCGTCGGATTCGTAACCGATTCGTCGGATTCGGCATCGGATACATCTCCAATGCATCTGTCCGATATGCCAAGTGGCGTATCGAACACGTATCTGACATGTATCCGACCCGTATCCACGTGTCCATGTGTCTGACACGTGGACACGGCTGTATAGTGACATATCCGTACTTCCTTGGTGAAAGATCATATATCATTTGAAGTATTGTATGAAAGGAAGTTGAATATTACTCATTTTTGGGTCTTTATGTATGATGTAGACATCCATGTGTCAAAGAAAAATCAGAATAAACTGAACTTCAAATTAGAGAATTGTAAGTTTATTAGATACAAGGAAGACATCAAAGACTACAATCTCTGAAACTCAGAAACAAACACTCATATTTAACAGAGATATCATGTTCATGAAGTGTAAGGATAAGTCTATTAAGAAATTACCTGAAAGACCTGATAATGAACATGATCAAGTCAAGGAAGAACTACCAAAATTGAGCATAAATGTTCTTGATGAAGAAGCTGTGGAGGCTACACATGTGTTGTTGAGGTCTACATGAATTAGAAGCTTAATTGTAGAGTATATTGATAGTGCATATCATGTCATTCATGTCACAAGCAAAGCGGTCAACATTGTGAAAGAGACATTGAAAAAGAATAACACTTAGAATCTCATGAAATTTTACTCAATCAGAACGTAATTAAATGCAAGTAAGTATTCAAATGAAAGATAAAAACTAGTGCAGAGATATAGAAGTACAGGGTAAGATTGGTTATTGAAGGACACTCTTAGGTTGAATACATTGACTATGATGAGATCTTCTTACCTACTAGTAATGTAGGTGACCTCCATTCAGATAATGTTAGCTGTTGCAGTGATGTTTGATTTAGAGGTTGGGTAGCTAGGATGTAGAGATGATATTTCTTCATGAAGACCTAGAAGAGAAGGTTTACATGAAACAACTTGAACGACAGAATATTTGGTATGCAAGTAGGAAAAATCATTGTAAAAGCTGAAACAATCTCTGAGGATGTGGTGATAGAAGTTTGATTCTTATATTTTCCAACTGAGATTTAATAATAATAACTATGTTATTCTAATTAATCATTGTGTATACAAAAAATGATTATATAATAACTATTAATTCTAACTTTGTAAGCTGATATTTTTTAATTAGAAACAAGAAAAAGATAATCAATATAGTGAAATGATTTCTAGCACAAAAAATTTGGAGCAACAAGTATTTTACTAGGCATGCATATTCATAGAGATTGACAAAAGATGATATTTGTTGGGTAACATAAGCACATTGATAGAATATTTCAGAGATTCAAAATCTTTGATTGCAAACCAGTAAGTACGCCTATAGAGATGCTGATGAATTTATCAGCAAAGTAGTGTCCTACTACACATGAGGAGAGAAAAAAGATACCTCTTATTTTGTATGCTAGCACATTCAATAGTTTGATGTACGCCATGTTATATAAGACTCAATATTTTATATAACGTGAGAGTACTAAGCAAGTATATGTCAACTCAGAGAAGAAATATTATAATATTATTAAAAGAGTGTTTAGATATCTTTGGGGTATTGTTGACTTTGTGTTGCAATCTAGTGGTAATAATAATAGAGAGAACTTTGATGTTTGTAGAGTTGTTGATATTGATTGGGGTAAAGATATGAAGAAAATAAGATCCATGAGTATATACATGTCAACCTGTATGGTGGGTTTGTGAGCTAAATGAGCAAAAGGTAGATTGTCGTTGCTCTTTCATTCACCTAGGTAGAGTACATGATGCTTACTCATGATTGTAAGGAAGTAGTCTGGATCAGAAGATTATGTGTAGAGTTTGACTTCAATTAGATGACACCGAGGCTCAAGTGTGATTGTCAAAAGTGCTATTTACTTAGCAAGAAATTTGATATTTTATCAGTGAACAAAGCACATAGGTATCTAGTATCATTTTTAAGAGAGCAAGTGATTGAGAGATTGATTTACTTGGAGAAAAGTAACACGAAGAATTACCCTGATTACTTGATTAAAATAGTGATTGTTAGGAAGTTTCAGTGGTGTAACGTTGAGACAAAAATGAGGAAATATTTATCAAGTGAGAAAAAGTTAGGGTTGGTTCATTCTTCATTAAATATCTCGAGTGACCACCGCAATAATAGAGTGACTCTGGCGGGATCTTGCTCTCAGCTGAGCGAATGGTTGCCCAAGCTATTGGTGAAAACATGCTCATATTCATGTCGTGATTTGTTATTGTCATAACATGAAAACATGATTTTGTAATTGAGTTTAGTGTCACAATATAGAAATATGATATCCAGACAAAGTTTAGTATAACGACATGAAAACTTTCTATTGCAACTTGTATAATTTGTTTTTTGTATGAAAAAAAATAGTATTTTAGATAGTAAATATAAATTTAAAGTTTTTATGTATAGCAACACAAAATAAAATATGCATTGGTTACTTTTTTCTTTCTCCCCCTCTCTCTCTCTCTCAAAAGAATGTAAAAAATCCTAGAATCAACTATCAGATTCTAATTGATTATAATATTTTGGAACACTTCCATCAAAAAAGAAATATTCTAGTCATTCAAAAAAATATTTATTTTTATTTTTACAACCTTATTTTATGGGAGTATGCTAGCACAATAATTATGATGTATGATCTCACGATCAATATAATAAGTATTGAAACTATCAGATATATACTCTAAAATATTATTATTTTTGATGATTTTTATATTTTTATTTATTTATTTATTTTTTTATTTATTTTTTTATTTATTTTTTTATTTTTTTTTTTATTTATTTTTTTATTTATTTTTTTATTTTTTTATTTTTTTATTTTTTTATTTTTTTATTTTTTTATTTTTTTATTTTTTTATTTTTTTATTTTTTTATTTTTTATTTTTTTATTTTTTTATTTAATAACTAAAAAATAGAAAAATTATGATTTAAAACAAATTATTCAAGAAAAATATCTATAATCAATAAATATACTAAAATATATTAATTTATCTTAAATATTAACTTTATTAGGTTTTTATATATCTGACTATAATATATCAAATATTTTCTTACTCAAACAAGAGCAATACCTCACATAATATAAGGTAGATATACATAACTCTAGAATTTAAATTTCATAGTTTTATTTTAAAAGTGTGACCAAGATAAGGTAAATAAGCAATAGATTAATAATACTTAGATATTTAGTGAGATATTTAATTATAAAAATAAAGATATACAAACTATGATGTATTGTTTTAAAAGTATTTTATTTTTCAAAATTTTGTGATCCTGCAAAATAATATTAAAAGAATTGAAAAAAAAAATATTAAAGTTGAATTATCTAAAAATATATCTTATAGAAGGAAGACTACTAGTATACTCATAAATAAAAAGAATGTATAAGAAATAAAATATAAAATTAAATATTATTATAGAACATTCAATGGACAAAAAAAAGAAAATAATAAACAAAAACTAATAATAAGTGATATAACTATTAGCCCACATGTTTATAACCCAAGAATTTAAAGTGAAAAGATAAGTTACATAATAGTAGCTGGATGATAAAAATTATTAGTTTTGTTTTAGAGAAGAATTTTATGTATTTTTCTTTAGTGAAAGTAATGATGACTTTTCGATGATTTTAGTAGTTGACATATATCTCTCGATAACTTGTATATTTTCTGTCTCTTTCGAAAAAAAATATTTACATATTTCTTTGGTATGTCCTCTCTTCTTACAATATGTGTGCTGTATGAAATATCTTTTGTATTTGCATTTATATTGTCTAAATACACACTGGGTGGTTTGATAAAATTTTGGTAACTACATAAGTTCGTATAATTACAATGCACCTACTGTACAATATCACACTGCGTACAGGCACCACACTGTGTATTACTGGCTACTGCACTTCATTTCACACACATTGCATTGCTGAGTTAATGCCAACAATGAGTTGATATCTTTAGCACTCACACACATCACTTGCATGAATACTCATACACTGCATAATTAAGTTCTGGCAAAATAGAATCTATCAAAGTGCACGGACATGCTGCCACTTCACACTATTTCATCACACTTGGCATGTATCACACATGCCGCTGCACATCACTTGCATGAATACTCATACACTGCATAATTAAGTTCTGGCAAAATAGAATCTATCAAAGTGCACGGACATGCTGCCACTTCACACTATTTCATCACACTTGGCATGTATCACACATGCAGCTGCACATGTTCTGCTGTGTGCATGTCTTCCATTTGCATGGTACTTCAACACACTGCACACACATTCTTGCCACTGTACACTTGCTGCACATGTTCTACACAGTGAGCGCGTCTCCACTGTTTCTTGTCTCTGCTGTTGTGTGTCTCTACCATGTACATGCACAGTACTTCAACCACCATGCATTCTGTCCTTCACACAGTTCATGCATGCACTCATGGTTACTGTTCTAGTGACGATTCTATATGGCCGAAAAAAAGTGACCAACATGGCTAGGGATCCGCAAGGGCATTGATAAAGCTTAATTTTGCCAAGATACCCTAACATTGAAAAATAATTCCTTTCATACAGTGTTGAGAAACTACAGATACTAAATTTATTATATAAGAAAATGATACAATGTATTCTAAATAATCGATATAATAGAATCCTAAATCTATAAATAGAAATGAAAAAAAATTAATGGCAGCACACAAGTTGAGTGCTTTCATACAATATATTCTAAATAATCAATATATCCTAAATAATCAATATAATAGAATCCTAATTTTTAAATTTTATATTTTCTATCTTTAAAATTGAAGTATCAATATTGATGATAAATTCGTATTTATTGAATTTTTTTTTCTTAGTTATTCATGTGTCAACTAGAATTACAAATTAACTTTAATGTGTATTCTTGTCTTATTTATCATCTTTAAATTTTTTAAGCATTTTTATGAAATTTGGATGTTTTTTCGCCATTATATTTTTGTCAAAAATATTTGATATTTTTTTTATTATTTTCTGATATATTTGTAATTCCAAGGACTGATATATCCATATCTAATGATATATGTAGTTAATGAAAAATACATTTTAATGACCATAAAGCATTTTGTATATAAGTGGATCAATAATGCCCTTTGTAATCACTATAGCAAAATTAAATACATATATATTTGTGAAAAGAAATTTAAAAAGTAATATACTAGTTTACCCGCGATCAATATTTATGATGATTTAAAATCAATATTTAAAAAGTTTCATTCTTCTAAGATTATTTTATTAACTATAATATACTCATATAAAATGTAGGATGAAACGAGATTCATCAAGTGTATCCCTGCAGGTTCTGTTTGGATCTCTTCATCAAGGTCCCAAGGTTGATATCTGGTCTGCTGGGGTCACCATACTCTTCTTAATAATTGGAAAAGCTCCTTTTTGTGGGGAACCAGAACAGTTGAGTTGTCATAATAAGAGAGTTCTCGGATTTATTGTTTTTGTCTGCTCTGGGTCTTTAATCAACTATTTCATGTTCAATTTCAGGAACATAAAAGACATAGCTAAGTTAAGAGGTAGTGAGGATTTATGGGAACTTTCAAAGCTGCATGACCAAGAATCATCTTTCCCAGTGGTAAATAATCTTGTACTCTCTTGTATGTAATGCACTTACATGATGCATGCAACTATACCCAACAAATATACAAAGCCACGGGCAATTGTTTGCAAACAAATGTGAATGTCCACCAATGGATACAAAGCCAAAGTCAGCTATAACCAACCAAACCAAAAATTCAAGAAAAACAAAAATGATCTGATTCAATTGAACTGATTTCTGTTATTTTCAACCTTCTGAAATAAACTGCAAAGCAATTCTCAATATTATAAAAATTATAACTGACCCAGGCTTGGTCATTCTAAACATTATAAGAATCATTACCAAACTATGCTTAGTTTTATCCGTACATATACAATCATACACTTATGAGCTCACTCACACCTGTGTGCATCTATGATTGAGAAACACATGAAAAGTATGAATTTGTTTCAGGAGTTGTATCGCTCACAATCCATGCGATCCATGACACTTGGGCAATGGTGCAAATTGAATACAAAGAGATCAGATTTCCTTGATGTAATCCCATTGTCACTGTTAGATCTGGTGGATAAATGTTTGGCAGTGAACCCTAGACTTAGGATGAGTGCAGCAGATGCTCTGAATCATGACTTTTTTGCTCCATGCCATGAGGCTCTCAAAAGGCAAAGGACGCAAAGGCAGGGGAGCAGTTCGGATTCCAAAACTGGTTTTCCAATACACAGACAAAATAGCAACAGACCTAACAAAGCTTTTCATAAACAATCTTGATCAGACATAATCACAGGTGATGTTCATCTTCTTATAATATTGTAACTGTTGGATTGATTTAGTTTATTGAGAAAATCAATAAGAAGAAAGTTCTGTTATTTTGAGAAAGAAGAGGAAAGGATATATATATATATATATATATATTTCAGCGCGTTTTTGGTTTTTTTTTTTTCATACGTTGCGCCGATTACAACACACACATACGATATACTTCGGCGCGTTTCGCTTCTCATACGTTGCGCCGATTACAACACACACAATCCCATAATTTAAAATATTAATTTTAACACTCCCCCTTAATGTTTTTGTTGGTCATTCCCAACAAGTCTCGCAAATAGATAAACTTGTCACAGTGAAGTGCTTTCATGAAGATGTCCGCTAGTTGATCATCAGTCTTCACGTGTTTGATCATCACTTCTTTATCATCCACTACTTCTCGAATGTAGTGATACTTGAGGTTGATATGTTTTGTTCGGCAATGAAATACCGAATTCTTTGACATAGTAATTGATGATTTGTTATCGCAAAAGAGAACTGTTGCCATGTCTTGTTTCTCTCTCATGTCTTCTAAAATCTTCCGTAACCAAACCACTTGTTTGGTTGCTTTACTTGCCGATACGTATTCGGCTTCGGTGGAGGAGTGTGCAACTCTCTCTTGCTTCTTCGACGCCCATGAGAAAATACCCGTACCGAGTGAAAAACAATATCCGGACGTTCTCTTCATGTCGTCCATACTTCTAGCCCAATCACTATCACAAAAACCAAACAACTCGATATCTTCTCTTCTATTTCTTTCAAACATGAGACCATACTCCATGATCCCTCTTATATATCGCAACAATCTTTTTTCAGCCCCAAGATGAATCTTGCTCGGTCGGTGCATAAATCGAGATAATAGACTCGTAGCATACATGATATCGGGTCTTGTATTGATAAGGTACAGTAACATCCCAACCAAACTTCTATATTGTACCGCATTAGCATCACCACTACCATCGTCTTTCACCAACTTCTCATTCACCACCAACGGAGTCATCACGGGATTACTATTCTCCATTTTGAATTTTGAGAGAATATTTTCGGTATACTTCTTTTGACAAATAAAAACACCTTCTTCACATTGATCAATTTCAATGCCCAAGAAGTAATGCAATAATCCCCAATCATTCATCTCATATTTTTTCATCATATCAGTTTTGAATTCATGCATCATTTTTTCATCATTCCCGGTAAAAATCAAGTCATCAACATACAGAGAGACAATGAGCATACCAGATTCTCCATGTTTGATGTAGAGTGTCGGCTCGCTAGGGCTCCTGATAAAGCCTCGTTCGGTGAAGTACCCATCGATATTTCCATACCAAGCACGAGGTGCTTGTTTCAACCCGTACAATGCTTTCTTCAGCTTGTACACTTTTCCTTCTTCACCTTCAACTTCGAACCCTTGTGGTTGTACCATATACACCTCTTCTTTGAGAACACCATTCAAGAAAGCCGATTTCACATCAAGTTGGTGGAGCTTCCACCTTTTGTGTGCGGCTAATGCAATCAACATTCTTATTGTCTCGTGCCTCGCAACGGGTGCAAATGTCTTATTATAATCAACTCCTGGTTGTTGAGAATACCCTTTTGCAACTAATCTTGCTTTGCATTTTTGAACGGAACCATCGGAGTTCATTTTCGTCTTATAAATCCACTTCAACCCAACCACATCTTTTTCTTTGGGCTTCTCAATCAACTTCCAAGTTTTATTTTTTTCAATCATGTTTATTTCCTCTTCCATTGCATCCACCCAGACCTCTTCTTGAATAGCCTGTTCAAAGCTCTCGGGTTCAACTACACAAAAATTGCACCTAGCATATACATCACTCAACCTTCTCATTTTTACTGGAGTAGAGCTTGGTGATGATGAACTCGACCCAGGTTGCGTTGTCGGAGATTGTTGATGTTCATTTTTTTCAATTCCACATTCATTGGCTCCACTTGATTCCTCCCTTGGATCCTCTTCGTAAATCGGCATTGACACATTCTCAACATTTTTCTCTTTCCTATCTCATTGTTCTTTTTCATTGAAAATCATATCCCGACTTTCAATCACTTTGTTCTTCTTTAGGCTAAAAAGTCGATATTCCTTTGACTTAGTACTATAGCCGACGAAAATACATTTCTCGCCTTTATCTTCAAACTTTTTTCTTATTTCTTTCGGGACATGAGCATAGCAAATGGATCCGAACACTTTTAAATGATTCACCGACGGTTTTCTATCCCGGTCCATGCCTCGAATGGCGTCTTGTTTTCAACTGTCTTTGTCGGGCATCAGTTCAACAAATAAACCGCTGTATAAGTTGCTTCTGCCCAGAAGGTCAATGGTAACCCTTTTGCATTCATCATTGTCCTCGTCATCTCGACAATTGTACGATTCTTTCTTTCAGCAACGCCATTTTGTTCTGGCGTAAAACTCGTCGTCAATTGTCTTTCAAGCCCAATATCTTCGCAAAATTTTTCAAACTCTTTTGAATTGTATTCTCCACCTCTATCACTTCTTAGCCTTTTAATCAATTTGTCATTCTGTCTCTCAGTCATTCTTTGAAACTTCTTGAAGATAGACAATGCTTTCGATTTTTGTCTCAAAAAGTAGACCCAACATATTCTTGAGAAGTCGTCTATAAAAGTGATAAAGTATCGATTTCCTCTGTGATAATTAGTTGACATCGGACCACAAATGTCAGTGTGAACAAGCTTCAATGATGTCTTTGCTCTCCAGGCTTTCTCTTTAGGAAACGTCTCTCGATGGATTTTACCGAGAGCACACGCTTTACAAATATCATGTTTACCTTCAATATTCGGTAAACCATATACCATGTTTCTCTTACTCATCAACTTCAAGCTTTCAAAGTTCACATGACCTAACCGTTTGTGCCATATCCATGACAGATCTTCTATGTTGACTTTCAGCGATAACCCACTTGTGGGTTTGAGAGTAAGAGGAAAATTTTGATTCCTCTCCATCTTGACAACGGTCATTAATTCTTTCTTATTTTCTTCCTTGTCAAAAATCTTGCAAGTATCATTATCGAAGTGAAGCGCATGACCGCTTACCATAAGTTGTCCGACACTTAGCAAATTTTGAGCTAAGTCCGGAACAAACAATACATCATGAATCAACAATCTACCTTTCTTTGAGGCTACGGCAATTGTATATTTCCCATTTGATTTTATTACGGCACCATTACCCATTGTGATTCGTGTTGTGTCGCTTTTGTCGAGTTTGCAGAAAACCGACTCGTCTCTGGTCATGTGATTGCTTCACCCACTATCAACATACCACTCATTGTCATTTTTCCCGACGGCCGTTTGACATGCATAGAATGTACTTCCAACACTTTCACACTTCTTTTCCTCATCGGTATAATTGGTCTGTTCTCTACTTATATCTCGACAATCCCTTTTTATATGATCAAACCTCTTGCAATTATAATACTGAGGCTTTCCTTTGTGATAACAATTTTCTTTAATGTGATCTGGCTTCTTACAATGATGACAAAATTTGTTATCACCAGAGCTTCTTCCTCCTCGGCCTCGGCCACGACCTCTTGTATAACTTCCATCGCCACGAAAATATTGTCGTTTACTCGAGCTTCCGGTAAAATCTTTTTTTACGCTCACTTTTGATTGAAAAGTACTTTTCAGAGAAGCTTCACTATGTCGATTCATCCGTTGTTCATGCATCTCGAGAGAACCCATCAAGTCATGGACACTAAGTGATGAAATGTTTTTTGTTTCTTCGATAATGGCGACAATATTATCATATTTCGGAGAAAGACTTATCAATATCTTCTCACAAACAGACTTGTCAGTCAAGATGTCGCCCAAACTCTTGATTTGGTTCACAACTTCGATCACCCTCGAGAAATACTCATGTAGAGTATCTTTCTCCTTCATCCTGAGATTTTGAAATTCTCGTTTGAGTGTCAAGAGCTTCACGGTATTCATCTTGTCGGTCCCTTGAAACTCCTTTTGAAGTATATCCCAAGCTTCTTTTGATGTTCTTGCTCCAATTATTCTTGGAAAAAGTTTACGAGAGATACTTTGTTGAATAATGAACAAAGCCCTCGTATCTTTCTTCTTGAAATCATTTAACATTTCATCGAACACTTTTCGGTCATCCGATGATAATATGTCTTTTGGTTCTTCTTCATACTTATTCTCCATCAAATCCCACAAATCTTGTGAGATCAAGAGTGTCTTCATCATCACACTCCAATAATCATAATCTTCTCCATCGAAAATAATTTGGGCTCCTCGCATCGGCCAAGTTTTACCTTGCATTGGTTTTGTTCTTCCCGCAACTTCGAAAAATTCTCTGCATAAATTGCTAGATTGGTCCTTGAACCTCCCTCTGATACCACTTATGTTTGATTGATTTAGTTTATTGAGAAAAACAATAAGAAGAAAGTTTTGTTATTTTGAGAAAGAAGAGGAGAGGATATATATATATTTCAGCGCGTTTTCAGTTTTTTTTTCATACGTTGCGCCGATTACAACATACACATACGATATACTTCGGCGCGATTCGCTTCTCATACGTTGTGCCGATTACAACACACACAATCTCTTAATTTAAAACATTAATTTAAACAGTAATTGTATGTGGTTGTGTGTGTGTGTGTGAAAGTGGGAGCACATGCGCCCACATGCATTGTGTGGTTTTTTCTTGATTGACATGAAAATGCCAACTTGAATGCAAAAGAAGCAAATATACCATCGTTTCAACAAGGTCAACCACATTAATCATATTCACCACCTTGTTCCATCAGTATTTTCGTGTCTAGGCTAGCATTTTTTTTTATCATCAATGCCACAAAAATTTTTAATTTATAATTTATAATTTAAGATGACTAAGACTATATTTAATATGATACAAATAAGATTACTTGGACTTTAAGTGTGATTAATTAAATTGAGTAAGGTGATTATATTAATGTTTAATTCAATTGATACTAATATTTTATTTTATTTTATTTTTTTTGAACTGCATATGAGATGCTTGGATGTATAAGGGTGCTCTTATATATTATATGTGTGTGTGTGTGTGTGTGTGTGTAATATGTTATTCTATTTTGTATTTGCATGGGTTGTCTTATGATTCATATATTTATTTTATTTTGTGTATTTATTTTTAACATGATATCATATTTGTCAAAATAATAGTAGGTCCCTCATATCGTTTTATTATTGATTTCTAAAAAGAAAAAAAATAATGTATTACTTAATGATAAAATTGTTCAAAATGATATATCAAAATGTATTGAGTTGGGGTTGACTGAGTCAACTTGGGATCACTCAATTATTATGTAGATACACTTGATTTTTTTTAATAGTTTTTTCTAGTTTTTCAAGTATGAAGACTAGAAAATAAGTTAGAAATAGTTGAATTGATTTAAGTCATTGGGGGCCCACATGCATTCTTATGCTAATTGGTCTCCTTTGTTTGAATTTGTTTTTTTTCGAGTCAGGAGCAGTTAAAATACTTGATAAATCATTCTCCAACTGAACACAATCAGAGACAAGAGTGAAAGATGATAAATATCAACCTATTAGCATCTCTGTGACAGTTGATTGATGCTATTTGCTAATATTTTTAAATATTTTTTCTTGCATGATTTGCAAGAAGGTTTAAGACTTTGTAATTGAGGTATTTCTTATTGTATTTTTTTACACATTTGGCGTTTTTGCTTGGCTAATTAGGTATAGAGTTTTTTTTTTTTTTGGATTAACATGAGACCAATTACTATGTTGATTTCAGATCTTTGATGAGTTTCATCATCTTTTTCCTATATAGATACATCTAGTATTTGTTGCTTAACAGAGATTAATTTGGGGAAATTTTTTGTATTCACTCTCTTGGAGACATATTTATTTTAGAGGGCACAAATTCTTAGTAAGCAAGCTATTCCTACTCGATCGAAGATTTATCACAAAGTGATCAAAGTCTTGACAGCGAAGACATAGATAAATTGATATTCATCTTAACAAACATACTATAATTGATATTTATCTTGACAGTGATCAAAGTCTCCCTCAATTCAAGCTGATAAAGGGAGAAGAGGTAAGAGTAGTATGATTGTATGAGTGGGAGAATTATGGTGACTTGTCTCCATTGTGGGTTGATGAGACTCACTCGGGGCACTGGTTGGAGTTTTCATCCCGAGTTGAGGTGGAAATTCTGTTTGCTTAGGGAGAGCATTTAGATCTCTAGAGAGGAATATGCCAAATTACTCTCTAGGTTTATTACATAGTTTCTTGAAAGGTCAAATACTAAAACTCTCACCTCATTTTCCCCTCACTCTGAACTCTAGGTAGGTGACTCATAAGTCAATAGTCATGGTATGATTCATTGTTCTCTTCTCTTTTAATGATTAGCAACTTTGATATTATAGTAGTTAATAATATCATTGTTAATGTCGTGATTATAATAACATCAATATAAATCTAATTGCTTCGCAACTCTTTATTTATATTCGTAATTTTTTTAAAAATTAAGTTAATTAGTTATATTACTAAATTATTAAATTGTAACATTATTTTTTCTTTTTAATTTCATTATTTGTGTTAGTGGTTTCTGCCCTCAAGATACTTGTTGGATGCTTGACTATGATTGATCTCTTATTTGTTCACTCTTAACTTGGTCATGTATCATTGATCAAGTTGAAACTTTTAGAGACAAGCACAAATGAGGTTTTTTTTAACATGATGTTTCCTCGAGCTAGATTGACACATTGAATATTTATCGGGGCCTTGTGTGAGGGCAATGCTATCTCCATCTCTGTGCTCAAAGATGTAACCCATGAGAATCAAACTTATATCCTCAAAGAAGCACACATTTAATATCCCCACTAGTTGGACTATACGTGTCGTAGATAAGCACAAATAGGGTTGTTTTTTAACTTGGTGTTTCTTCAAGCGAGATTGATCCGTGTGGGAGTGGGGCTATCCTCATCCCCTTGCTTAGAGGTGTAACCCATGTGGATCAACTCACGCCTCCAAGGAAGTGCACATTCAATATTCTTACCAGTTGGACTACACATGTCATGGGTAAGCATACATAGGATTGTCATGATAGATGAGACGTGTCAGTTAGAAAAAAATAATAAAGTTCCTTATTTGGCATGTTAAAAGATAGTTAATTCAATTTTTATTTATTTAGTTCATATGGATATTTGGAGCTAATATAAGATAATTATATATGATAATTTTTGTTATTTTTTTATTTTTATTAATTATTAAACTAATTTTATTTGGTAGACTTTATTTTAAGAAATTAGTTAAATTATCTTTTTATGCTTTTTCATAAAATTATTACAGTCAATTTGATTGTAATATTCAAATCATGAGGAGCAACAAAATAAATACTTAGACATATTTTTATATAATAGAAGTATCATAGGCAACTCAATAAAATATTTTTTTTAATTGTCCCTTTCTAGGAGTGGAGGGACATCCTATCAAATATTTCATGTTGGGATTGTATAGTTAAGAATATAAATTATTTGATTAATCTTATATCTTTATTTTTTATTTTAGATCTCATATCATTTTATAATTTTTATCCATGAGAAAAATTATATCACTTAACTTCATGTATTTTTGAGTATGTGTTTTATAGAAACCATTTTCCCCATAAAGGATAAGTGTGTTTTTTGAATGAAATTACTAATCATCTCTTGTTGTATATTTAATGTTATGTCTGATTAAAATGTGAGGTCTAATCACTAATGATATTGTGTTACCCTCTACCTTTGAGAATATTCAATTATATTTTTAGGAGATATTTGTATGAGATTCAACAATTGATCTAACAATCTCATCAGTTATAGATTTGGCAGAAAGTAATGAAGTTGCTTATAATTATATTTCATCACTTATGATTATTGAGAATCATGATAATACTATTGCATCTAGACACATAGGAGAATGAGAGCCAATTTTGGCCCCTTTAAAGATAGTGGGTGAGAGGCAAAATACTCAGTCACATTTATTTTAGTTGGATACATCAACCTTAATTTCTAGGGGAAGAATTATCACGAACAGTTGATCCTTTGAAGAAAAATGACTGCGACATTCCAAATGGTTTCTAGAAGGATTTGAGAAAAATATTCACTGTGAAGGCTAAACATGATGGAAATGTGAAGATTAAACATGATGGAAATGTAGAACGTTGAAACTTTAAACTAATTGCAATGAGTTTTACTTAGACATATGAGATTAGTTTTTGAAATACTTATATTTATTATTAAAGATAATTTGTATCAAATTATTTCTTTTTTTGTAGTTTCTCACTAATGAGTAATATGTTAGTTGAATGTAAATAATATGTCTCTTTATGGTGGCATAGATGAAGAGTTATATATCAAGTAACTAATATATTTTATAGTTTTAAAGAGGATGAATTATATTTATAAATTATGAAAAATCTTATGTGTTGAGTCAATGATCAAGAGTTTGATTGTTAGATTCTTTGGATTTTATAGACGTGTATTTGAATATTTTTGATTTTATAGACATAGTTTAAATGATAAGAATATTTTATTATTTATTTATGTAGATATCATTATCACTTTTGATGATCAATTGAATATTTTTTAATTGAAATATTTTTTTCATACATATTTTTAAATGAAAGATTCTGATCGTCTTTATTACTTTTGTAATCTCTTCATACGTAAATGATCTTATATTAATAAAATTTAATCTCATAATATTAATGAAAATTTCACTCTAAAATAAATGTACAAGTACTCTTATTCAAGGAAGCACGGACACGGCTCCCTACAGCCGTGTCCGACACCTAGACACGTGGACACGACACGGACATGGCACGGATACGTGTCCGATACGCCATGTGGCGTATCATTGCACAATCCGTATCTGATACGCCACGTGGCGTATCAGATGGTTGCGTCGGTAGCCATATCCATGTCTATAGTGCCCGACGTCCGACGACGTCGGGTGGCCAACATAACCGCATGGGCAATGTTGGCCACTGGCAAGGGGCGGGCCCAATTTGAGGGTGAGGCAGGGAGCGGGTGTGATTTGAGGGAGAGGCAGGAGCGGGCACGATTTGAG
Organism: Sapria himalayana; assembly: GCA_029783825.1. Classification (NCBI taxonomy): domain Eukaryota; kingdom Viridiplantae; phylum Streptophyta; class Magnoliopsida; order Malpighiales; family Rafflesiaceae; genus Sapria; species Sapria himalayana. The sequence goes on from JAREIK010001156.1 coordinate 4,018,443, forward strand.
GGTAGAGGAAGGGGCGGCTCGATTTGATGGGAGAGGTAGGGGGGGCGCGAATTGAGGGGAGTGGAAGGGGCGGCTCGATTTGAGGGGAGAGGTAGGGGCGGCACGAATTGAGGGGAGAGGCAGGGGCGTCGCAATTTGAGGGGAGAGGCAGGGGCGGCGCGATTTGAGGGGAGAGGCAGGGGCGTCGCAATTTGAGGGGAGAGGCAGGGCCGGGCATATTTGTGTGTGGATGTGGCATAAAATAAAATATTTTTATAATATAAAATAAAATATTTTTATTTTATAAAATAAATAATATATATTTATTTTATATAATAAAATATTTTAATTTAATTTAATGAATTTTATAAAATACCTAATATTTATAATTAATAATTTTTATTTTTATTTTTATTTTTTTTATCATGTCGTATCCTAGCCGTATTCGTATCTTAGTTTTTTAGAATTTGCCGTGTCTCCGTACCCTGTCGTGTCGTATCCCCGTGTCCATGTCCGTGCTTCTTAGCTCTTATTAGATGTGTTAATCAGGTCGTGTCAGTTTGACGAAGCCTGAATTTTGGTGGATGAGTTAGGTCACCGTGTCTTGCCAGGCATGACACAAATTGGATATTTGGGCCATGTTGTGTTGGCATGACATCATGGAAGATGGGCTTGACACAGCACGGAGGCCCGCATTTCTTAGCTAGGCATGCTAGGTTAAATCGAGTCATGCCAAGTTGGGTTGGCAATGGCAAGACACTTTCTAATGGCCAATGTAGTGCTTAGTGGGTTGGGAAGCCCTATAGTGCCACTGCACTACCACTATCCTGTACTGGCAATGCCAGCCAGAATAACCTATAAAAAATAGTCCAATTTAGTGGTCATTATGACACTGACTTTTATCTTCAAAATAAAATTTTAATTTTGAAAATTTTAAATATTAAAAATAAATTATACTATATTGTAAATAAAAATAAATAAAATTCATAGTTAAATAACAAAAAATACATTCATTTTGCAATTTCAACCCGATCATAATATCATAAATAATAATAAATTGAAAAATTATAAAATCATAATAAACAATAATTAGCAACGCCAAAATGCCCTCCAATCCTCTGATATTTGCAATAAGTTTGTGTTTATTTGGTTCGCATGGATCAAATTGTAACATCTTATTATGAAACTTATAGTCATAGTGATAGTCTCGATATCTTCGATGTCGCAGAGTCATCATTCACTAGTAGTTTATTCATTTGATTCTGAAGGTTCATTTTTGAATTTTTCTAATTATTTAAATATTTCAGTGCTTCTATGATATTTGATCGTAGTTTTAATATACTATCTAAAATAATATTTACAGTTATATAAAAAATAGACTTTGATCTTATACTATATAATGGAGGGATTAGTAGATCATATGTCATCTTAAATTATAATGAATAAGTAGATTTATATAATTTTTACTAATTCAAAATATATAAATTTTTATTATCATTATTTGATAGGATAAAATAGAAATTAATATTTAAGTATTGAGACAGTTCGCTCATATTCGATAGATTAACTTGTTATTGTCCATCGCAAACTGAATGATATAGTAGAAGTATCAAATGATTCGTGCTACACCAACACAACCCTTTTTTTTGATGGCTCAGTTGGACGACCGTGTCATGTCTTACACGATACGAGATGAGTGCTCGGGCCATGTCGTTTTGACACGGTCACATGGTAGGTCAACTTGTAACTGCTCGATGACTTGCTTTTCTGAATTTGGGTATGTTGGGTCAGATTAGCAGTGGCATGACACTGCTACTGCCAGAGTTAGTGGCCTTCGTTTCTGCCCAATAGCCATTGGCTAGCTCAGGCCCTACTTGCTGCCGCCCATTGGTTAGCGGCCAGCACGAGATCTAGTGGCCATTGCTCATTGACTAGTTGCTAGCACCCAGTCTGGGCCCTAGCGGCCATTGCCCATTAGCTAGTGGTCAATGCCCGGTCCAGGCCCTAGTGGCCACTATTTTTTTATTCGTGACATGATAGTGATAGGGTAGTGCCTATCACTAACTTGTTGGGGTGCTTGAATGGGCAAAAAAATATTTGCAATGGATGTTTTTTTAAAATTTTTGTCATGCCATGTACTGCTCAGCATTCTAGGCATGCAAGTCATTCCTGGCATAGCACAAAGCCTATGTAGCTCTGGCCCATCATGACATGAATCATGTCATTGGTCAAAATGACCACGGTCTAAGAACAACTATGGATCATGCCGTGTCAGGCCAGACACGACTGGATCAAGTGCTATCTTATGTTGTGTCCCGACCATTCGACTCACTTTACTCCTCTATGACATAATTATCATGTTTAAAAATGATATTCATGTATGTACTCGAAGATTTGCTAAAATTATAATATCTAGTATCATAATTTTTAAATATATAATTTAATTGTTCTTAAATTTTATTTCTAATTATTCAACTTGGTTTATGAAAATTGATATATATTTAAATATATTTTTTATTCTTTCCGCTTAAATTATAATATATATACTGGTAGCCAAGTAATAAATAAATAGGGGTCGGTAATTTAAATACTTAGTTTTAATCTTAGTAATCATAATAATAAAATAAAGATAACCAATATATTTGTTTAAAATATTATTATTGTATATGTACCTAAGTATAATACATGTGATGAGAGTATCTATGGATGAATACATATTCGTCATATAATAAAAAATCTTTAAAAATATAATTTTTCTCAGTTTGAATTATAAATAATAAAATTTATCATTTTTTTATTAACATGGTCGAATATCATATATTGGTAGTCAACACATAAATCTAACATGAAATTGGTATAATTTTAATGATGTTTAATAACCATTTGAAATTTTTTTATATTCATTAATAAATATAAAGTATAAAATTTTTTATGTATGCTAAATATATTAAGATATTTTAGTAAATTTTTTTGTTTTCTAATATGAGAATAATTATTTTTATTCTTACTTATGCTATTAGGTTGATTATGTGATACATATATCTAACATGAAAAATATCATTCAATTATTTATCTTTAATGGTTTTTTATAAACACATTAATCTCAAATAATGTTATTTGAAGTGTTATTAAATATAATATTAAAAATTATTTTAAATATCATATTCCCTAATGATTTTCTATTCGATTCTCGTATAGATCATCAGAAGAATAGAAGATCTTAGAAAATTTTAAATTTTTTTTATTTAGTTTTTATTTAGAGTTGACATTGTGAGTCGTGATGCATGTGAATGAAGTATTATCGTGACTAGTTCAAATGTCAGATTTAATGAAGATCACTCCATTTTTTTTAAAGTTTGTTAATTAATATTTATTTTTTCTAATTTAAAATATTTTATTATGCTATTATTGTTAATCAACCTAAGAATTCAATTAATAAGCAGGTTAAAAGTAAGTTTATATAAGTTGAAGTTGTCTAAGTTTTTTTAAAATCTAATCGGAAGATCTATGCTTTTAATCATTTTCATAATATTTTTTATTTCAAATTCATTATGATAAATAAATAAGATCAATGAATTTGAAGTTGATTCAATTTTAAATACTTCGTTGCTAAATTAAGTTTGCTTGATATTTAATGTATTATATATTAATTGATATTTCTTTTAAGGTGTCCAATTCTAATAAGTCTTTCCTGTGTGTGTGTGTGTGTGTATTATGTCAAATTTGTTTTGATATGCCTAATCTTTTTTTAATTATATTAAAAGTGTATTTATTCAATTAAAATTTACTTATTTTTAAATTTTTTAGGCATATGAATACAAGCTGAAAAGAAAACTTAATTTTAGTCTCAGATAATTTGGTCAGGTTATCATTATTATTTATATCTAAATTTAATTTATTTTTATAATACTCATTGTTTGTTATTTTTTTAATATAAATGACTAAACTGAAAGTGAGAGAATAGTATTGTTTTTTATTTTTCTATTTATTATTATTAATTTATTTATTTATCTAAAAATTATTAAATAAAATAAATATTTTCAACATAATATGCATCTTAATTTTATGTGTGCAACATATACTTTTTCACCTATACATCATATTCTCCTGCTTAGAAGTTGCGCTTCATTTTCAAAATAATTTTGGTATTCTATCAAATTAAAATTAAAAATATAAATAAAAAAATGAAAGCTATGAGAGGAAAATAGGTTATAAATAAAATATGAAAAATAAAATATCAATATGATATAGAAATATTTTTTTATTAATTTTTTAAATCTTTTTTTAATCTTTTTTTAATCTTTTTTTAATCTTTTTTTAATCTTTTTTTAATCTTTTATGATAGAAATTTGATAGTTTTTAGATTTTTGTCATTGAATCGTATGATGTGATTATGGCCTAGAGGACAGTGATTGGTGTTGCTTATCGTTATCAAGGTTGAAAAGTACTCATTTTAAAACTACAACTTTTTTTAAACATGGCTATGCAATATTTTGTTCTAGCATGCTAGACATTTAGGTCTTGCCTAATACGACACGAGGCTCATGCGGTCTCAACCCAGTACAACAAGAGTCATGTCATTAGTTTGTAAAACTTTGTTCTAGGCATGGTTATAGATAATGTCATGTCGTGCCTGTTATGATTGAATTTTGTCATGCTCGGGTCGTTCAAACCACTTGATATTTCTAGACCTTATATAATTGACAACGTGAATTAGATAATACACATGTTTAATATTCTCATTCATATTGAAACAAAGCACAAATAAATAATATAAAAAAAGAAACACAATTTGTAAGCTAACACTAAATAACTATCATAGTAGAGAGTAATAAGAGAAGTAACGAATATTTGATTTTCTCAAGTAGGTGCCAGATTTATTATTATATGTGAAGAATTATATTCTTTACATCTAGTTGATATATCGTTTATCTATGAGATATTATCATCAAAATAAAAATTTGTATGGAGGTTATCATGGTTATTAGAGAGAGTGTCATGGTAATTCAAAGTTATACATCTCATATTTAAAGTGATATACTTTTCTATTTGGTCATGTCTTTATAGTGAATACATACCTACAACTAATAACAAACTTTCTAGAAGGTCAATATACTGATTCTCAAGTTTTATTGGAGTGATATATTTTTCTTCTATCATGGCTTGACGTCATCATGGATGAAATAATGTCTTACAAGAAGATTTATGTATCATAATATCATCAAAAGGAATAGTAAAAGAAATAAAATGAGGAATAAAGTGTGAATATGATAATAATAAAATAAGATGTTGAGTGCAACTTTTTAATTTCTTTTAAATACTAATCGAAAGGTAAATAATTGAGAAGTTAACTACGGAATCATCTAGTTTTTTAGAAGATTCTTTTTTGCTTTGGATAACTTGCTTATATCTCTCTCTTCTAGCATATTCTCTAAGTCCTGGGTGATCAAGTTTCTTACTATCTGACTTATCAAGGACTAGAGTTGGAGTAAACTCATGAACTATTAGTTTGTCTGGATTTGAGAAAGATTTTTTTTATAAAAAATCTTGTTCTTTTTAGAATTAATTTTATTTGAACTTATTGGTTATATACTAACTTTATAAGTATATAACCATATTATGAAGCAATAAGTTCAAATATAGGCAACTTGTGATTCTCTTTTCTATTGGAGGATCAAGTGAAATTGTAAAATAATAAGAAAAAATAATAAATCTAGATGTATTTTCTAGATTATTACTCTTCTTAGTCTCATTAAAAATGAGTCTTACCAAAAAAATATAATATTAGGAATAACTAATATCCCATCATACTTAAGTGAAAGTATTTGTGCCTCTTTTGTATTCTGAACTAATTAAGAAATGTATATTTTAAAATCCTAGTGTCATCTTTTCTTATCTTGAGAGATCATAAACAAATTAAATATTTTAAAACTTTGTGATATCAATTGAAAATCTGTCTAGGATATATAATCTGAAAGGATATATAATAAGAAATGATAGAAAGATACATTTGGTTAAAGTTATAATTCATAGCTAATATTGCACCTCCCAAAGGATCCTTTGGAAACTTCTATTAAGGAGGTATATTTGAGTTGTTTCAATTAAATATATATTTTTATTTTCTATTACTTTATTTTATAAGATATGTCATCACTAGAAGTCTGATGTACGATTATGTGATTAAAATAACAAGTGTTAGAGTTGTTTACATGTATTCCAATTTATTCATTAATTATTTTTTGATTTAATTAAAGTATTTTTTTTATTTTTTTACGAAATAAGAAAAAAATAAAATAAATCTAAGATGTAAAATAAAAAAAAATAAACCACTCAAATTGTATACTATCATCAATAAATAAACAAAATGTGTAAATTTTTCTCGAGTCTAATTTTTATTAGGTTTTCATATATCTGAGTGTATCAGGCTGAATGAATTCTTACTCATAATAGTCTAATATATATGATATAAATATCTGATATATTTTTCTAATTGATGTCTTACAGTCTTGTGTAGAGTTATATCTAACAAATATTAGGATATATTATTTTTAGTTTAACTAGTGATAATTGATTAAGTTGAGAATATATAAGTAATGAGTTAATCATATTAATCTTCTAATGAGATATCCTACCGAAGAAGAAAAAATATATAATTTATCTTGTTCAATTTCAAATAAAGTATTTTATGAAGCCTTCTGATCTTATAAACAAACATAATAATGAGATAAAATAAAATCAAAATTAAGTCGCATAGAGACGCAACTCACTAAAATGAGAATATAAGGGTAGTCAAGAATAAATAAAAAATATGAGAAATAAAATATTAAATTTAATACTATCATAACTAATAATTTTTTATGGCTCGCTATTGACTACCATAATATTTAATGAATAAGAAAAAATAATAAAGAAAAGGAAATGAATATATATAATTTGATTATTAGCTCTTAAGTCAACTATCCAGGAATCTGATGTAAAAGGATGAATCATAATAATTATAATATTTGATTAATTAAATGAGTATGTTGTTGTCCTATTAGAGGGGAATCATGAATATTCCCCTTCATCATGGGTCATAGCATGAGAACTCTATAAGAAACTCTTAATGGATTTGATAGTCAACCTATTCACTTTAGTTGACCGTAGTATTATTAGTTTTTTTTTTTTCCTGGAAATATTTCTTAATAATTATCTTTGGTATGATGTATTATCTTATTGTGTGTGTACTATAAAAACATCATTTGAGACTCTCTTATCTCTATCTCTACTAAAACTGAGATTTTCTTATCTTTATCTCTACTAAAACTAGTATCTCATTCACTGCCACAACATGCAGAATGAGGCATTTCTTGTAGCTCACAGTCTATCTTATATAAACTGCATTACTTGGTAATATAAGAATGATCTTGTGGAAAAATGTCGCCCAAGGGTTGCCTATGAATAATTGAAATATCATCTTCTAGTGAGTATAAGAACATTATGTCAAAAAGTTATTATATCTGTCTCTTTCATTGATATATCAATTTCTGTTGAAAATTAAAAATTCTCAGAGAGGTGCATAGATAGGTGAGTAAATTGGGTAATGTGAGTAGCAGCCTACTTGGGCTCTCTAATATCTTGGAGTCTCTCTCCATGATAATAAACATGTGAATCGGTTTGTAATCACTTCTCTGCGCATACGATTGAGGTTGATATTGACCCCTTCAGTAGATAGCATATAAATCTTTAAAATTGTTGAAACCCAATCCAGAGTCTGGTATTCCTGGCAGTTCTCTGGCTCTAGTCGGCATCAACTCTTTTATTTTCTCATCATTCTTATCTTGCACCTTGAATCATTGATATAGGTGTCTCTAGTCGCATGACAAATCGCTCAATTATTTTATTTTTATTTACCTTGTTCTAGTGATAAAAAAAAGTTTTGCAGATTTTTTTTTTTTAGATGGTTTATTTCCAAGTGTACTCCATGTCCCTAATTTATTAAATGCAATCTTCAAGTTTTTATAAGCCAACTTTCAGAAGATTCTAATTGTCATGTTGCTTCTTGTTCTTTTATTGTTAATTTCAGGACTTCAGCATGAGAATGATGATTGACATTTCTAGAATGCTGGATGGCCTTGGCCTCTACTATGTTGATAACTTCCCAAGTAATAAATAACTCAGCATCTTTGACTAGGACGTACTAATTTTTCTTTCATGAAGTATTTATTTTATGTTCTTAAAAATGTAGCCTATTTATCCTTTCAGTGTAGAAGTTTCCATTTGGCAAAGAGCTATGTCATATATTTCCAGTTCAAAGCATAATTATCCCAAAGCCATTTTACTTGGTTCATATTGATGCTTAGGATCCTTCAAAAATTATTATTACTTCTGTGGAAAACTGGCTTGTAATCTTCATAGATGTTCATACTTGGCTATGTTTGATGTATGGTAGAGATTGATGATGTGATTTGAGTATTGGGAAAATTCCTACTAGGAAAAGATGTGCAACATCAATCTATTTAATTATAGTATGCTCCTCAACAAAATGATATTGCCTAAAAAATAGATATTTGCTTGATGTTGCTCGTGTTGCTATGTTCTCAATGCATGTGCTAAATACTTAAGTTGAGAAGTTGGCATGGTAGTATCATATTTTGATAAGTAGAGTGCCCACTTATTGATAAATAGTGTATTTATAGTAGACTTTAATCCAAACGTGAAATTAGGATAGCAAAATGTATCTTTATCAGTTTTCCACCAAATAGACGCCGATATAAGTCTTATAATCATCAAACAAAAAAAAAAAAAACTATTGGGAAATAATTATTCCTTAGCCTATTGTAAGTTTACATAGTCCCTCCTTTCCCGTGCTTAATCTTGATTCTTCCACCTATAATAACCAAGAAATTGATATTTATAATAATGCTACCTCAAAGCTCCGTGTTTATGCTAGAAGGGGTACTCATCAAAAGAGAGATTGGCTACAATTCTAGCACAAGACCAGCCATTGTCTTGGAGCAATGGTCTATCTAGGTTGATTCTTTATTAAATTCTATTTCTGTCCTAGTGTTTTAAAATACCCCATTGCTAAATATCTATCTTATAATTGGCTCTGCAAGTCTCACAAAGGTTTTACCTAAAATAATCTTCTACCTGTTCCAAAAAGCTTTCAAGAATCCTTAGAAAAACTGGATTTAAATTAATAATTTTAAAAGAGATGAATGCATTGAAAATAATGGAACTTGGTAAATAGTTAACTTGACAAGGGAAAAGAAATAATATTTTGTAAATTAGTGTTAACCACCAAGTGGAGAGATTATGGGAGTGTAGAAAAGTAGAAGGTGTATTATGTGGTAAAAATATTTACACAAACACATGATATTGATTATCATATGACTTTTATTCCAATTGCAAATATTAATTCAAGTTGTCATTCTATCCATAGTGGTTAGCCTTGATGAGCCCTTGTGCCATCTACATATAAAAAATTTGTTCTTAAATCAGGAGTTGGAAGAGTAAATTTATATGAGGACACCATAATGTTCTAATAAATATATCATGGTAAAAGGAAAGTGTGTAGGCTAAGGAGATCTCTATATTCTCTCAAATAATTTTCTATAAAATGATTTGAGCTATTTGATAAAGTGGTAAATGGTCATCGATATACATAAGATTAAATAAATCACACTATTCTATAAGCACTTAAAAGACAGAAAGATTACTATTTTAATTGTGTATGTTGATGATGTGATATTAATAGGTATTGATGATACTGAATGAGAAAAAAAAAACAAACTTAAGAACTCTTACAGATGACTTTGAAATCAAATATTTAGGTGCCTTAAAGTATTTTCTTGCAATGGAGTTTTCGAGTTTTAAAAAGGACATCTTTGTTTCTCAATGAAATATGTACCGTATCTTCTTGGTGAGACAAATCTACTGTGTTTCAAGTGAGAAGAGATACCAATTAAACCTAATTTGAAGCTCTAATATGATAAACACGAACATGTAAAGAATATAGAATAACTTGAGGCTGGTTGGTAGATTGATTTGTCTGTCTCATACTCATTTAGACATGGCTTTTTCTGTAAGCATTGTAAACCAATTTATGCATTCACCAAGACCAAAACACTTCAATGTAGTGTACAAAATCTTTTGGTACTGGGATCACTAGGGAAAGGCTTGCTATTTGGAAATTATTGAGATTTGGCATAGATTGTTTATTTTTATATTTTTATTATTTGAGAGTATCCGACTTGTGAGCTAGTGAAAACCATGTGTGTGTGTGTGTGCGCGTGCGTGTGTGTGTGTGTGTGCGCGCGTGTGTGTGTGTGTGTGATATTTTCATGAATGAAAATTTTAATTATAAAATTTACTATTTTCATCTATCTCCACTTTCTCCCCCTTCACAAAATTCACCAATGACCAAAACCTTAGTTATAAGTTCACATGGTATTAGAAGTTCCCTTTACAAGATTTGGGCGATTTAGCGATGGATTTTTCATTGCTAAATCAGAAAATCCGTCACTAAATATTTTATCGATAGATTTGTGATGGAAAAACCAGGATTAAAGGTGGGTTTTGTAGAATTTGAGGTTAGTCATAGATAAGGAACGCCGGGTGAAGACCGCTCAAGTAAAACCAGACTTTAAGATATTTGACCGAACCGATATGATTGGAAATGATTAGGAGCGAATGGGCAATGCCAAGTCATCTCCAAATCAATACAATGTTGAATTATGGATCTAGAGCCACCGGTATGTGTGGAAAGACCGGTGCCAAGTCATCCCTTTTATGTACGAGAATTTTTAGCAGCTTGTTCACATTTCTTTTTATATTCAGGAGTATTTAATTTTTGCTGCCAGCTTTCTCATACATGTTGTGGTATGTTTTCTTCCTTTTTCCTTTTGATTCGTATCTTGCACAATCAATCTTCATGTCACTTTTCTGCCACCATATAAAACGTTATCTTGACTAATGCTTCATTTGAATTATCCTAGTTACATGTTTTCAAATATATATATATATATTTCAACAAATAAAAATGCATAACCACATACAATACTAGTAGCACAGTGTGATTTTGAAATAACACAATATTAACAAGTTAGAATGATCTTAAACCATCTTTTCTTTTGTATGCGATACATAAAAAAATGACAAGGGGCTTAAAATGTTAAAATATAAAGATGTAATTACTCTTATAGCTACTAAAATCATTTTCTCGCTAATCATAGGCTAATAGATCAATAAATAATCTAATATTTTAACTTTATAAGCAATAACATTATCATGTATCATAATTTTCAAAGGGAGGGGAAAATAATAAATGGAAGTAATATGATCTGTTTCATGTTAATACCCCATGGTAACTAGTATGAAAAAATTAAAAAAAAAAGGGAGTAAATTCAAATTAGATATTACATCATCATACCAAACATCTATAGAATCACTTTTCTAATGCTTATGAGATCTTATTAAGCACAACACAATAAATAGATGATTACATATCTTAATAATTTTGACACTAAATTGGATGCAGAACAGACAGAGAGAAGAGAGTGGAAAAGACAGCTCCAACAACAGCTTATGTTTGGTTTTCTAGGGGAGGTTAAAACCCTATAATGTGACATTGAAACAAAACAAGTCTATAACTTGATATTAAACATCTTTTTTATAAATGAATAAATTTGAGCCATGAATATTTTATAAATACAATACAATATATTTCTTATAATTTTACTGTTCGACAATAACAATAATCCATACTCTTTGAGCCAAATCAACTATTTAACCTTTTATTTTCAAAACATTTGAGCAAATAGATTGTTTTGGTATATTATTGTAGGCAAATCCTTGCAAACAGATGCATATACAGGAAGCTTTTATTAATATGGATAACTATATTAATGCAAATACAAATTAAAAATGCAGATAGTACATTACAGTCATAGCTGCAGTCATTAGTTATGAACAGGAAAAGGTGAAAATAAATAAATAAAGTTTATATTTGTATCAAGAAAAGGTGAAAATAAAATGTAGATAATGCATCATATAGTTATATATCTTATAATTCTTTTATACTAAATAAAGTTAATAATTATATTTGTATCATAAATTAAGTTTCTACCCAAAATAAAAAAAAGAGACTTGATTGGTCGAGTCTGAACAATATATGCAACAAATGTAGCTAACACAGATAAATTTTATGTGTTAGCTCTGCTAACACAAAAAGAATGATATATTCCACAACAATATAGGATCTTGTTATTTCTTCTTATTTTTCTTTTTCTTCCTCTTTCTCTTCCTCTTTTTCTTCTTCTTCCTCATGTTCTTCCCCTTATTGCTCTTCTTCATCTTCTTTCTCTTCTTCTTTTTTTTCCTCTTTTTTCTCTTATTCCTCTTTTTCTTATTCTTCTCCTTCCTCTTTATTATCATAATCTTTTTTTTCTCTTATCTCATTTTCTTCCTCATTTCCTTCCTCATTTTTTTCCTCTTATTCCTCTTTTTTTTCTTCCTCTGCTTCGTCTTATTCCTATTATTATTCCTCTTATTTTTATTCATCATCTTCTTCTTCCTATTATTTTTATTCTTTTTCTTTTTTTTATTATCTTTATTCTTCTTCTTTTTTCTTTTTTTCTTTTTCGTCTTCTTCTTCTTTTATTTTTTTTTTCTTCTTCTTCTTTCATTTCTTCTTCTTTTTATTCTTCTTCTTAGTCATCTTTTTCTTTTTCTTTTTCTTTTTCTTTTTCTTTTGATTCTTATTATTCTTCTTTTTTTTCTTCATTCTTTCTTTTTTTCTTATTCCTCTTCTTCATTTTCTCTCTTCTTCTTCTTCTTCATTTTCTTTCTCTTCTTCTTCTTCTTTTTCTTTATTTTATTTCTATTCTTCTTCTTCATTTTCTTTCTCTTTTATTTCTTATTATTATTATTATTATTATTCTTCCTTTTCTTTCAGTTCTTCATCTTCTTCTTTATTTTCTTTCTATTCTTCTTCTTGTTCCTATTCTTTCTTTTTTTCCTTTTCTTCCTATTCTTCCTCTTCTTTATTATCTTCCTCCTTTATCTTTTTTTCTTCTTGTCATTCTACTGCTTCATCTTCTTTTTTTTTTCTTTTGTCTTATTATTATTATTATTATTATTCTTCTTCTTCTTTATTTATTTCATTCATCATTATCAATATCATCTATATCTTCTTCTTCTTCTTATTCTTCTTCTTATTCTTCTTTATCTTCCTATTCTTCTTCTTGTTCTTTTTCTTTGTTTTCATCTTCTTCTTTTCTTTCATCATCATCATCTTCTTCTCATTCTTCTTCTTTCATTCTTATTCTTCTTCTCATTCTTATTCTTCTCATTCTTATTCTTCTTTGTCTCCTTATTCTTTTTATTATTTTTCTTTTTCTTCTTATTTTGTATCTTCTTCTTTACTTCTTCTTCTTTATCTTAGTCTTCTTCTTCTTCTTCTTAATTGTCTTCTTATTCTTCTTTTTTTTATACTTTTCTTTGTTTTCTTCATCTTCTTCTTCATCATAATCACTATCTTCTTCTTCATCATAATCACTATCTTCTTCTTCTTCTTTTTCCATCTTTTTTTTTCTTCTTTTTTTCTTCATATTTTTTTCTTTTGTCTTCTTCTTCTTTATTTTTTTTCTTTTTATTTTTCTTTTTATTCATTATTATCTTCTTCTTATTCTTCTTTTTCATCATCAGCATATTATTATTATTCTTCTTCTTTGTCTTTTTCTTTTTCTTCGAATTCATCTTCTTCTACTTAATTTTTTCATTCTTCTTCTTTTTCTTTATTTTTGTGTTATTATTTATTATTATTATTATTATTATTCTTCTTTTTCTTCTTTTTCTTCCTTCTTTTTTTTTCTTCCTCTTCTTCTTCTTCCTTTTCATCATCATCAAATTCTTCTTTATTCTCTTTTCTTCTTTTTTTATTCTTTTTCTTCTACTTCTTACTATTCTTTTTCTTCCACAGTTACTATTTTTTCACCTTTTTCTTTCTTTTTCTTTTCTTTTTTTTTCTTACTCTTTCATTTTTTTATTCTTCTTTTTTCTTCTTATAATTTTTTTTATTCTTCAACTTCTTCTTCAATTTCTTCTTATTTACCCCCCTCATCTCTTCTTCTTCTTCTTCTTATTCTTTTTCTTTTTCTTCTTCTACTTCTTCTTCTTCTTTCTCTTCTTTTACTTCGCCCTTTTTTCCACTTCTTCCTTTTTTATTCTTCTTCTTATCTTTTTCTACTACTTCTTCTTTTTTCTCTTATTTTTTTTAACTTTTTCCTTTTTCTTTATCTTCTTATTCTTCTTCAACTTCTTCTTCTTTCTCTTGTTTTTTTTTCTTTTACTTCCTTTTCTTCTTATTCTTATTATTTTTCAATTTCATTTTCCTTTTCTTCTTTTTCCTCTTCTTCTTCATCTTCTTCTTT
>JAREIK010001156.1:4037335-4125160 GCA_029783825.1 Sapria himalayana
ATTATTATATATTATTATTATTCTTATTATTCTTCTTCTTCTTCATTTTCTCCTCCTCCTCCTTCGCCTCCTTCTCCACCTTCTTCTCTTTCTTTTTCATATACTTCTTATTCTTCTTATTTTTTTCTTGTTCTTCTTTTTATTGTTCTTTTTATTCTTCTAGATCTTCTTCTCCTATTTCTTCTTCATCTTCTTCTTTTTCTACTTATTCTTCTTCTTCTTCTTCTTCTCCTCTTTCTTCCACTACTACTACTACTTCTTCTTCTACATCTTCTTCTCCTTTTTCTTCTTCTTTTTCTTTTCCTCCTTCTACTTGTTTTTCATCTTCTTCTTCTCCTTCTTCTTATACTTTTTCTTCTTCTACTCTTCTTATCTATCTATCTTCTTCTTCTTCTATTTCTTCTTCTCCTTCTTCTTCTTCTTCTTCTCCTTCTTCTTCTTCTATTTCTTCTTCTCATTCTTTTTCACCTTCTTTTTAATTTTCTTCTTCTCGTTCTTCTTCTTCTCGTTCTTCTTCTTCTCGTTCTTCTACTACTACTACTACTTCTTCTTCTTCTTTTTTCTTCTTTGCATCACCTCTTCTCCATCTTATTTTTTCTTCTTCTTCTCCTTTTCCTCCGCCGTCTTCTTTCCCCTCCTCTCCTTTTTCTTCTTGCACTTCTTCTCTAACTCATTTTTCTCCTCCTCCTACTTCTTTTTGTTCTTCTTTTTCTTTTTCTTTTTCTTTTTCTTCTCCTCCTCCTCCTCCTTTTTCTTTCTCTTCATATATTTTTTTTCTCTGTATTATTTTTTTTCTTCTTTTTCTCCTCCTCCTTCTTTTACTTCTCATTCCTCTTTTTCATTTTCTTCTCATTATTTTTCTTCTCCTTCTTCTTCTTATTACTTTTCTTTTACCACTTCTTCATTTCTTCTTTTTCTTCTTTTTCTTTTTATTCTTATTATTATTATTATTATTCTTCTTCTTTTTCTTCTTTCCCTTCCTCCTACTTATTCTTCTATTCTTTTTCTTCTTAGCCTTCTTCTTATTACTTATGTTTAATTTTTAGCTTTTTGTTCTTCCACTTTATTCACCTTCTTGTCCTTCTTCTTTTCTATGTTCTATTTCTTCTTCTTCTTCTTCATTATTTTGCTCCTGCTTATTTTTCTCATTATTTTGTTTTTTTTCTTATTCTTATTTTTATTATTTTTGTCATATTCTTCTTCTTCTCATCCTCATCCTCCTCCTTTTTCTTTTTCTCAACCACCATCTCCTCCTCTTCCTCCTCATTTTTCTTCTTCTTCTTCTTCTTCTTCTTCTCTTACTCCTCCTCCTCCTTTTTCTCCTCCTCCTCCTCTTCTTTTTCCTTCTTCTTAAGCTCATGTTTCATGTCCTTCTTCTTCTTCCTCTTCTTTTCTATCTTTTTCCTCTTCATATTCTCCTTCTTTACCTTCTTCTTCTTTCCTCCTCTTTTATCTTCTTCTTCCTAACCTTATTAGTGTTTTTTATTTACTTCTACTTCTTATTATTATTCTTCTCCTCCTCCTCCTCTTTGTTCTCCTAATGATTCTTTTTCTTCTTTTTAACCTTCTTCTATTTCTCCTTTGTCTTCTCCTTATTATTCATCTCTTCCTTCTTATTATTCTTCTTCTTCTCATTCTACTACTACTTCTTATCCTCCTTCTTCTTCTCTCTTTTTTTCTTCATCATCATCATTATCATCTTGTTCTTATTTTCTTCTTCTTCACCTTTTTCTTTTTATTCTTTTTTTTTCTTCTTCTTCTTTTTATCCTTCTTCATATTTTTTACTAAATCTTCTCATCCTCCTACTTTTTCTCATTCTTTCCTTCTTCTCCTCCTCCTCCTCCTTCTCCTTCTTATTCTTCATCTTCTCCTTCTTCTTCTTCTTCTTCTTTTCATCCTTCTTCTACTCGTTATTCTTCTTTTTTTTCTTCTTCTTTTTCTCCTCTTCCTCCTCCTCATCTTCCTTCTTCTTCTACTTCTCTTTTGTTCTACTCTTACCCTTCTTCTAGTTCTTCTTCTAGTTCGTCTTCTTTCTATTATCCTTCTTCTTAGACAATGACTTATTCTTCTCCTTCTTCTTTTCATTCTAGTTTTTCTTTTTCTTCTTCTTATTCTCATTCTTATTCTTCTTCTTTACCTTCTTCTCCTTCACCTTCCTCTTCATCCTCAGCTTGTTTTTGTTTGTTTTTCTTTTCTTTTTTCTTCTTTTTCTCATACTTTTTCTTTTTCTTTTTCTTTGACTTCTCCTTGTAATTCATATTTTCATTCTCCTCCAACTCTTTTTGCTTTACTTTTTCTTCTCTTTTTTCTTTTTGTACTCTTTCTTTTCCATCTTTTTTTTCTATTTATTTTTATTCTTCTCATTCTATATCTTCTTCTATTTGTATTTCTTCTTTTTTTCTTCTTCTATTTATTATTATTATTATTATTATTATTATTCTTATTATTATTATTCTTCTTTATCTTCTTCTTTTTCTCAATCTTATTCATCTTCTTCTTATTTTTCTTCATCTTTCCTTTTTCTTCTTCTTTTCATCCTTTATCTATTTTTTTTATTCTTCTCCTTATTCTTATTATTATAATTATTATTCTTCTTCTTTCTTCTTCTCCTCCTCCTACTTTTTCTTCTTCTCCTCATTCATCTTCTTATCCTTCTTTTTATTTTTTTTTTCTTCTCATTCTTCTTGTTCTCTTTTGTCTTCATCAGCATCTTCTACTTCTTCTTCATCTTTTCCTTTTTAGTCTTATTCTTCTTCTTCTCCTTCTTCCTATTCTTCTTCTTCTCCTTCTTTTTCTCATTCCTCTTATTCTTCTCCCTCTTCTTCTCTTCCTCCTCCTCCTCCTACATCTTCTTATTCTTCTTCTTATATAGTATCTTCTTTTTCTTCTTCTCATTCTTTTTCTTCTTTTTCTCATTCTTATTCTTCTCATCTTCTAATTCTTTTTTCTTCTTTTTCTTCACCTTTTTCTTTTTTTTTCAACTTATTCTCCTTCTTCTACTCTTCCTACTATTTCTTTTTATTCTTTTCCTTCTCCTTCTTCTTTTTCATCTATTTCTTTCTTATCTTCTTCTTCTTGTTCTCCATCTTTTTCTTTTTTTTTCTTCTAATCCTTATTTCTTTTTCTCCTCCTCCTCATCCTCCTCCTTCTTTTCTCCTTTTCCTTCTTCTTCTTTTCCACCTTCTTCTTCTCCTCATCCTTTTTTTATTCTTCTTCTTATTCCTCTTCTTTTTCATCTTCTTCTATTCTTCTTCTCCTTTTTCTTCATCTTATTCAACTTCTTTTCATTTTTTTTCTTCTTCTTCTTTCATTTATTATTCCTCTTCTTCTTCCTCTTTTTACTTTTTCTTCTTCTCCTTGTTATTCTTCAATTTCTCCTCTTACTCATTTTTCTTTTATTTCTCATTATTCTTCTTCTTCTTCTTCTCTTTATCCTTCTTCTTTCTTTTCATTCTCTTTCTTCTTTTTCTTTCTTTTCCTTCTCTTTCTTCTTCTTCTTCTTCTCTTTCTTCTTTTTCTTCTTCTTCTACTTCTCTTTCTTCTTCTTCTTTTTCTCTTTCTTCTTCTTCTTCTTTCCTCTCTTTCTTCTCCTTCTTATATATCTTCTTCTTCTTTTACTTATTCTTTTTTTCTTATTATTATTATTCTTCTTCTTATTCTTATTCTTTTTCTTTTTTTGCTTTTCATCATCTTTTTATTCTTCTTTTCATCCTTATCATTTTAATCCTTCTTTTCTTTTTCTCCTACCCTTCCTCCTTCTTTTTCTTATCCTCCTCCTCCTTCTTTTTCTTATCCTCCTCCTCCTTCTTTTTCTTATCCTCCTCCTCCTTTTTCTTATCCTCCTCCTCCTCTTACCTCTCCATCTTCTCCTCCTACTCCTTCATCTCCGTGTTCATTTTTTCTCTTTTTTCTAATTCTTATTCTTCTCCTCCCCGTTCTTCTTCTTCTCATTATTCTTCATCTCCTTTTTCTTCATCATCATCATCTTCTTTTTCTTCTCCTACTTATTCTTCTCATTTTTCTATCTTCTCCTTTTTATTCTTTTCTCTTTCATCTTCTTCTTGTTCATCTTTATCTTTTCCTTCTTCTTTTGCTTATCCTTCTCTTTCTTCGACTTTTTCATGTTCTTCTTCTTGTCCTTATTTTTCTTCTTCTTATGCTTCTTGTTCTTCTTTTTTTTCTTATTTTTTTTCTTCTTCTCATTTTTCTTTAATTTTCTTCTTCACCACTTTATTTTTTTTCTTATTCTCATTATTATTATTATTATTATTATCATTATTCTTTTTCTTCTAATTCTTCTCCTTCTTCTTCGTATTCTTATTTTTTTTCTTCTTTATCTTCTTTTATTTCTTCTTCGTTTTATTCTTCATTTTCTTCTCTTTCTCCTTTTTTTCTTCATCTTGTCCTCCTTCTACTTATTATTATTATTCTTCTTATTTTTCTCTTTTTTCTTGTTCTACTTCTTATCCCTCTTCTTTTTTTTATCCTACGTCTTCTTCATCTTTTTCATCTATTTAACCTTCTCATTCTCCTTCTTTTTATTCTCATTTTTTCATTCATTCTTCTTCTTCTTCTCCTTCTCATTCTTCTTCCTATTTTCCTTCTCATTCTTTTTTGTTCTTCTTTTTTTTCTTCTTTTTTTTTTCTTCTTTTTTTTTCTTCTTTTTCTTCTATTTTTTCTTGTACTTATTATTTATTTTTTCTTTTTTTTTCCTCTTATTCTTCTTCTTCTCTCTCTCTCTTTTCATCTTCTAGTTTTTCTTCTTCTTCTTAATTTTCTTCTTCTCCATCTTCTTTACCTTATTTTTTTTTTCTTCTTCTTCTCCTTCTTCATCTCTTTTTTTTTCTTCTTCTTTATTTCTTCTTCTTTTTCATATCTTCTACTTGTATTCTTTTCCTTATTATTCTTTTCCTGCTCCTCCTTTTTTTCTCATTATTATTATTCTTCTTCTTCCTTTTCTTCTTCTTCACTTTCTTTTTGTTCTCTGTACTCTTTTTTTTTCTTCTCATTCTTTTTCTTCTCTCATTTTTTTCCTTCTTCTTCTTCTCCTTCTCATTCTACTTTTTCTTATTCTTATTCTTATTCTTATTCTTTTCATCTCATAGTATTCTTTTCTTCTTCTTATTCTTCTTTTTTTTCTTCTTTTCCTCCTCCATCTCCTCCTTATTCTTCTTCTTCTCATTCTTCTTTTTCTTGTACTTATTCTTCATCTCAAACTTCTTCTTATACTTATTTTTCATCTCATTCTTCTACTTCTCCTCCTCCTCTGTCATATTCTTCTAGTTCTTCTTCTTCTTTTTCTTATTCTTCTTTTTCTTCTCCTCCTTTTTCATTTACTTTTTTTTCATTTAATTTTTTTTCTACTTGTTCTTCTTATCATTCTCCATCTTCTCCTTCTTCTTATTCTTCTTCTTCTACTCATTATTTTTCTTCTTCTTCTTCTCATTATTTTTCTTCTTCTTCTTCTCATTATTTTTCTTCTTCTTCCTCTTCTTATTGCTATTCTTCTTCCTCTTATTCTTTTCTTCTTCTCCTTGTCCTTCTTTTTGTTCTTTACTTTTTCTTTTTATTCATTTTTTTATGCCTGTCTTTCTTTCTCTTCTTGTATTTCTTTTTCTTCTTCTTACATTTTTCTTTTGTTTCTACTTCTTCTCCTTCTTAATGTTTTTCATATTCTTCTTCTTTTTTTTTCTTCTCCTCCTTCTCCTTCTTCACTTCCTCCTCCACATCATCATTCTTCTATTTTATTTTCAATTTTTTGTTTTTTCATCTTCTTCAACTTATTCTTCTTCTTAATCTCTTTTTTCTTCCTCTTATTTTTCTTATTCTTCTTCTTCCTCTCATTTTTCTTATTCTTTTTTTCTTCTCCTTCTTATTTTTATTCTTCTTCTCTTTCTTCATATTCTTATTTTTCTCCTTCTTCTTTAACTTTTTATTTCTTCTCTTTCTTCTTCTTTTTCTTCTCTTTCTTCTTCTTTTTCTTCTCTTTCTTCTTCTTATTTTATTTCTTCTTTTCTTTCTTCGTATCCTTCTTCTTTTTCATAATTTTTTTCTTCTTCTCCTGCTTCTTATCTTTCTTCTTCTCCTCCTTATTTTTCTTCTTCTCCTTTTTTTTCTTCTTCTCCTTCTCCCTCTCCTTCTTCTTATTCTTCTTCTTTATTTTCTTCTTCTCCTACTTTTTCTTCTTCATCTTCCTCTTCTTAGTTTTCTACTTCTTCTTCAACTCTTTTCTCATCATCTTCTTCTTTATTTTCTTTTTCTCCTACTTTTTCTTCATATTCTTAGTTTTCTACTTTTTCTTCATCTCTTTCTTCTTCTTCTACTTCTTCTCCTTCCTTTTCATGTCCTCCTTTTTCTTCTCTTTCTCCTTATTTTTGTCTTATTCTTCTCATTTTTTCCTTCTTTTTTATTCTTTTTATTTTTCTTATTTTTCTTATTTTTCTTATTTTTTTTATTTTTCTTATTTTTCTTAGTTTTCTTATTTTTCTTATTTTTCTTATTTTTCTTATTTTTCTTATTTTTCTTCTTCTTTTCTTCCTCTTCTTCCTCATCAATTTTCTTCATCATCATTTCCTTCTTATTCTTCGTCTTTTCTTTCTTATTCTTCATCTTTTCCTTCTTATTCTTCATCTTTTGTTTCTTATTCTTCATCTTTTCTTTCTTCTTCTTCTTCTTCTTCTTATTGTTCATCTTCTTCTCTTTCTTCTTTCTCTTCTACTTCTTCCTTTTCTTCTTTTTCTTCCGCTTCTTCTTTGTCTTCTACTTCTTCGTCCTTTTCTTCTTTTTCTTCCGCTTCTTCTTTCTTCAACTTCTTTTTTTTCATCTTTTTCTTTTTTTTCTTTTTCTTCCTCTTGTTTTTCTTCCACTTCATCTTCTTTAACTTCTTCTTCTTCCTCTACTTCTTCTTCTTCATGTTCCTCTTCTTCATTATCTTCTTCCTCTTCTACTTCCTTTTATTCTCTCCTCTCCTACCTATGATTCATCATCATCATCATCATCTTCTTATCCTTCTTATTCATTTTCCATTTATCTTCTTCTCTTTTTTATTCTTCTTGTCTTTTATCTTCTTCCAATTCTTCTTCTCCTTCTTCTTATTCTTTTATTTTCTTACTTTTCTTTTTCTTTTCCTTCTCCTTTGTTTTGTACTATATATTCTTCTTCTTATTCTTTTTTTTATTCTTCCTCCTCTTCTTATTCTTCTGCTTTGATATCTTCTTCTTCCTCCTCTTTTTTTTCTTCTTCCTTTTCCTTTTCTTCTACTTTCACTTTTTCTTGTTCTTCTTCTTTTTTTTCTTATTCTTCTTCCTCTTCTTTCATTCTAGTATCATGGTCATATGATGCATATGAAATGTCATGTCTAATGTCATTGTCATTCCTAACATTGTAGTCATATGATGAATAAGAGAGATGGGTGTCGAAGTCATGGTTATTCTCATGTCATGACTTTGTTTTATAGAGACATTAAGCCTAAGTCATGAACATTGTCCAACACTATAAGTTTGTATTACATAAAGATTGGGATACATTATAGAGTCATAGTCACTTTTTAGAGTCACGATCTCAAGTTAAAGAGTTGAATGTCAAGGTTATAACTTTCTTCCAAATGTCATGACTTTCTACTTCAAATAATACAAACATATTAGAGTATTAAAGAAAAAAAAAGAATAGTCAAGAGATATATCTTATCTTCTTCTACACACCAAGTAGAATCCAAAGCGCATCAATCAAACCCTATGAAAAATTTCACACGTCCTATAGAATCCACAAGCAAGAGACATAAGACATAAGTTAAACCCTAGAGTTAATGGCATGACTCTCAAACCAATTCTCTATAAGATAGTTTCAGAAATTTATATCAAAATAGTTTGTTGTCTAGAATTTGTGTAATCTTGTTCGTATGATATATAAATCATTTTTATATTAATGAATGTACTTTGATTGGTGTTGTATTATAGAAATTGATAGATAAGTGATTAAATAAAAGTTAAATTAGATATTTGACTATTAATTAATTTGTGTAAGTTATTGTGATGGATGATAATAGATTAACTATGAGACTTACTCATATATAAGATAGAAAGGAAGTAATAGCTCTTTCAATCATGATACAAGAGATAAACTTATATGGTAAAACTCATAATTTGGATATATTAAAGATTGTGAGTGTGGTGCTTATGAAACTAAAATTATGAAGAATTTTACATGCAAATTCATTATACATATCTTAAAAGAACTAATTCTCAATTAAAATGAACAAGATATAAAATATTTTTTCAAGGATTCACCTTTAGTGTTGAAGTTGCATTATGACCAAGGAAGATGGTGATAGGTAATACAAGAAGGATGGTAACAAATAATCCAATGGACATGCATGAGTATATTTTAACTCATAATATGATAATAACCTTTTGAGTTACTTTCACTTGTATGATTCTCATCAGTCAAACTTGAGAGAAGTATTAATTAATTAAGTATAGTCCTTTCAAAATTGAAAATAAAATACTTATAAACTGTATTAATTAATATAAAGTAATATGAACTAATAATGATCTTTATGATACTTGAGATTGAAGAATAAGAATATGCATATGAAATAATTATCAAAAGTTATTAACAAGTTGCTTAAAAAGTATAAGCTTTTGAATTAACTCTCAAGTGAAAATAATTTATTATCCTGATAATAAAGTACCAAGGAGATAGGTATGTGAAGACCATCATTAGGACACAATCAATGATGATAACCACCTTATATGCTGCTAGAATAAAAAATTATATATAACAACCCAACATTCATTTTGTATTCAAACTCATATATAATTCAAACTATTTAAACATACAACACATAAATTAAATGGACAAATTCATGGATATAAGATTAATACAATAATTTAAAATATCTATTTTATTACAATTGAGTTGTCTCATTATTGATTGGATGAATTACTGATACAATCTATG
Organism: Sapria himalayana; assembly: GCA_029783825.1. Lineage (NCBI taxonomy): Eukaryota > Viridiplantae > Streptophyta > Magnoliopsida > Malpighiales > Rafflesiaceae > Sapria > Sapria himalayana. Next base: position 4,046,296 of record JAREIK010001156.1, read on the forward strand.
TAGAATCAATATATAAATGAAAGTCATGCTTACTAGTTATATTACTCATATAATTATGGATCTTTATTGAAGAAAAATCATTGCCAATAAGTTTTTAGATACTACCTAACCAATACAATCAGGCAGCATAACAAAGTTATAATAATTAGTAAGGTAATATCTTTGTTAGCCATCTCTCTATGAGATTACATTGTTCTTTTATCCACCATATTTGGAGACTTATGTGGATGGGAGTTGTTCGACTAGAAATTATTAGCATCCTTTCATAGTGATCCTAAATCTGTACTGCAAGCTTATTGCTGGTCGGTAGATATGGTTTTGGCTTTCACTATGATTCAAGCAATAGTAACATTGTGAGGCTAGCTTGACACCCTTGCTTTCAATATGAAGGTCAACTAAAGTGATATTTTTTAAAACCTTCCACACAAATATAGATATATCTTTGGTGGTAGGCCATTTTTATAGATATTATAAAAAATGATCTTGGACTTGATCTCACGAAGTTTTTGTTTTGCTGTAGAGATGGAAAATTTTTCATCATGCATGCCTTTCCATATCCATTTAAAGTCTATTTGTGTAGTGTTTTGAATCATTATTTCTTTTTGTTTTAAAATTATATTCCATGTGTGTGAGTCTCCGAATTTTTTCTCTACATCCTCAAGACTTAAACTCTTGCAGTATTTTTTATTTATAAATTCTACCAATAAATCTTCATTATTCTTAAATTTCTACTAAATTTTGCAACCTAATGAATTGGTTATGGTGGATAGTCTATGCAATCTTAGGCCTGATTGCTCTTTTGGAAAGCATCTCTTCCCATTTTCATGTTCACTGTCACAGAGAAAGTTTGAAAAGTACTTTTCTAGTTCTTGTAGTATTTCCCCTGGGGGATAGAGTGACGTTAAAGTGTGAATAGGTAAGCTTTATAGAACATGCTTTACCAGAATGAGTATACTTGCCATGTTTAGCATTGAAGCCTTCCATCTAATAATTTTCTTATGAATAGATTCTAGTGTAGGTTCAAAATATGTGTTTTTTTTTCTTTCATAAATTAGGCAACCTAAATATGGCATCATGGTGTGTTTTATTTGAAAACTAGTTACTATTTTACCTTATTTATAATAGTTTTAGGGGCTTTAAATGACATTGGAAAATAACATTTGTTCCTATTTATTCATTGTCTCATTTGCTCCTCATATTATTCTAGGAATTTTAGATGTTTCAATGATGGATTTTTGGCATTAGTAAAGATAATCACTTCATATGGATATATTAGGTGAGTGATAAGTGGTGTAATTTTTGGAAATGTGTATGTCTTGATTCTTCAATTAATGAAGTTTTTGTTAAGATTACTTGGTAGATTTTATACGAATATTATGAATAGGGATGGTTAGAGTTGATCAATCTTTCCTTAGTCTTCTATTAGATTTGAAGTACTCATATATTCCTCATTTGATACCGATTAAGAACTAGTTGTTGGCATCATTCATATATAGGAAATATATCTACTCTTCTAAAAATCTGAATTTTCTCAGTATGACAAAGTATGCTCCATGATACTTTGTCAAAGTCTTTGGCCATGTCTAGTCTGACAACTATGTTATGTTCTCTATTTCTCTTTTTTATACTTGAAATTATTTCTTGTGTAAGTGAAATATTTTTTGAGATTTATCTTCCCTTTATGAATTTGGATTGCTCCTTAAAATTGTTTTTTAGGAGGATATGCTCAAGCATGTCGCTAATAAGTTGGCAATAATCTTGTTTATGACATTGCATAACCCAATCAATCTTAAAATCTTCACAAGTTTTTGAACTCTCAATTTTAAGGATAAGCACTAAATGTAGCACTTCATCATGCTTTAGGTAGTTTGTGTCCACAGAAGAAGCAGTTTATTGATTTAGGTAAGTTTCCTTTGATCGTATCCCAGCTATGTTGGTAAAATGTTGCATAAATGCCATCGGGCCCTGTTACATTCTACTGTCATGGCTTAAAACTACCTCCTTAATTTCACTCTCGTTTGGATGTAATATTAAATTTTTATTGTCTTCATCTATCAATAAGGAGGGTATTTTATCCAACATTGTGGGAATCCTATTATGTGTTCCTAGCATAAAAAGTTGTTAGACATGTTCAACAATTGTTGTGATTAAATCTTCCTTTTTCTCAATTTATTCTCCTTCTTTGGGCATGTTCAACAAGCTTTTGAATTATGCTAATGTTTTTTTTCTTTCTTTGCACTCAAATTGAGGAATGAAAGAAGACATTTTTTCATCTTCAACTTTAATTTTAGTTTAGCTTTGACATTATTTAATTCTCTTCTATTTTCTAAGGTGTTTTTCTTCACTATCACTATTTATTTACTTAGTACTATGTTTTTTTCCTCCTCTATATTTTTAAATATGTTTCTACATTTATTTTTATTCTATTCTTTTAATTTCATCTCGCCTTTTGTTTTTTTTTTCATTATAGTTTAGAATGAGTTTCCTTCTACTATCTCCTTCCATATGTTTTCTATAGTCATATTATAATCCTCATGAAGAGTCCACATTATTTGGAATACAGAATGTACTTGTGTCCCTTTTGGGCTACTTTGAATAGATATCAGCAAAGAACTATGATTTGAGCATGTTCTATTCAAATCCTTGATGCCCATCCAGGGGTAGTTGATAAGTATTATATCTAGTCATACCCATTTTCTTGATGATTTCCCATTATTGTGCTAGGTAAATTTGGGTCCTATTAAATCCAAATCTCATAGGTTACATTGATCAATTGTTTGATTAAATTAATATGTGGGCACTTTGTCTATGTTTTTTCCTCTCATTCTCTCATCTATGTTTCTAACCACATTAAAGTCTCCACCCATGATCTAGGATTTATTTAATTTGATAGTGTCTATCATTTTTGTCCAAAGTTTTCCTTTTTCCTCTTTGTTACATTTATCATTAACTATTGAGAGGGTTGTTTCTTACTTCATCTATTGATTACAAATGGTCAGACTAATCATTTGGCTTAAGTCGTTCAACAATGTTACTGAAATTTTTTTGCCAAAAAAAGCCAAAATTTTCCTAATGTGTTGGACACGGTTTGTGAAACTTAGTTTTTCTTGGTGGAGATGGACTTGGGATGCCACCACCATTATTTCTAATACCCTAGTTATCTACAAATTGTGTATTTCATTGAACTTATGTAATCTTCATAATTTAGCGGGTTTGACTAATCCCCTTACAATCTTAATAAATCTTAATAATTTAGAATATTTGCTATGTGATCTTGTGATGTATTTGAGTATCCTTTTACATTAGTCCTTTTATTTCTATTTTCTTTAATTAGGATCTTCCTTTTCTTTCTTTTTACCTTTTACTTATTTTTTCTCCATACATTTCTTATTTCTAATTCTTAATTTTGATAGTTTTTCTAGGTCTTCTATAGTAGTTTTCCATTCTATGTTTGTTCTATGTTAGAATCTGAATTCTCAACTCTCCATCCATATTATTTTATTTTTATTATTATTCTTCTTCTGATACTTTTTTTTTCTTCTTTTTATTCTTCTTTTTCTTTTTTTTTTATGTTTCTTTTTATTCTTCTTCTTCTTTTGATTATTTTTATTCTTTTGGTTGTTCTTCTACTAATTCTTCTTCGTATTATTCTTCTTATTCATATTTTGATTCTTTTATTTCTTTTTATTATTTTTCTTATTATTCTTTTGATTTTACTATTTCTTCATCTTATTCTGATTATTTTTCTTTTAATTCTTCTTCAACTTCTTGAGATTTTACTTCTTATAATTCTTCTTCTCATTCTTCTTTTGATTCTTCTTCTCATTATTCTTTTGGTTCTTCTTCTTATAATTATTCTTCTAAGTCTTTTTCTGATTCTTCTACGTCTATTTATTTTTCTCCTTCTGATTCTTCTTATTCTACTACAGATTCTTCTTCTAATTTTTATCCCGATTCTTCTTTTGATTCTTCAAATTCTTCTTCTAATTATTATTATTATTATTATTCTTCTTCTTATTCTTTTTCTGTTTTATCTGATTCTTCTTTTCTATTTTATCTGATTCTTCTACTTCTATTTTATCCGATTCTTCTTTTACTTTTTTTCTTTTACTTTTTTTGATTCTTCTTCTTCTTCTTTAGTTTTTTATTTTATTTTTCTTCTTATTCTTCTAATTTTTTAGTTTTTTTTCTTCTTATAATGCTAATTCTTTTTCAACTTTTTATCATTCTTGTTCTTTTTTTCATTTGATTTTCCTTATTTTTCTTCTTTTAATTTCTCTTCTTCTTCTTCTACTATTTGTTCTTCTATTTTTTTTTTACTTCTTATGTACTTCTTTTTCTAATTATTCTTTAAACTCTTATTCTTCTTCTTTTGATTATTCTCTTTCTTCTTTTGATTCTTCTTCAAATTCTTCTTTTGATTCTTTTTTTCTTATTCTTCTGAATATTCTCCACATTATTCTTCTTCTCATCTTTCTTCTTGTTTATATTCTTCTTCTTTTGATTTATCTTTTGATTCTTTTTCTTTATCTACTTCTTAATTTTTTTTTCTTCTTCATATTTATTTTTGATTCTTCTTCTTTTAATTTTTTTATGCTTCTTCATATTCTACTTCATCTTCTAATTTATTTTTTTTTTGTATTTTTTTTTCTTCTTCTAATTCCTCTTATTATGGTTCTTCTTTTATTGAAACTTCTACTTCATATGATTCTTCTTTTGATTTTTTTTTTCTTTTTCTTCTAATTCTCCTTATTATTCTTCTTCTACTTTTAATTCATCTTCTTCTTTTTCTTTTTTTTTATAATTCTCTAATTCTTATTCTTCTTCTTTTTCTTCTTTTAAGTCTTTTTATATTCTTCTTTTAATTCTTCTTCTTCTTCTTTTTATTATTATGATTCTTTTTTTTATTCTTCTTTTAATTCTTTTTTTTTATTGTTCTTCTAATTCTTCTTTTTCTTCTAATTATTATCCTTATTTTTCTTATAATTATTATCCTACTTTTTATTATTCTTCTTTATTTTATTGTTCTTATTCTTTTGAGTATGCTTCTTCTCGTTATTCTTATTCTTATTCTTTTTCTAATACTTCTTCTTCTAATACTTCTTCTATTTTTTTTCTTCTAATTTATTCTTCTTTTTCTTCTTATTTTTCCTTCTTCTTCTTCTTTTTATTCTGATTATGAATCTTCTTCTTATTATTATTTGTCATTATTATTATTCTTCCACTTATTTTTATTCTGATTCTTCTTCTAATTCTTCTTCTTCTAATTCATCTTCTTCTTTCTATTATTCCAAGACTTCTTCTAATTTTTCTTCTTATTTTTTTTATCCTTCTTTTAATTTTTCTTCTTCCTTTAATTCTGGTTTTTTTTCTTTGGCTTTTAATTCTTCTTCTTATTCTACTCCTTTTGTTAATTATTATTATTATTATTATTCTTTCTTTTTTTTTTCTTTTTCATCTACTTCTTATTCTACTCTTTTTGATTATTATATTATTATTATTATTATTATTATTATTATTATTATTATTTTCTTCTACTTCTTATTCATCATCTAATATCTTCTGATTATTTCTTCTTTTTCTTCTTGTTATGCTTCTTCTAAATTTATTATTCTTATTATATTCTTGATGTCTTCTTTATCTTCATTTTCTTATTATTATTATTATTATATTATTCTTCTTCTAATTTCTTTTTCTTCTACTTATACTTTTGATTTTTCTTCTTCTCATTTTTCTTATAATTTTTTATTCATATTCCTTTTTCTTCTTCTTTTCATTTTTCTTATAATTTCTTCTTTTTTTTCTTCTTCTTATTTCTTTTTCTTCATCTTCATATTATTATTATTATTCTTCTTCTTCTTCATCATCTTCCTCTTCTTCTTCCTCTTCTTCTTCTTCTTCTTTTGCTTTCTTATTCTTATTCTTCTTCTTCTTCTTTTGCTTTCTTATTCTTCTTCTTCTTTTTGCTTTCTTCTTCTTCTTCTTCTTTTGCTTTCTTCTTCTTCTTCTTCTTTTGCTTTCTTCTTCTTCTTCTTCTTCTTCTTCTATTTTCTTATCAATCATATACTTTTGATGTCTTTTTTATCTTCATTTTCTTCTTCCTCTGATTTCTTATTATTATTCTTCTATTTCTTCTTCATTTGATTTTTCTTTTTCATATGATCTCTTATTTTTCTTCTTCTTATTATTTCTTTTTGTTTTTCTAATTTTCTATTCTAATTTCTTCTTCTTCATTTTATTTCTTATTCTTATTCTGATTTCTTCATCTTCTTATTATGCTTCTAATACTTTTTTATTCTTCTTCTCGACCTTCTTTGGATTTCTTTTTGATCTTCATATTATTTCTTTTTTTTTGTTCTTTTTCATTTGATTCATTTTCTTCTTTTATTTCTTCTTCTTTTTTTAATTCCTACTTCTTCTTCTGAGTTCTTATTCTTCTTCACTTGATTTCTTCTTGTGATTTCTTCTTTTAATTTTTTCTTCTTTTAATTTCTTCTTATTTTTCTTATTTTTCTTATTTTTTTTCTTCTTTTACTTCTAATATCTTCTTCTTTTAATTTCTTCTTCTTCTTCTTCTTCTTTTTCTTCTTCTTCTTTTGATTTCTTTTTGTTCATGTTTTTATTTTTCTTCTTTTGCTTCTGATTTCTTCTTTTGATTTTTTCTTCTTATGATTTCTTATTTGTCTTCTTCTGTTGATTTCTTTTTCTTTTTCTGATTTCTTCTTCTATGAATTTCTTCTGCTTTTTCTTCTTATTTCTTCTGCTTTTTCTTCTTATTTCTTCTTCTTCTTATTTCTTCTTCTTTGTCTAATTTCCTTTGCTTCTTCTAATTTTCTTTCTTTTTTTCATATTTCCTTCTTTTCTTTTTCTATTGATTTCTTCTTTTTCTTCTTATTTCTTATTCTTTTGATTTCTTCTTCTTCTTCTTCTAATTTCTTCTTCTTCTTCTTATTTCTTCTTCTTCTTTTGATTTCTTCTTCTTCTTATGATTTCTTCTTCTTCTGATTTCTTTTTCTTCTTCTGATTTCTTCATCTTCTTCTGATTTCTTCTTCTTCTGATTTCTTCTTCTTCTTCTTCTAATTTCTTCTTCTACTTTCTCTTCTTTTGATTTGTTCTTCTTTTGATTAGTTCTTTTTTTGATTTTTTATTCTTCTTCAAATTTCTTCTTCTGATTTCTTCTTTTCTTTCTTCTAATTTCTTCTTCGTGTTCGGATTTATTTTTTCTTCTTCTTATTATGATTTTTTCTTCTTGTAATTTCTTTTTCTTCTTCTTATTTGTTCTTCTTCTTATTTGTTCTTCTTTCTTCTTTTTTATTCCTTCCTCTTCTAAATTCTTCTTCTTGTGATTTGTTATTCTTCTCCTGATTTCTTCTTCTTCTCTAATTTCTTCTTTTTTTGATTTATTTTTCTTATTATTCTTCTAATTTCTTCTTTTCTTTTGATATCTTCTTATTTTTTCTTCTTCTTTTGATTTTTTTTTTTGATTTCTTCTACTTCTTCTTCTAATTTCTTCTTATTTTTATTTCTTTTCCTTCTTTTTCTTCTTCTTGTGATTTCTTCTTCTTGTTCTATTTTTTTCTTTTTTGATTTCTTCTTATTTTGATTTCTTCTACTTATTCTTATTTTGATTTCTTTTTCTTATTTTGATTTCTTCTTATTTTGATTTCTTCTTTTTCTTCTTCTTATAATTTCTTCTTCTTCTTTTCTTCTTCTTCTTCTTCTTCTTCTTCTTCTTCTTCTTCTTCTTCTTCTTCTTCTTCTTCTTTTTCTTCTTATAATTTCTTCTTCTTCTTTTGATTTCTTCGGCTTATTCATTTTCTTTTAATTCATTTTTCTTGATCACATACATTTTTAGATGTGATCTAGCTACAAATCTCTAATTGATTCTTCTTCTTCTTTTGACATTTATCTCTGGGTATGTATTGAATAATTCTCTAATTGATCTAGCTACAAATCTCTCTCTAGCTACAAGTAACATCATTGATTCTGCTAGATTTTGAAGAATCATAATAAATTCTAATTATCTAATATATCATGCTAAATATAATATATGTTAACAATATAAGTAATTATTTTAAAAAATTCAATGACACATCCATATAGATTAATATTAATTTTCACATATTATGTTATTTGAAAAAGATATCAAGGCATGTAATCTTTATCAAAAAGTACAACCATTCATGACATATATATTTTTTATTCTAGTTTTGGCTTTTGCATGTTCAAATAGAATATCAATCACAAATATTTATTGCTTTCTGGAAAATAACCTTGTTTTATAATATTTAAGAGACAAAATAGCTTATCATCATCATCATAAACCAATCGATATCATAATTAATTAAAGAAATTAAAAAATATAAAAATAAAAACAATCGATATCATAATTAATTAGGATCAACTTTATGAATCATGTTTTTCTAATCCAATGTATTAAGAATTATGCCCACTCTTATCCCTTTTATTGTTAAATCCTTGTTTGCAATTTCTACCTAATCCCTCTATGAGATACCTCTAGTTTTTTCCCTCCATCCACCTGAACAATCTTACAATAGCTAGAGTACTAGGAGACCTATGATGGATGTGACTAAACCACCTCAGATGATTCTCTCTTATATTATTATTTATCAGTGTTTATCTAATTTTATTTCTAATAATTTCAGTTCTAATTTTATCTTTTATAATTTTACCACACATTCACTTTATCCTCCTAATCTCAATTATCCTTATTGTTTATATATATTATTTATTGGTTACCTAACATTCACTTCCATAAAGCATGACAAATCTTATAGGTGCTCTATATAAATTTATATTAAATTTATTTAGTACGTGTCTATCATAAAGAATCACTAAGACATTACTCCATTTAGTCTATCCAATTAATCTTATGAGAAACATTATTGTCAAATTTCACTGTTTTTCTTAATATAAAGCTTATGTATTTAAAATTATTTACATTTGATAATTATTACTTTCTAATTCTGATTATTATAGCATTACTACTATTATTTTGATCACTCATATTTCAAGTATTTAATCTTATTACAACTAATTCTAAACTTCTTTGACTCATGTGTGGCCCTCTAATTTTCTAATTTCATCCCTAATCCTTCTTTAGCCTTAACAATTAATATTATTTCATTTACATATAATATATACCAAGGGCAATCTTCTTGGAGATCTTTTGTCAATTCATTTATAATTAATACAAAAATATATGAATAATGATGATCATTGGTGGTGTCCCAAAGCTTTTGGAAACTCAAGAGTAATGTATTGAATCAATCCAAGTCTATGCATCCCTCCCTCGTCCATGTTTTGATTAGCTCAATATGCACACTTGGTATCTCTTTCTTAGATAATACATACCAAATTAAATTTTTTTGACTTTATCAAAGGTATTCTCCAAATTAATAAAGATCGTGCATATGTATTTCTTATTATTCCTTTATTTCTCAATTAATTATCTTGCTAAGTAACTTACCTAAATAGTTGACATACATCACATAAATACAAATTAATTCTTTGAAATATGTGTTTCTCTTCTTAATATGTGTTTAATTATTTTTTTCCTAAGGTTTCATAGTACACACTTGAGTTTGATACCCCAACAGTTGTTACGATCATGAACATATCTCTTATTCTTATAGATAAGAATTATAATATTTTTTTTCTTCATTTATCTAGCATCTTTTTGCTCCAACTAATCTTGTTAAGCAACCTAGTCAAAAACATAATTACCCTTCTCACTCGTGACACTCATAACTTTAATAGGGATATTATTGATCCCAAGGGCTCGTCTTGCCAACATCTTCTTGAGAGCTTCTCTAACTTCTATGAGTTTTATCTTAGATACATATATAAAGTTATTTAGATTTCTATCACCTTCAAAATGTCAATATAAATCCATGAACTTGTTTAAAAGATCATAAAAATATATTCTCTCTCTCTTAGACTTTCTCATCTTTTATTATGATCTGATTGTATTGTTTTTATCTTAATACACCTTATATGATTAATGTCTCAATCCTTCTTCTCCCTCAATTTAGTTAGCTTTTTCATATCATTTTCTCCCTCCCTATTTTGTAGTTTATCATACAACTCATCATATGTCTTAAACTTAATTTTACTCACTACCCATTTAGATTTATTTTTTTTTCTCCTTATATAACTTCAAAGTGTCTTCCTTTCTACTTTTCATTATTTCTTTAAAACAAGCTCATTTCTTTTTAATGGTTTGTTGAACCTTATGTTTCTTTCACTATGTTTCCCTATGTGAGTAATTTTGTTTCCTTATTCTTAAAATCCTCTTTAGATACTTGTTTATGCAAATAGTCACTTCATTCCATATAATATTCACATCTAAGTCCAAAGACTAATTAACTTCATCTTCAATCTTATTTAAAAAAAAATACTAATCTTTTTTTCAAAAAAATACTAATCTTTTCTCCCTTAAAGTTCCACCATTATATTTTTAAACACTTGTTCAAAATATTCCTATGATTATATTTTCTAAGATGTAGATTCATCATAACTAGTATATATTTAGTGGTTAGACTCTCATATGGTATCATTTTTAAGTCTTTGCATAATACTTTATTTTATTTCCTAATAAGAAAAAAGTTTGTTTGACTTCTATTAGAATCACTTATAAAGATTAAGGTATTCATCTTTCTTTTTAAAGTAGGTATTAAATATAGTAAGGTCATAAGCTAAGGTAAAATCTATAATTGCTCCTCTTATTTCATTCCTTTCTCCAAACTGATATCATCCATAGTGTTTCTCTTAGCGTTGTTATTTACCCTTACATGCCCATTTAAGTCTCCACCAATTATAATATTTTCTTCCATTGGTATACCTTACACTAATCTATCTATATATTTCCAAAAACTTTTGAACATTATCACTTAATCCAACTTGGTGAGCATAATAAGAATTATATTCTGAACCTCTACCCAATATTAGTTCTCTTTATCTATACAATCTTGTTTTTTAATACTTTATTCATAATTATGGCAATATCATTTATATTTGTCTCATTGCTCATAATTCAAAGTTTATAACCATCTATTTTCCTAAAATTTTTCCTCTTTCAGTTAGTCTCTTGTACACGTTCTATACTGATATTTCTATGCCCTAGGATAACAACTAACCAACCCATGTTACTTCTTTATCAACCTTCATCTAAGAAAGTGTGGAACTCTTGCTCCTGACACTATGACCTAGCAGCATCACAATGGTCCTTGTCAAGTCATTACATATAGATGATGTGGCATGTTGCTTAAAGCAGACTTCTAGAATTAGCACATATCAATAATACAAGATTCATAGTAAAATATGTTTATTAAGTTTAGATGTCTATCTTATATCACCCTCCTCCTTTATTTGGGCTAAGGACTAACAATGCAGCATAACTCACACAGTTGGAGGACTACAATACACACACACACCCACCCACCCATGCACACACACACACACATATACACACATCCATGCACATACACACACACACACATATACACACCCCCATCCACACACACACACACATATACACACACCCATGCACGCACACACACACACACACCCATGCACGCACACACACACACACATACACACATCCATGCACACACACACGCCGCCCCCAATATTAGTTCTCTTGACCTATACAATCTTGTTTTTTAATTCTTTATTCATAATTATGGCAATATCATTTATATATTTCTCATTGCTCATATTTCAAAGTTTATAACCATCTATTTCCCTAAATTTTTTACTCTTCTAGTTAGCCTCTTGTACACGTTCTATATTGATGTTTCTATGCTCTAGGACAACAACTAATCAACCCAGGTTACTACTTTATCAACCCTCATCTAAGAAAGTGGGGAACTCTTACTCTTGACACTATTACCTAGCAGCATCACAATGGTCCTTGTCAAGTCATTACATACGGATGATGTGGCTTGTTGCTTAAAGCAAACTTCCTATAATTAGCACATATCAATAATACAAGATTCATTGTAAAATAAGTTTATTAAGTTTAGATGTCTATCTTATATCACCCTCCTCCTTTATTTGGGCTAAGGACTAACAATGCAGCATAACTCACACAGTTGGAGGACTACAATACACACACACACACACATGTGCGCGCACACACACACTCACACACATACACACACCCGTGCACACACACACACCCCCCAATATTAGTTCTCTTGACCTATACAATCTTGTTTTTTAATTCTTTATTCATAATTATGGCAATATCATTTATATATTTCTCATTGCTTATATTTCAAAGTTTATAACCATCTATTTCCCTAAATTTTTTACTCTTCTAGTTAGCCTCTTGTACACGTTCTATATTGATATTTCTATGCACTAGAACAACAACTAATCAACCCAGGTTACTTCTTTATCAACCCTTATCTAAGAAAGTGTGGAACTCTTACTCTTGACACTATTACCTAGCAGCATCCCAATGGTCCTTGTCACGTCATTACATACGAATGATGTGGCTTGTTGCTTAAAGCAGACTTCCTAGAATTAGCACATATCAATAATACAAGATTCATAGTAAAATAAGTTTATTAAGTTTAGATGTCTATCTTATATCACCCTCCTCCTTTATTTGGGCTAAGGACTGACAAAATGATGGAGTTAATCTCTCATTCATTCTTCTCAAATAACATCGATGGAAGCAAATATGCAATAGCTACCTTTACACTCTTCCCTTGGTTTCCTCTCCTGCCTCTATCATTCCTTGGCTTCTGCTTTCAGCCTATCTTTTTCCTCTTGGCCACTATCTTTTTCCTCTTGGCCACTATCTATGAGTAGTAGTTGATATTTCTTCAATTTCTTTATACATAATTTTAACAATGTGTTCAGATACCTATTCCACCATTGAATTCTCCAAAATTTTTTCACCCTCCCCCTAATCCCCCTCTTACCAACCCAAGATAGATACATACAATCCGAGTTAGAGACATACAAACACATTTAACTTTAGAGTTCTTATGAAATCCAATACATTAGTGATGATTTAAACGCATCTGACTTCCCACTAGTGGTTTAGTTCTAAACTCATTCAACTCCTAATGCCACTCATTCAATAGCCTCTTTTGTCTTCATTTCTCAAATCAATAATTCTTTTTTCTCAATATTAGTTCTCTTATTTTCTATTCATTTTTTCAAATCCTTTTCAACATCATTGGATTCACCACAAGGGCTTGCCTACCCCCTATGACCTCTCCCACACCACCATCTTTCACATCCTTTCTCTTCCTATTGCTTGACATCCCACTCAATATTAGTCATGGCCACCACACTTGGCGTCTTTTAATATACAAGAAAAATACATTAAGATGAGTTATTATTTTATCAAACAAATTCATGATAGTTTTATTTTTATATCTCATATTTCATTAAAAATCAAAATATTGACTTTTTTGGAAAAAAAAATGAGAAAATGTTAGTTTCATTTACTGTCCAACATTGTAGAAATAAACTATGTATGCACCAACATAATGAGAATTATTGAGTTGAAATTATATTTCATGTTACTCATATACATGTGTGAATAGTTACATGAAAACCATAAAATATGATTGTGGTATGCAATATTGGAAAATTTGCTTCCATTAATGACTCGAGTCACCAGCACTCTACTGTTTCAATGATATGAGCTAGCTAGTATTGACTAGATGCACAAGCTTCATGACATGACTAATTTTAGCATTGATGATAGACGTCTTTTTTTAGAGCAATCACTACTAGAGAATTTAAAATCACAATTTCTTGGCCTTCACCATTTTAATATCTATCATGCATGGAGTGATAACCAAGACACACCTTTGATTCATCATGAATGACAATTGAACAAGCATACAGATGGCAATTCAAAACACACCTCTAGCAATTCACCACCAAAGTTATGAACATAATCCCTTACCATTACTACTAATCACACAACCATCACTCCATTAAGGTTATGCATTTTATATCCAAAATACTAGTTTGAGCCAACTTACATTGAAAGTGATTTAATACCTTGAAACATAATTCATATTTCATGCTAACTGGTCAAAATAGCAACAAATATTACCAACAGTACAACAGACACACCAATAAGCAGGTACATGCACACGCACAAACACAGACACTGTGTGTGCTTGTGTGTGTGTGTTTGTGCGTATGTATATACATATTTATAATATTACATGTTATGAACTTGAAAATAGGATCAATAGCTTAATGAACTTTGCTAATGTGCAGGCATGACTTGATTATCTTGCCTGACAAATATCATTCAAAAGGTATCAGGAACATCAAGCAGGCTTATCATATGAATTCTGGGTTCTAAACTCGGCAATGGCATTGCGAATCATTTCGGCTGCATAAGGTTGCACAAAGAGGTGAGTTCCATCCAAAATATAAATAATGAACTTCTGAGAAGGACCTGACAAAGCATTTAAGTTGATGATGAATTGTGCCATTGGTACATCACTGCAAATCAACCTTAATCAACAAAAATATACTTGGGTGGGCAGAATATTAGCATAGAAATGTGTGTGTGTGTGTGTGTGTGATTGTGTGTGTGTGTGTGTGTGTGATTGTGTGTGTGCACGCACAGCCCACTGTTATGTATGTTGGCATGGTAGGGCAGCTATGTTTGCCATTGGGAAAGAAAAAATCAAAAATATTAACAATTAATATCATTATCAGGATTAAAAAAATAAAAAAAATAAAAAAAATAAAAAAAATAAAAAAAATAAAAAAAATAAAAAAAATAAAAATAATAAAAATAATAAAAATAATAAAAATAAAAATAAATAAAAAAATAAAAAAATAAAAAAAATAAAAAAAATAAAAAAAATAAAAAAAATAAAAAAAATAAAAAAAATAAAAAAAATAAAAAAATAAAAAAAATAAAAAAATAAAAAAAATAAAAAAATAAAAAAAATAAAAAAATAAATAAAATAAAAAAATAAGAAATAAAGAAATAAAAAAATAAAAAATAAAAAAATAAAAAATAAAAAAATAAAAAAAATAAAAAAATAAAAAAATAAAAAAAAATAAAAAAAATAAAAAAATAAAAAAAATAAAAAAAATAAAAAAATAAAAACATTAAAAAAAATAAAAAAAATAAAAAACATTAAAAAAATAAAAAAAATTAAAAAAAATAAAAAAATAAAAAAAAATAAAAAAAAATAAAAAAAAATAAAAAACATTAAAAAAATTAAAAAAAATTAAAAAAAAATAAAAAAAAATAAAAAAAATAAAAAAAATAAAAAAAATAAAAAAAATAAAAAAATAAAAAAATAAAAAAATAAAAAATAAAAAAAATAAAAAAAAAATCATTACCAAGATATGAATATCCCTTTATTGACAGCAACCATGTTGCAAGATGAACTAAAAGAACCTGAAGCCATAGCAATTACAAAATAATGACATGGCAAATCATGGTCAGGAGCAAAAATATAAAAATAGAACAGAATACAGATGACACATTCAACTTAAGCCATTCAAATAAAACATGCATAAATGTGTTGAAAGTATTTTTTGACATGGATCAGTTGGGAGAAGTGTATGATCAAGCAGTTGCCAATTATCCACATGTGGTGTTCATATAAGCATCTACTCCAATACATGCAGATTATAATAATGATTATACACTTATTCCCCCTCCAAGTTATCCTCCACTAACATATTTCCTCGGCTAACTTGTGAATTTCCATCATGTCTGCTACTGTCATTTGGCCACTAACTTATAATTACTTAGAGATAAAAAAAACGTATAATTTAATGAAATTTAGAGTTAAACATGATGGAATGCAACTTATGGCATTGCTGAAATTTTTGCATCAAGCCATTAGAGAACTCAATCTTCTCATCAAGATGCCAAGATCTTTAACAAACTTATGTCACTAGCATTTGATCATCTTGGCAGTGAGCAGCATATTTCTGTGTTGATGCTTGAGCACCCCAAGTTGAAAGTACATCCTCCAAGACCAAGAGTGAGGATTTGACAGCAATATAAGTGCAGCCTTAGGTTAGAAAATTTTCTTTCCTAATTATCTGAGTCATCTTACTTTTATCTCTCTCAAGAATCATACTCATAAAATCTCACACACAAGCTTATTAAGAGAGAGATTTTAAAAAATATATATTACAAATAAAATTTAAGGTTTTGAATAAATACAAACAATCAGGATCCCCTTATGTGGTGAAAGCTATATTATACTATAGGGTGAGAATATCTCACATATCATAATCTTATTACTGAAGAAATTTCTAGAATATCATAGAATGAGAAGGAATCTTCGAGCCTCTGGAACTTTGTAAATTTTTATTGAAGGTTTCTTGAATCATCCTAAAATGATCTAAAGCCCTTCTAGATCATTTTTAGGAGTCCTCACAGAACCATTCTGCATTATGTTATTTTTGGGAAATACTATCAGAGTATGAGATTCTCCCCACTGATCTTGTCGATGCTTTCGTCGGATTATCATTATAAAAATTTGTAATTTCCTTTTAGAATTATCATAATGCATTATAAGTTCCCAATTGACTTGAATGTAAAGTAATGCTTTATATTTCACCAAACATTCATATCTCAGCATATAATTCTTTCACCTAATGATTCATTACACTAAAATTACTTCGATGATCTCCTCATAGAAAACTTTCATAAAAGGTGTCAAATGAGCCAGATGGCCTGAGTCTGGCAAAAGGCACAGTACAAAAATATCATATTAGGCTCGGCATAACATGATCCAAAACTATGCTTGGATCGTAGTCATGTCGTGCCGTGCCGAGATCGCAAGAGCTTCATGTCGTGCCAGGCATAACCCATATACTTTGCATGTGTGGTACAAATAGTGCCACCGGCCCATGGCCCTTGCTATATTTAAAATTTGCAGTCATCCTACAATGTTGCTTATGGTCGACAGGAGAATAAAGATCGTTGTCCTATCAGTCTAAGAAGCACAGACACGGACACGGATATAAATACGACTAGGATACGGCATGATAAAAAAAATAAAATTAAAAATAAAAATTATTTTCTTTATAAATATTAAATATTTTATTTTATAAAATAAATATATATTTTTTTATTTTATAAAATAAAAATATTATATTTTATTTTATTTTATAAGATAATACCCACAATTATTTTATTTTATAAAATAATATTTTAAAATTATCTTATATAATATAAAAATATATTTTTTTATTTTATTTTATAAAAATATTTTATTTTAGCACCCCCCCCCCCCCCAATTCGCGCCCACCCCCTACTAGGGCTGTAACCGAGCCGAGCTACTCGCGAGCTGTTCGGCGTTCGACTCGTTAGAAGCTCGCTCAAACTCGTTTATTAAGTTAAACAAGCCGAGCCCGAACATCATTTTGAGGCTCATAAGTTAAATGAGCCAAGCCCGAGCACCCTCAAACTCGGCTCGTCAGCTCGTAAACAAGCTCGTGAGCAAGCTTGTTAACCAAGCTTGTGAACAAGCTCGTGAACCAAGCTCGTTAAACAGGCTTGTGAACAAGCTCTTGAACAAGCTCGTGAACCAAGCTCGTGAACAGGCTCGTGAACAGGCTCGTGAACCTAGCTCGTGAACAGGCTCGTGAACATGGAGATGGCTTATTGCACAATAAATTTTTCTTACAAATGAACATGATGAGTATTTTAACTCTTGAACTTCAATCAAATTAATTGAACTTTTATTATCTTATCTTTTTAATTTAGTTGTATGTTGACTATTTTAGATGAACATTTTCTTTAATTCCCGAATATCATTTTGAGGTTCGTAAGTTAAACGAGCCGAGCCCAAGCACCCTTAAACTCAGCTCGTCAGCTCATTAATAGGCTAGTGAATAGGCTTGTGAGTAAGCTTGTTAACCATGCTCGTGAACAATCTCGTGAACAGGCTCGTAAGTTAAACGAGCCGAGCCCAAGCACCCTCAAACTCAGCTCGTCAGCTCGTAAACAAGCTCGTGAACAAGCTCAAGCCTGCTCCTTTAAAACCGAGTCGAGCCGAGCATGCCTAATACTCGGCTCGACTCGGCTACACCCCTAATACAGTGGTATCAGAGGAGGTTAGTTAGTAATTTTTGTAGTTAGTACATTTTAGAAAAATTCTGTCAAAATAACGATAAGAGCCTCAAGGTTTGTGTTTTTTAAGAGGATAATTGCGCCCCTCCACTTACCTGGAAACTTTTTTAGTGTAATAACATAAATTATTATTATTATTCTCGGTTACTATTCACTGTAAAAGTGAAATATGACAGCAAAATTTGAAATAGAAAAATTCAATGGAAGTCATTTTTGATTGTGAAAAATAAAAATTAAGGCAATTTTGAGGAAGGATAATTGCTTAGATGCAATTGGAAAAAAGCTCACCGGAATTCCTGACGACAAGTGGAATGAGATGGATAGTAATGCAATAGCTGACCTACATTTGACACTTACTGATGGAGTATTATTGAGTGTGCCAGAAAAAAATACGACAAAAGAAATTTGGGATACTCTCACAAGGTTATACGAGGCAAAGTCACTTCACAACAAGATCTTCTTAAAAAGAAGGCTTTACACTTTACGAATGATGGAATCTATTACGCTAAGTGATCATATCAATACTTTGAATACTTTATTTTCGCAACTTACTACGTTGGGTCATAAGATAGAAGAAGTTGAACGTGTTATTATTTTACTTCAGAATTTACCTGATTCATATGATCAACTCGTCATCAATCTAACAAATGGTGTATTGACTGATAGTTTAATTTTTAATAATATTGTCTCTGTCATCTTAGAAGAAATAAATAGACGTAAAAACAAAAAAGATAGATATGTAAATGCACAACAAATAGATGCTTTGACGATGATACGAGTGAGATCAACGGAGCGTGGCCCCAGTGGGAGTCATAATTATGGTAGATCAAAATCTCGAAGTAAGAAAAATATTAAATTTTATAACTGTGGTAAGAAATGACACTTAAAAAGAGATTGTTAGTTTAAGAAAAAAAATATAGATGATGAGTTATCTAAGACATAAGGGAATGTTGCAAGCATCAATGATGAAGATAGTATTTTGTATAGTGAGATAACAACAATGATTGAAAGTAAAAAACAGTTTAGTGATGTATGGTTGCTAGACTCGAGAGCATCATGGCATATGACTTCTCGGAAAGATTGGTTTCAAAAAATATGAACCAATCTCAGGTGGGTCAGTGCACATGGGTGATGATCATACTTTAAAAATTATTGGTATGAGTACTATCAAAACTAAAATATTTGATGGTATGATTCGTACCATTCAAGAGGTACGACATGTAATTGACTTGAAGATAAATCTATTATCTTTGAGACAAATAGATAGTCATGGATGCAAAACTCATATTGAAAATGAGATAATAAAAATTATGAGAGATTCACTTATGGTAATGAAGAGAAAAAAGATCATGACAAATTTATTCATGCTTAAAGGAGAAACAGTACAGGAAGCAGATACATGTGTTACATCAATTACTAAAGAAGAAGAATCAACAATAATATGACATCTTAAACTATGTCACATGTCAAAACAAGGTTTGAAAATTCTATCTAATAAAAAATTACTTCCGTGACTCAAAACAATAAATTTACCTTTTTGTGAGCATTGTGTTACTGATAAGCAGAATAGATTGACATTTAAAAGATCAAAAGTAAGAAGTAAAAATACTCTAAACTTGATATATTCTGATGTATGAAAATCACCTGAAATATCTTATGGAAGAGCAAAGTATTTTGTATTCTTCATTGATGATTATTCAATGAGATGTTAGGTATATCCAATCAAGAAAAAATCAGATGTATTTTTAACTTTTAAAGAATTCAAAGCATGAGTGGAACTTAAATCTGGTAAAAGAATTAAGTATTTGCGGACAGATAATGAAAATGAGTATACAGTTGGTGAATTTCTTATTTTTTTGTAAGCAAAAAGGTATCAAAAGATAGTTCACAATCACATACATGCCACAGCAAAATGGAGTAGCAGAACGGTTGAACAGAACTCTTGAAGAAAGAATGAGAGCAATGTTAATGACTACAAGACTACCCAAGCCTTTTTGGGCGGAAGCAGTAAAAATTACATGCTATGTGATAAATCAATAGCCATCAACATCGATTGATTTGTAGACACCGATAGAGATGTGGACGGATAAGTCAATAGACTACTCTACTTTACATTATTTTGGATGTCCTACATATGTGATTTACAACACCCAAGAAAGAGTAAAGCTGGATTCAAAATCCAAAAAATGCATATTCTTAGGGTATGCTGAAAAAGTAAATGAGTATCACCTGTGGGAACCCACTGACTACAAGGTAATAATCAGCAGAGATATAATTTTTAAAGAAAGAATTGAAGATTATAGCACATTAAAAGAAGTTTCAGAAACTACCACTGTTCATGTAGAAAATGATCAGATACAATATATTTCAAAGTCAATGGAGAAAAAATTAGAGAATGAAGCACAAGAACAAGTCGTGTCTGAGGCTCTACACAAGATGAAGTACATTGCATATTGTCTCCTAACAGAAGATAAAGAACCTTCAAAATTTCAAAAAGCTTCAAATAATTCAAATACATCTCTGTGGATGACAGCAATGGTGGAAGAAATTGAAGTTCTACATAAGAACAATACTTGAAAGCTAGTACCGTTACCAATCGAAAGAAAAATTATTGGCAACAAATAGATTTACAAGATAAAGCAGGATAGCAATGATCAAGTAGAATGGTATCGTGCAAGATTGGTGATAAATGAATATGCTCAAAAAGAATGTATTGACTTCAATAAAATTTTTTCTTCGGTGATTCGTCTTACAATAATTAGAGTAGTGATGACTCTATGTGCTACACTTGATTTACATTTGGAGCAGTTAGATGTTAAAACTGCTTTTCTTCATGGAGAAATTAAAGAAGAAATTTATATGTTTTAGCCAGAAGGATTTGTTGAAATTGGTAATGAGAACTTAGTTTGTAAGTTGAACAAATCTCTATATGGTCTGAAACAAGCACCAAGGTGTTGATATAAGAGATTTGATTCCTTCATCATAAGTCTTGGGTATAATAGACTCAGTTCATACCATTGTACATATTACAAAAGATTTGTAGAAAATAATTTCATCATTTTACTATTATATGTGGATGACATGTTGGTAGCATGTCCAAACAAATGTCGAATTCAAGAATTAAAAGCACAGTTGGCTATGGAATTTGATATGAAGGACTTGAGACTAGCAAACAAGATTCTAGGGATGCAGATTTACCGAGATAAAAATAATAAAAAGATTTGACTTTCTCAACAAAATTATTTTAACAAAATCTTGCGTCGTTTCAACATGCAAGATAGTAAGCCAATTTCTACCACTCTTCCTGTTAATTTCAAATTATCCTCAAGTATGTGTCCTAGCTCGAAAAAAGAGAGGAGGAAGATGTCTCCAGTACCATATGCATTAGCAGTGAAAAGTTTAATGTTTACAATGATTTGTACAAGACCAGATATTACACAAGCAGTGAGAGTGATTAGTCGATTCATGGTAAATTCGGGCTTAGAACATTAGAGTACTGTGAAGAGAATTTTTAGATATCTGAAAGGAACCTCAAATACTACAATATGTATGGAAGTTTAGATTTTATTGTCAGATGTTATATTAATGCAGACTATGTTGAAAATATTGATAATAGCAAGTCTACAGCAGGTTATATTTTTTCTCTTGCTGGAGGAGCTGTAAGTTGGGTTTTGAAATTACAGCCTATTGTATCTACTTTTACGACAGAAGCAGAATATGTTACAGCTACACAATCCAGTAAAAAAGCAATCTAGTTGCAAATACTATTGAAAAAGCTTGGAAATAAACAAGATAACGTTACTTTATTTTGTGATAGTCAAAATGTTCTACACTTAGCAAGAAATCCAGTATTTTACTCAAAGACAAAATATATCAGGGTACAATATCATTTTATACGAGAGAAAGTAGAAGAAGAAAACGTGAATTTGCAAAAACTTGATACTGAAGAAAATATAGCGGATGTTTTAACCAAACCGATCAGCAATGACAAGTTTGAATGATATAGAACTTCATGTGGCTTAACAAGATTGGAAGCAAGTATTAACAAGCAAAAAAATTGATTTTCAAGTGGGATAGTGTTATTTTAATAGGGGGTAGGTAAAAATCACATTGCCCACATTAGAAATCTGTTTGGAGATTTCCAAACTATTTCCTATATAAAGGACTTTTCTATTTCTCTGAAACTCATTCCTATGTATTCTAATTTCTCTTTTTTTTTTGAATGTATTTTATTTATTGATGTAATTTATTGCTTTATATTTGAATTTTCTATATTTCAAATTATTGCGGGTTTAATTTTATTTTATAACATTTCGTATGAAGAAATAGTTATCTAGGACCAATTTATGATGTTATATAACAAGTTTAAATTATCTATCCCAACATCAATCGCTCACATTTGATTATTTATTTCGCTTCTTTAGTTTTTTAATCACTTTAAAAGATTCTAGATTCCAGAAGCACTTCAATATGTCAGTTTTCTGGACGGTGTTCTACAACAACTTAATAACAATCAGTACTCGAAAAACATAGCATACATGAAACTAAATAAAAGAAGAAACGCATAGAAATCTTTTGACCTTAAGTTTGCGCTGGATTAAGCTCACGGAAGCTCACAGTTTCATCGCGATCACGGAAGGTGTGGGCGAGTTTCGAAAATGCCCGTAGATGGAATGGAAGCGCATTGCCGACCCCAGAAGCCGTGAAATGTGTTCGGCCTTGTACTAACTATTTTTAATTTTTATGACTTGATGACTTGTAACAAACTAATAATTGTATTATCCATGACTCACAGAATAATTGTGAAATTTGATACATTAATTGATTAAAGCATAAAAAATAGGAAGATTTGTATTTTGGGCATCAAACACAGATAATTAATCAAAATATAATTAAAATACTTTTAATGATACATAATTTACATGTAAAAACATATTGATATATAGATTTTTCTTTTGAATTTTGATTCATCACTTAAATAATATAGACTTTTGATAATGAATAATTTTTATCAATTTATTTTTGTTTCTCATAAATTATATTTTGTACTCAATATTTTAGTTGAAATAAACTTCTCAATAATGATTAAAAACTTATCAAATCATTTTTATCTCTCTTTAATTTGTGAACTATAATCTAATTTGTTGATAAGTATTACATGTGTAATAAAATATGAATTAAACAAATATTAGATAAGACATAAAAATAACTATAAATATAATTAAAATATTAACAATCATTCAAATTTTAGGTGTGATACTTTGTAGTAACATTTTTTTCTTTTAGCATCTAATCTTATTTCTTTGAATGTTCATTCTTTGGATAATGGACAATGTCTATCAAACAATTTTTGCTTCTTTTAAAATTAAGTTTTATCCTTTTTTTTTTTAAATAAACATGTAAATAATATGCTATATTAATTTAAGTATATATTAAATTTTTGATGGATATTATTTATATAATGAAAACATTAATTAACCAAATATTGAATATGAGATAAATAAATATTAAAGATATAATTAGAATAATTATAGTTATTCAAATTCTAGGAGAAAAACTTACTAGCATAGAATATTATATTTTTGAATTTTAGCTCATTTCTTTGATGCCATAACCTTAATATAATGAGTAATTTTTATCAAATCATTTAATTCTCTCAAATTATTCATTTCACTATATATTTTTGTTAGAATAAACATATGAATAATATGATATGTTAGTTCATATAAAAATATTATTTTTATATAACATATATAATTATCAAATTATTTTTATCTCGACAAGATTATGTCTTGTGCTTATTATTTTAGTTAAAGTATATATTATATTTTAGTCAAGATAAAAATTTAAAAACTTTTTAGTAATGTTTTTTTTTTTGAATTTTAGCTTATTTATTTGAGTTCTTATCCATTCAATAACGATCATTTTGTATCAACATATCTTAGTCTCTTATATATGTTTTATACTAGATATTTTATTTAAAAAAAACTTATAAAATAATATGTTATATTAGTTTAAGTATAGACCTGTTTTTTGATGTATATTACTTGTGTGATAAAAAGATGAATTAATCAAATATTATTAATGAGATAAATAATTATTAAAAATATACTCAGTATAATTAGAATGATTCAAAATCTATATTATAAAACCTTGAAAATAAAGAATTTTATTTTTCCAATTTTTGCACTTTTTGTTAATGTTTGCCTTTGGAAATGTGCATTTTTTATTAAATCATTTATCTCAATCACAAATTATGTTTATATTTCAATATTTTAGCTAAAATAAACTTATAAATAATATATTATATCAAATGACATATTAACAAATATTTTGATTAATATTGTGTGTGAAAAAAAATTAAATATTAAAAATTAGACAAATAATTATTAAAGATATAATTAGAATAGTTATGATGATTCAGTATCTAAGTTTAAAAAAATATTAATGAAAAAATATAATATTTCCAATTTTTGTTTCTCTTAGATTTATAATTTTTCGATATTGTGTAAATTTTATCAAATCATTTTTTGTTCAATAATTCAATTAAATTATACATGTGAATAATATGACATGTAAGATAAAGTGTAGATGAACTTTTTTTATATATAGTTCAAGGGGAAGAAAAACAAGAAGTAATAAAATTTACTAGGTGTAAAAATTTACTGACAAAAAATATCTTTTGTTGGGTTTTTGCTCCATTATTTATGGTTCTAGTAAAGTGATGATGATTAATTTTTATCAAAATATTTTTGTCTCTCTCAAATTAAGTTTTGTACTCAATATTTCAATTAAAATAAACACATGAAGAATATTATATGTTTTATTTATGTAAAGACTTATTTGTTAATTCATATTTCATGAGTCACAAAAATAAATTGATCAAATATTTGAAATGAGATAAATAGTTATTAAATATATAAATTGGAAGCTTATAATGATTCAAAATATTCATGGAAAACTTACTAACAAGAAATTTTATATTTTTGAGTTTTTCCTAATTGTATAAAAATAATGAGTAATTTTTATGAAATAATTTGTCTCTTTCAAGAATTAAATTTTTTACTTATTATTTTAATCAAATTATACATTTTAATTATATAGCATGTTAGTTGAAGCATAGTTAGTTTTTTTGATGGATATTACATGTGGGTGAAAAGGATGGATTAATCAAATATTTATTATGCAATAAATATTTATTATATTTATGATTAGAACAACTAGAATGATTTAAGATCTAGGTGTGAAAACTTACAAAGAACAAATTTTGTATTTTAGAATTTTGGCTCAATTATTTAAAGTTATAGTCATTGGATAATGAGTGCATTTTTTACAATTCTTTTTTGTCTCTCAAATTATGTTTTCTACTCAATATTTTATTAAAATAAGTATATGAATGATATGATTTGTAGGTTTAACTATAGACTAGTGTGATGATGGATGGTGCATGTGTGACGAAAAAATAATTAATCAAATATTATAAATAAGTAATTGTTACAACTGTAATAAGAAACATACAATGATAAAAACTCTAGGACAAAAACATAAAACATATAATATTTGTTACATTGGATATCAGATAAATAATTTTTTAAAATACTTTCAGAATAAATATGATGATTTAAAATCAAGGGGTAAAAACTAAAAACTTACAAATAAGAAATTTTTTCTTTAGAATTTTGGTATCTTTTTTTTTTTTAAGTTTTTAACATTTGGATAATGAGCAATTTCTATTAAATCATTTTGCTTTATGACCAATTATGTTTTGTATTAAGTATTATAGTCACAATAAACATATAAATAATATACTATATTAGTTTAAGTAAAGAGCAAGTTGCTAATTAATACTATATGTGTGAAATTAAATAAATTAACCAAATATTAAATGTTAGATTTATAATTATTAAATATGCACTTAGAATACATATAATAATTTATTCTAGGTAGAAAAACATAATAGTATAAAATTTATATTTTTCAAAATTTTTCTATTCATCATGGTTATAACCTATATATAATGAGCAAGTTTTATCAAATTATTTTTCTAATTCTCAAATTGAGTTTTTTTTTTCTCAAAATATTAGCTACAACAACTATATGAATAATATACTTTGTTAGAACAAGTATATACTAATTACTTGATTAATGCTGCATTAGTGAAGAGAAAAGAATTAATAAAATATTAAATGCAAGATAAATAATTATTAAATAAATAAATATAATGCTTTCAATGATCAAAAAGAAGGTAAAAAAACTTATCAAAATGAATTTTTCTTGGAAATTTATCTCATCTCATTAAGATTATAGCTTTTGGACAATATTAGATCTATTTATCTTGATTCACATTAAGTTGTGTAATCAATATTACATTCAAAATAAACTTTTGAACAATAAGCTATGTTATGTTAAATATAACATATTAAATAGAATACTTACAATGATTATTAAAAAAAACATCATGTAATTAAATATTAGACATCAGATAAATAATTATTAAAAAATTAAATAGAATACTTACAATGATTTAAATCTTAGCATTAAAATTAAATAGAATACTTACAAGGAATTTTGAATTTTTTAATTTTATAATTTTAAATATGAATCAAAAAATTAGTCTATATATGAACTAACAAATCATATTATTCACATATCTATTTTAAATAAAATAATGACAATCAAAGTTGAAAGGGTCAAACTAGTTTGATACAAATTACTCTATATCGAAAAGCCATAATTCACCAATCTCGAAGAAATGGGCCAAATTTTTTTGAAAAAAAAAAAAATCTTAATTAGTATATTTTTTATGGAGATTATGAATCATTACAATCAATCTAATTATATTTTTGATAATTTTTTTTGTTTTATCAAATATTTTATTAATTCATTTTTTATCAAAATTAGAAATAAACAACTTTTTCTATACATCAACTATGATATCATATTGTTAGTAATTTTATTATAACTAAAATAATGATTAAAAACATATTTTGAGAAAGAGAAAAAATATTTGATAAAAAAGACTAATTATCCAAATGTTGAGCTTATTGAAATGAGGCAAAAATCAAATATACAAAATTGTTTATTAGTAAGTTTTTTTCACTTAGATTTTTAATCATTATATATTTTCTAATTATATCAGTAAAAAATATATATCTAAGATTAAATATTTATTAATTTATATTTTTTATGTGCATGCAATAGTAATCAACAAATTGGTCTTTACATATACTAACATTGCTTATTATTCATAAGTTTAGTTTAACAAAGATATTGTATAAAAACTAATGAATAGAAAAAAGATTTGAAAAACATTGCTCATGAATCATGACCCAAATGTTATATCTTAAATAAATGAACCAAAATGTAAAAATATAAATTCTATATTTGCGAATATTCTATAAAGATTTTTAGTCATTATAAGCATTCTAATTACTTTTTAAATAATTCTATATTTCTTATTTAATATTTAATCAAGTTATTTTTTGTGCACATGTAATATATATCAACAAATTAGTCTATACTTAAACTAACATAATATGTTATTCATATATTTAACTTATCTAAAATAATAAGTATAAAACTTAATTTGATAGAGATAATAATGGTTGGATGAATATTACTCACTATTGAAATATCATAATATTAAAGAAATGAGCTAGAATTCAAAAGAAAAAACTAATTGTTAGAAATATTTTATACCTAGATGTTGAATCATTATAAATATTCGATTTATATTTTAATAATCATTGATCTCATCTTTAATATTTGATTAATTATTTTTTTTTGTCGTGAATTCAACATGCATTAATAATTTAGTCTATGTTTAAACTAACATAGCATATTATTCCCATGTCTATTTTATTAAAATATTAAGTGAAAAATAGGATTCAAGGAAGATAAAAATTATTCGATAAAAATTGTTCATTAATCAAAAACTTTAACCTTTAAGAAATGAGCCAAAATTCAAAAATACAAATTCCTTAATAGTGAGTCTTTTCATCTATATTTTAAATCAACGTAAGTATTATAGTTACTTTTTTATAATTATTTATCTCATATCTAATATTTGATAAATTCATTTTGTGTGAGATATACAAGATCCATTAACAAATTTGTTTCTATTATAACATAACATATTGTTTAGAAATTTATTTTTACTAAAATATTGAGTACAAAACTCATTTTGAGAAAGAGAAAATTATTACATAGATATTACTCATTATCTAAAGACTATAACTTTAAAGAAACAATACAACATTCAAAAGAAGAAATTTCTTATAATAAGTATTTACTCATATATTTTGACCATTAACTATGATGTCAAAATTATTATGGTCAGACTAATTATTATTTTTAAGCAGTGTTGGTTTATTCATTTAATTACTATTATTACATTAAACTAAGATATATTTGAAATATCACTATTTTACTTCAAATTATATAGTTATGTTAGGTTAAAAAATGAAACATACCAATTTCTATACATTTCTAATCTGTGTTTGTATTTTGGTGTGCAGCTTCGTGCTCACCCCCTTCATATAAACTTTTTCAAATTTTATTCTTGAGAAGGCAAAAAGATTCAAGGAACCCGTGCATCGGGAGGCTTCACCCGAGGGGAATCTAAATCCCAAGGTGTACATGTGGAGCTATCAGTCTCTTTTGTGTTAGACTAGAAAAACTAATTTGAGATCATGTAAAGTCTAGTATTTTGTTATTCCATTACATTATCATACTTTAAATTTTGGCCATGAATTGACTTATTTCTTGGAAATGTTATGCTGAATATTACATATGGTGAATGAAAATATTTTTGGATAATGTTACACCTAAGTGTGTTACTTGACCATTTTTTATACTTTCTAAGCCTTGTCTATGTTTGGGTGTGGATCTTCATGCTCACCCCCTTCATATAAACTTTTTAAAATTTTAGTCTTGAGAAAGTGAAAAGAGTCGAGGAAACCATGTATTGAGAGGCTTCGCCTGAGGGGAATCAAAATCATGAGGTGGACATGTAGAGTTATCAGTCTCTTTTGTACAAGAATAATGAAAATAATTTGAGTTCATGTGAAGTCTCGTATTTTGTTATTTCACTGTATTTTCATAGTTTAAAGTTTGGCCATGACTTGACTTTTTCTTGGAAATGTTATGATGGATATTACATATGATGAATGAAAATACTTTGGGATAATGTTATATATATATATATTATGGATAAATTGACTCGATGTGTTCGATATAGTATAATGGCACAAGTTGTGTTTTGGGTAGAGCTCCCCTAACAAATGAGACAACCTAAATTTGGTTAAATTAAGGACCCCCAATTATTTATGGATTTTATTAGTGCTCTCACTCTACAAATGGTTGTTAGTATCTAATGTCATCAAATGGGATGTTTGGGGCATTTTAGAAATCAATAATAGAGTATGTTGTCTACCCAAAAGTTTTGTTGAAAATTATTATGGGCAAACTAATTATTATTTTTAAGTAGTGTTTGTTTATTCATTTAATTACTATTTTTACATTAACCTGAGATAGATTTAAAATATCACTATTTTATTTCTAATTATATAGTTATGTTAGGTTGAAAATTGAGCAGACCATTTTATATACTGTATTATCATAGTTTAAATTTTGGCCATGACTTGACAACTTATTTCTTGGAAATGTTATGGTGGATATTACATGTGGTGAATAAAAATATTTTGGGATAATGTTACTAAAAAGTATGTTACCTAACCATTTTCTATACTTTTTTAAACCGTGTCTATGTTTTGGTTTGGAGCTTCATGCTCACCCCCTTCATATATACTTTTTTGAAATTGTATTCTTGAGAAAGTGAAAAGAGTTGAAGAAACCATGCATTGAGAGGCTTCACCTAAGGGGAATCAAAATCCTAAGATGAACATGTAGCGCTATCAATCTCTTTTGTACTAGACGGCATAAATTAATTTGAATTAGTGTGAAGTCTAGTATTTTATTATTTCACTGCATTATCATAGTTTAAATTTTGGCCATGACTTGACTTATTTCTTGGAAATGTTATGGTGGATATTACATATTGTGAATGAAAATATTTTGGGATAATGTTGTAAATATTTTATGGATAAATTGACTCAATGTGGTCAATGTAGTATAATGGCACAATTTATGTTTTGGGTAGAGCTCCCCAAAAAAAGGAGACAACCTATATTTGGTTAAATAAAGGACCCAAAATTATGTATGGATTTTATTAGTGCTCTCACTATGCAAATGATTGTTAGTATTTAATGCCATCAAAGGTGATGGTTGGGGCATTTTAAAAATCAATATTAGAGTATGTTGTCTACCCAAAAGTTTTGTTGAAAATTATTTGGTCAAACTAATTATTATTTTTAAGAAGTGTTTGTTTATTCATTTAATTACTATTTTTACATTAACTTGAGATATATTTGAAATATCACTATTTTATTTCAAATTATATAGTTATGTTAGGTTGAAAAATGAGATAGACCATTTCTATACTTTTTTAAACCTTGTTTGTGTTTGGGTGTGGGGCTTCGTGCTCCCTCCCCCCATGGATGTTAGCATAGTCATGGAGGTCAAGTAAACCCACCACCACCACCACCACCTATTGATGCCATGAATAAAATATATCAATGTTTGATGGAACTCATCACTCTAGTACAATACCAAAATAACAAAAAAACTAATAATTATAGGGCTCAACCACTAGCCCATGTGCTAGGCAATGAAGAGAGAATCTGAGAATGGCCTTTCTTAGACAGTTTATAAGAAAATGCCTACCTACTTTCCAATTAAACTCAAATCTTTTGGAGGTGGATCCACCAGGTGAAGAAGGTATTCTATGACATGGAAGTTTTCAATGAACTAAAATTTGACTTGAAAATATATTGATGGAGAGGATGATCATTGGTGGTAATCACTGAAGAGAAGGAGGAAACACTTATGCACTAACTAGGGAGGAGTTGTATCAAATCTTTCACAACAAGCACTTTTTGGAATTAGTAAAAGATAGAATGAAAGTTAATTTTCTTGCTCTATCATGACTGTGGTTGAGTATGAAAGACGGTTTTATGAGCTTTCCTATTATACTATGAAGTTTATTTCCAATAATACTAATAGGGCCAAATGCTTTGAGCAGGGCTTGAGGCCGATCATTATTACACCTTTGTTACCCTACATAATTTAATCAATTAGGTAATATCCCAAAAGCTTGTTAAATGTGATATACCATCAACTAAGATCTGCAAGTACATTATCCATACAAGTAGAATATTAAACTTTATATGGCTTTGCTTATTGCATAAAATAGAAGGAGAAGAAATGAGAGATTTCCCAAAAAATATCTACCTTTCACATTTATAAGTAACTTTATATTACTCTAAGTAGGAAGTCATGACTTTTAGAAAAAATACATCACTTAGGTCTTCATCTTTTTAGCTTGAGATCACACCTCTATAAAATGGCTATGATTATTTAATATCTTGATCTTTCTATAAGACAAAGTTATGATGTTGGCAATAACCAAGACTTGCGCCTAATCTCTTTGTAACACAAAGTCACGATGTTGTGAAATAGTTATGGTTTCATGCCTTCATTTATTTGTAGTTTAAAAAGGGTTGTGATGCTATTAGGATGCCATTAAATTTGTACTTGGCTTGCGTGTATAACTTACAACTATGCTTTCTTTTGAGGACAAGACTAACATCTTTAAAAATGGTTATACTTGAATAATGTCCTCTCACTACTAAAAAATACCGTATTACAGACCAAATATTTGGTCAGAAATTCGGTATTTTTTGGTCGGTAAACTAATTAGCGACTATTTACTAACCAAAATCATTGGTCACAATTTTGCTCGTCACTAAATTTTTTACAGACAAAAAATTAGTCGGTTGGTAAATTACCGACCATTTACCGATCCTTGCCGACAATGATTTATTGACTATATTCTGATAATTTACCGACCGAATAAATAAGATCGGTACATGGTCTCTAAATGATTGATAATTAACCACCATTTACAGACCAATCACCAAAAAATAATTATTGACTATATTCCGACCATTTTCTGGCCAAAAGAATTAGGTCGGTAAAAGCCTAAAAAATTATGACAAAAAACAGACCAAAATCTTTTAAAATCATTGGTCGATAATTGATCTCCAAAGGGATTACCGACCATTTGGTGACCTTTTACCGATCATTAATAATAAAAAATTTTGGTCAGTTTGGTTGGAATTCGGTCGGTAATTACCGACCTATTTTTTTTAATAGAAATTTTGTAGATGCTGTAGAAACTAAAACAAAAAACATAAAAAAACAATAATTTTGCTTCCATTTTTGATTCAGTTCCTGCAGAAATATTTAAATATAAAACAACAAAATAAAAATCCAATTAACTCAAGCAAACAAATATATATACAACATTTATATATTAAAAACATCAAAATAAAATAACAAATTAAAATCTAAAATCAAAGTTTAAGGAATTGAAAAAAATGTGTGTAATATCCTCAATCATCCAACCAAGTTTCATAATTATTATGCTGTGATGTTTATGGTTCACACGGTGAGATGTTAGGTACTGGGGTAGAGCTGTCTGCTGCTGCTGTAGGTGATGAAGTAGATGCCATAGCTGGAGCATTATGTCAAACAATCCGAGGTAGATCATCAGGGTTGAATTGCAGTCCTCCCTCCCGAAACTTCTTTGTAAGCCAGTCTAAATGCATACGCAACTCATCATTATCTTCCTCATAGTCGATCATGTGTCACTTGGTATCGGCCAACTGAAACTGTATTGAATTTCGCATCTCATCCTTAAATTCCTTCATCTTCGAGAATAAATTCGAAATTGGTCTTAAAAATTCAGCTTCATAGTCTGGTTGTCTATGCTAGTAGAATGATGATATCGACGAACCAAGATCATAGGTGGCCATTTTCTCCTTGCCATCAACAGCCACATATCAAATTTGATTCATATCAACTAGTGGAGTTGATGAATGAGAATTACTTGTTGCATCATCACATGAACCTAAAGTAGATTAGGGAATACGCTTGAGTTGCAGCAGCTAACAATTCGTCATATCTTGCCTAATAAAAATGTACAAAAAGTATTTCAATTTATATTCTAACAAAAAAAAAGAAAAATTAAATTTTTTTATTTAAACTTACATTTGCTGCACAAGATCTCTGATCAATGATAGTCTGATCATCATGAGTCTTCATGTGCGTGTAACTAAATAAACGAGGAGCACTGGGCTTCTTACCCTCCTTGCGTGTCTATAATTACACACAATATATACATTAATTATATTGAAAAAAAAATCTTTATAAGAAATAAAATTTAGGCATAATTGAACACAATTCACAAAGTAATAAACATAAAAAATATAAATTAGAAATAATACCAATGCTTGTTCATGCTCATGCATAGAGCGAGATCCACAAGTGTGTGTAGACATGCCACTATCCTCCCTAGCCCGCTCTAAGCGACGATTGTCGCTCTATTTATCACACATCTTTCTATAATTCGGATCTTTTCATATGTTCTGCCCCTCCTCGAAAACATGATTCGGGACACTCGAATCTTTTTCTTTCTTCTTCAGCCATTTATCTTTGATCTCGTACACGGTGTCTTTATTCCGACTGACAGCATATTTTAGAACATACTTTTGACAGCCTCCTTTGACTGTGTCCACCTATAAACTTTCTACCATTATAAATAAACAATTTTTAATAAGTGAACAAAAGAATAAATAAAAGAAGTAAAAATTAATTATGTAGTAATATTTACCTTAAATTCTCTCTAAATCATCAAATAATCTCTATGTGTGAGTGACTTCTAATTATGTCCATTAGGTTTAAAGGACTTCCTGAAAATTATCCTCAGGACTCTAGAAATGGAACCAGATGGCTCTAACTTTGTCCTGTAACAAAAAATTTATTAGCAAGTAAGAAATAAATTAATAAATTGTTAAATAATTTGTTAAGTTTTATATCTTACGGATTATCAATTGTCGGATCAAAATGAGCAATAGGGAGAGTCTCGTATGTATGGCGTTCTGAGGAAGACTCTCCAACATCTTCATCCGTTCCCTCCTCTCCCTCCCACATCTCTTGATTATTCATCAAAATCTTAGGACCATTATGTGGATCAGTCAGCTGATGCTACTGCTGTAGTACATTCACAACCCTCTCTGTCTACTGTGGCGTCTCATCCACACATGACCCTCTACCTATTTCAGGCATACCTGAGGTTGTGCTGCCTATACAATAACTCATACTACATTGCAACATGTTGCCTCTACCTCATCCATGTGCCATACCTATAAAAAACATATAAGGCAATGAAAAATAAACAAAAATGATTAATAATTAAAATAACATAAAATACACTGTCTACTCATTCTCATTAGGATCATCTAAATCTGGTTTGTCTTTTTCTTTAGATGTAGTAACATCATTTTCAAACTCCTCTTCATCACTCGTTTCTTCCTCATAATTAATTAAAATTTCATCAACATTTACATCCCCACTTGTATCCATCTTAGAATATGCGACTAAAAGGATGTCTTCCCCCCCCCCCCCCACCGCAGCTTCGATTATAACATCATTGTCATCATTTTGAAAAGTTGGTTCTATGAAATCGGTACTTGGTAATGTAGGGATGTCAATTCGAGCCCTTGCTTTTATCTTGCACATAGCTT
Organism: Sapria himalayana; assembly: GCA_029783825.1. Classification (NCBI taxonomy): domain Eukaryota; kingdom Viridiplantae; phylum Streptophyta; class Magnoliopsida; order Malpighiales; family Rafflesiaceae; genus Sapria; species Sapria himalayana. Next base: position 4,081,127 of record JAREIK010001156.1, read on the forward strand.
TCCAATCCTTTCTAGGACTAGTCCGTGCCGAATATTCACAATAATAAACCTGTGATGCTTGTACTACTAAGACAAAAGGTTCATACATGTTGAACCATTTTTTATCGTGCACATTGACAAGTTTATATCGAGGATGGACAACAATACCAACATGTGGTATTGGATCAAACCATTCATATTTGAATAACATAGTTTTTATAATCAGAAGGGCTTCAAATTCTAACTCAATCACTTCGACTAGAGTCAAGTAATAGTCATATTCTGTTTCATTTTATACGGATCTTTTAATGCATACCCATGTATTGTCAGTTGCCTAGTAGCTATCATACGATTTAGTATGAAATTTAAAACCATTCACACAATAACCATTGTACGATTTAACCTTTCTTAGGGGACCTCATGCTATACTTCGAAGATAATGAATAGAAATTTTATTTTCACGCTTATGAACCTATAATCAAAATTAAGTGGATTGTTTAGATTACAATTATAAATTTTTATTAGAATAAAACAATTATTTTGTGATTTTCATTATAAGTAAACATACGTATTTTTCAAAAAATGATGTAAATTCTTTTTTCATCATAGCATTGATTGCTTCTTCATCCAGGACCCGCAGCATCAAAAACTATTTTATGGTATGTAGTGTGATTAATATTATCCGGGTTCATCTGATCAGTTTCACTTATTGATACCCGTACTAAACTCGAACACCTATTGTGGACTTGCTTCTCACCATGGTATATCCAAACATAGTAATCCGCCATAAAACCATTTTTATACAAATGCATCTTCACAATCTCAACATTCAAAAACTTTTTATTCTGCCATTTAACTAAAGTGCAAGGACACCTTATATCTGAACCACCATTCACACACTTGGGATGTCTTAGAGAAAACTCAACAAATTCATCAACTTTATCCCCCCATTCATTAGAGAACATTTCATTCACTATTTAGCCCTTGTACATCCATTCACGAGCATCTTCCATAACTAGTTAAAAAATATTTTTTTATTTAACAAAAACAATTATCTCTAATTATAGTTATATATAATTATATAGATATTTATTTAGATATACAAATATTTATATATAATTATGTACATATAGTTTAAAACAATATTGTATGTTGTTACACATGTAATTATAAATATAGTTACATGTGGTTATGCATATAGTTACACATATAGTAAAACGTATATTTATACATGTAAAATATATACATATAGTTATGCATAAATATACAACTTATTTTTTATAGTAAAATATAATTATGCACATAAATAATATTTGTTAAATTAGTTTTATAAATATAAACATATAGTTATGTATAAATATAGTAAAATAGTTTTTTATATACTAATATATACAAATATATATTAAATATAAGCTGTAAATTTAATATTTAAATATTATTATGCATAAAACTTTTAAAGTTATACACATAGTAAGATACAGTTATTTATAGTTATATATTATTTTACATATAATATATATAGTTATATAGTTATATATAATAAAACATATAGTTATATATAGATATATTAATACAAGTAGTTATCAGTGGTTATACATAAATATAAACAACGTTATAAAAAAATATTTTGCTTTAATTATAATAATACATAAATGTATATACAGATACAAATATAGTTATATATAATTATATAGACATCTATTTAGTTATACAAATATTTATATATAGTTATACACATATAGCTTAACATAATGGTGCATGTTGTCATACATTTAATTATAAATATTATTATATTTGAGTATACATATTGTTACACATATAGTTAAACGTATATTTATACATGTAGGTTTAAATATTTGTTAATTTAATTTTATATATTTATACATAGTTATGTATAGATATTGATATAGTAAAATACTTTTTTTATACTACTATATACAAATATATATTAAATATAAGCTGTAAATTTAATATTTAAATATTATTATGCATAAAACTTTTAAAGTTACACACATAGTAAGATACAATTATTTATAGTTATATATTATTTTACGTATAATATATATAGACATTTATTGATAGTTTAATGTAAATTTTGTATAGATATTTATATGCATTAATACATATGTATAAATATTTATATATAAAATTATATGTTTATATAAACATATCAATGTGTATTTATAATGTAATATGTTTATATATATTAAAGTATAGACATTTATACATAATATCATTCGATTATATAAATGTATAAAAGTTTATATATACTGTTATAGACATTTAAGATTAACATAAATTAAAAGTGTGATTTAAAATAAATCATCATATATATTAAAATTATAGACATTTATACATAATGTCATATGATTATATAAATATAAACTATTAACATTAAGATTATTCGGATGTAAACATAATGCAATTGAAATCAAAATCACTGAAAACCTAAAAATATAAACCTTTGATGAACAAATTTTAAAAAATAAAAAATTATTGTATAATTAATTGTGTCGAGTCAAAATAATGTTAGGCTAAATGAAATCGAAGCAAAAATTAAGAAATTGGGAGAAGAAAAAAAAACCTAATACCCAAATATACTAAAAAATGAAATTTCAAAAATTTATATATAATTCAGAGAGACGGAGATGTGTATAAACAATTTGAAGGAGAAGAACAAAGAAAAACTTACCTAGATTCAGAAGAAATATAAATTTTTTTGTGTTTTCGTGCTACAGTCGGCTCTGATTCGGAAAATCGATGAAGTTGCAAGGAATTAGGGTTAAATGACTTAGCAAATGATTTTCAAATCAAAAATATAAAATAATGAATTACCAACAAAAATTATGGTCGGTTAATGATCGGTGAGAAAAAAATTATAAGTATCTGTAAGTCCACTTTACCAATCAATTTTAATAATAATATGTTTTTAGTCGTTAAATGGTCGGTAATTAGTTGGTAATTTTTATTAGCTATTTTCATCCTAATTTACTAACCAATTTCCGACCAAAAATATTTGGTCAAAAGTTATGAACGATAATGGAGTCGTGAAATGGCTAGTAATTACTGACCTAAATATTCAGTCAGTAATTTGGTCGGTAATTATGACATAATAAATATATTGGATAACCGTAGTACCGACCATTTTTAATGGTTATAAATTTTTGGTTGTTAAATGGTCGGTAATCTTTCGGGAATATTTTTCGCTAATTCCCTCCTAATTTACAAACCATATTCAGATGCATTGTCCAATTGATCAGTACAAGATGAATGGTCAAACATTATGATAGGTATAGGCAAACATGCCACCACCACCAAGGCTACTACTACATTAGAGGTTGATGGTAGCATAAGCCCTAAGAAGTTCCACCTAGGGAAGAGTGTTCATTTTGGCTCAATCAGAGGAACATACCTCCATTGTAGTTGTAGAAGGTATCATTCTTCTTTATACTTCATGGGCTCAAATTTTATTTGATACCAATGTTACTCATTCATTCATACACACTAAATATACTCTTAATTTAGGATTGAGCTTTAAAATTTAGAACATGCATTGAATGTTAACTTGCCTACTAAAGAACAATTGGGTACCAGCTAGGTCAACCATGGTTGCATACTTTATATTGGGAAGCACAAATTGATTGTAGTATACAATTTGTTTTGTAATCTATTTCATTAACCCTCTAGTTTGTTTTTCTATTTTATTTATAGGTGAAGGTACTAATATATTGAGAGAATAGATACATAGAATTAGAATAATAATGGAGGTCCCACTGCCCGATAAATGAGCTAGGGGAATTTTTGGAGCATGACCTAGTTTGCTTTGAAGATTCGACTCATTTTTATTTTATGTAGAACCTTAATTATTATATATATATATATATATATATATATATATATATATATAAAATCCATAATTGAAAATGTGTGCTCTATTCTTCTTCTCTCTCTCTTAATTATGTACTGAAATATTTTGGGTTAATAAATCTGTAGGCACTACGTGCTTTTCTGGTGGATGTAGCTAGCCGTATTAAATAACTAGTGAACCACATTGAAACTGGTGTTTGTTGTGGTTGTGGTTATGTTCTTATTCCTTATGATGTTGTATAATGTTCTACATAATTCATTGATATTACATTCAATATAATCACTATATATACATAGATAAAAAATTCTTATAATTGATATCAGAGAGTTTGGTTATGTTATAGTTTCTATTATGTTGATGAATTTATGATTATATTGTTAGTATTGTTATTTTGATTTTGCAATCTATGAATTTTGTTGAAATGTCTGGAACTGTGAACACCATTATTGAGAAATTCAATGGTAGGAATAGTTTTAGTATGTAGCAAATAAAAATGCAAGTAATTTGAAGAACTTTGATATATGGAGCTTTCTAGTCAATAGTTATGGTGGCTGCTACTACTATTGAGATAATAAAGGATGAGGCATGAAGACATGAAGAGAAGGTGCACTTAATGATTTTCCTAAGTTTAGCTGATGAGGTGATAGTTGAGGTAACTGATGAGGAGACTACTATAGGCTTGTGGCTCAAGTTGGAGTCACTGTATATGATAAAATCACTTAGGAATAAGTCTATTAAAAAAGATACTTTCCACACTTAGAATGCAAGAAGGGACTACATTAAAGAAACACTTAGATGATTTGAATAGTATCTTATGGATATGAAGTGTATAGATGCCAAGGTGGAAGATGAGGATATTGCACTTCTACTACTGGTCTCTCTTTCAGCTTTGTATGAAAAACTATGGAATCATTGATAGTGGTGAAGGATGAAATTACTCTAGAGGATGTTCGATCTACTTAATACTCTAGAGATATGAGGTAGAAGATAGCTGTTGAATAGTCTGAGTAGTAGGCTTCTAGATTGATTGTAATGAATAGGAGGCCATAGTCTATTTTATTCAAAAAAAAGGAAAATAAATTTCAGAAAAGATCCAAGGAAGGTGACACATATCACCACTACAAATAGAAAGGGCACTAGAAAACTGAATGCCCAAGAAAGAAGATGAGACTTGATTAACTAGGTTAGCCTATTCCCCTGCCTACTATTATAGTAGCATGTGAATCCATGAATATAGATGGCCTCATATTGGTCACCTTTGCTATAATTGCAAAATCTAACTTTTGGATCCTAAATAGTGGTGATTCCTCTCACATCAGTACACATTTGGAATAGTTCAGTAGATGTGATATGAAGTAAGCTGGCCCTACTATTGTGGGTAACAACCAACCGTGTAAAGTTATTGGATTCAACATAGTTAGGCTGAGGACATATGATTGCCAGATCATCTTATCAGATTTAAGGCACGTTCCAAAGATGACTATGAATTTGATCTCTCTCGGTATTCTAGATGATTAGGGATGTATATTTAGTGGTAGTGAGGGAATACAGAATATTCACTAAGGAGATGACATCATACTGAAAGGACAGAAGATTGGAATGATATACACCTAATGGGTTCCATGGTGATATGGACTACTTCTATCACATTTAGAAAGCTTACATTTGAAACTAAAGCTGATCTTACCATATTATGGTACACGAGGCTCACACATATAGGTGAGAAAGGTATAAAAATTCATTCTAATCTTAACCTTCTTGTTGGTCATAAAATTAGTAAACTAAATTTCTGTGATCCTTGTGTTTTAGGTAAGAGACATAGAACTAAGTTTGATAAAGCTAAACACTACACAAAAGGCACTTTAGATTGTATTCATTCTGACTATTGGGGCCCTATAAGGGTCTTATCTCTTGGTAGTGCCCAATTCTATTTATGTCTAGTAGATGACTATTCTAGAATATCTTGGGTATTCATAATGAAACATAAATTTAAAATAATTAAAAAGTTTAGGTAGTGTGTTAGCTTAGTAGAAACCAAATACTTAAAGAAGGTTATACTGATATGAATAGATAATGGTCTAAAATTCTGTTTGTCTGAATTTGAGAAATTCTACTAGGATAAAGGTATAACTAGACATAAAATAGTTAGGGACACTCCTCAGTAAAATGGTTTTGCTAAAAGAATAAATCAAACTTTTTTGGAGAGAACTAGGTGTATGCTCTCTTAATCAGGCTTAGGCAAAAAGTTTTGGGATGAAGTTGTTAATACAACATTCCATCTGATAAATGGATCACCATATAGTAGAATTAATTTTAGAATTCCATTTGAGGTATGGTCTAGTAAACCTATAGATTATTCCAATCTAAATGTATTTGGCTATGTGGCATACTATCATGTAAATGATGGTAAGTTTGAACTGCAAGAAAAAAATTATTGGTAGGATATGGTGATAGTGTCAAGGGATTCTTTATCTAGTCACCATCCGAAAGAAGCATGATCCTTTCTAAGAGTATTAACCTTTGATGAAAGTATCATCCTAAAATAAGAACCAAGTCCTATCTAATCATCTGGAGTTCCTCGATTTGAACTTAAGGTGGAGCTAAATTTGATTCTATGGCTCCAGAAAGAGGAAGGATGTCTAAATTTATTTTTAGACAATCAACAGTTGATTATAAATATGATCTTGAGTCTATTTTTGAACATGATCCTAAATCTACACATAAAGTGTCTATTCCCTATAGTATTGCTAGGGATAGACTTAGGAAGATAACTATAGGTCCTCCTCTGAGATTCGGCTTTGATGAATTTGTTGAGTTTTCCCTACAAGTTTCCAAAGAAATTGACATTCCTAAACCATCATATTTCATGGATGCTATTAAATATCTTGAATCTTAGTCATGGTTAGTTACCATGAATGAAGAGATTGAATCCCTTCATAAGAATGATGCCTAGGTTGGTGTACCTAAAACAATGGGAAGAAACATAGTTTCTTGCAAATTAGTTTTGAAGAAGATAGAAGATACCTTAGTTACTGGTGGTGTAAAATTCAAGGCACGTTTAGTTGTAGGAAAGTTCAGTCAGAAAGTGGGTGTTGATCATTATGAGATATTCTTTCTGATAGTCGGACATAACTCAATCAGGGTGCTTCGAGCATTAGTGGCACATTAGAATATTGAACTTGAGCAACTAGATGTCAAAATTGTTTTTTTTCATAAAGATCTAGATGAAAATATTTACATGAGCCAGCTTGAGAGTTATGATGTATCAGACAAAGAAACTCATGTGTGCAAACTTCTAAAGTCTCTTTATGGACATAAAATGGTCTATGATTAGCTATGTTTCATTGTCTGTGGCTCTATAGTTAGCTAGAAAGCCACTCTTCAATTTTATATCACCTAATCCTCCACTAAAGTAGAGTATATGGCTCTAACATAAGCTATGAAGAAAGGGATTTGGATGAAGAGTTTTCTCAAGGAACTTGGTCTTTACTAGAAGGTTGCAACAATGTTTTATGACAACCTTAGTGTTATTTGTTTAAAAAAAGAACAAGTATACCATGAAAGGCAAAGCACATTGATGTGTGGTATCATTTCTTTCGATCTGAGAAAAAAGTGCAAATAAAGAAGATTGAAACTTTCTAATAATCCAGTTAACATGTTTACCATACCTATCACTCTGAATAAGTTAAGTCACTATCTTGACTTACTAAACATATCAAATCAGCGATAGTCCTATCAAGACTAATCATTTATAGAGAGAATCCCTCTATTGATAAACAAAACAACTTTAGGAGGAGATTATAGTATATAATTAGTTTTTTTATCTATTTCCTTAACCATCTATTTTATTTCTCTTTTTATTTATAGGTGTAGGTACTAATATGCTGAGAGTTTGGATATGTGGCATTAAGGTAATAATGGGGGTCCTACTACTCAATCAATGAGCTGAAAGAATTTTTGGAGAAAGACTCAGTCTGCTTTGAAGATTTAACTCATTTTTATTTTATGTAGAACCCCAATTAATATATATATATATATATATATATATGTTGTATCCATAATCACAAATATGCACTCTATTCTTTTTCTTTTTCTCTCTCGACTATGCATTAAAATATTTTGGGTTAATATATTTGTAAGACCATGCACTTTTCTGGTGGGCATAGCTAATCATATTGAATAGCTAGTTAACCACATTAAAACTAGTGTTTGTTGTGGTTGTGATTATATTCTTCTTGTTCCTTGCGATGTTGTGTTATGTTTGGAATAATCCATTAATATTACGTTCATCATAATCACTATATATACTTTGATGCAAAATTCTAACATTAATTATGAATTTGGTTGCTATAGATTTGAATGGATATGATGTTATATTTGAAATGAACGTATTTTTTACTTTTTGGCGATAATGGATTGTTTCTGTAAGTTAATTACATTTTAGTTACTAGGAGGGTAATTTATTAGTTTTATTAATGACCAATGTTTTTTGCATCCACTTCCCACAATGGATAGTAGATAGAGGTGTCAAACGGGCCTGCCCGGTACGACCCGGCCCATTTTTTTAGGGCACGAACGTGCTACCGTGCCGTGCCCGGCCCGGCACGGCAGGCTGTGCCATGCCGAGTTGGGAGTCGGGACCGCGGGTCGGGATCCAATCAGACCCGACCCGCGGTATTTAATTTGGGAGGGTCGAGTCGTGCCTGGCCAGGCACAGCACGGCACAGCTCGTGCCTAACCCGGGCACGGTTTAAAAACGTGTCGGGCTGGCCCAGGCACGGCCGAATCGTGCCGTGCCTCGTGTAGGACCGGCCTGGTTGACACCTCTAATAGTAGATTTTCAAAAGCTAAGGCTGAGGGCCATTTGAGTTTCTTTGCTAGCTTGATGTGAGAGGATAGAAATAAATTCACTATGGATGTGTGGTTGATTAAATAAGATTTTTTGGAGGTCTTACATGATGAACTATATGTATTATCCCCACAAAGAGAGATCGAGTTCAAGATTAATCTTTATATGGAAACCGAGCCCAAATCCATTTCTCCCTATTGTATGACACCTTTAGAGCTAAAGAGGATAAAGAAGCAATTGGACCATTTGTTAAATATTGGGTTTATTTGATAGGTACCTCCACCTTGGGGAGCCACAATTCTCTTTGTGAAAAAAAGCATAATTGTGTTAAGCATGGATTATCAAAGCTTGAACATGTGATAGTGAAGAATATATACTCTTTACCACATATTGATAACTTATTTGATTAATTGAGAAGTTATAACTATTACACCAAGATTGAATTTCTCATAGGGTACCATCAATTGCGGAATAAGGATGAGGATATTTTTAAGACTGAATTTGGTACCTAGTATGGTCATTTTGAGTACACAATAATACCATTTGGATTAAATAATGCACCCAAAACCTTCATGGATTTGATGCATAGGGTATTTTGGCCATACCTAAATTAAATTGTCATTGTGATCATTGATAATATATTAATCTATTCATGGACACATGAGGAGCATGAACGTTATCTCACAATTGTGCTTTAGAATTTGACGAAGCATAAGTTATATGCTAAGATGAGAAAATGTAAGTTTTCGATGAAGGCAACGAAATTTCTTGGCCATGTGGTGTTGCAACAGGGTGCAGCTATTGACTCCACAAAGATTGAGGCACTAATGAAGTAGGACCCACTGGGGGATGTGACAAAGATACATAATTTTTTGGTCTTAATAGGCTACTACCAAAGGTTTGTAGAGAGATTCTCCAAGATTGTGATGACAATGACTCACCTTACAAAGGAAGGAGAGAAATTCTTGTTGACTCAAGAGTGTGAACATGTTTTTCACACTTTTTAGAAGAATTTGACAATGGCCATTATCCTGATTATTTTGAGTAATGCAAAAAGATAAGATGTGAGCACCAGTGCTTCTCAATGAAGCTTAGGATGTGTCTTAATGCAATGGGATAAGGTAGTTGTTTATGGCTTGAGGAAACTCCGGTCTCATGAACAGAACTATCCCACTCATAACTTGGAGCTAGATGCTGTGGGATTTGCTTTTAAGTTCTATAGGTACTACTTGTATGGAGACAAATTCTAAGTATATTTGGACCATAAAATCCTCAAGTATATCTTCACACAAAAAGACTTTAATCTTGTACAAAGAAGGTGAATTGAGTATCTAGAAGATTATGATTTTACACTCAACTACCATCCAGGAAAGAGAATGTAGTGGATGATGCACTTAGTAGGAAATCTAGGGGTGAACTCAATGTTTTTATAGATGAATGAGTGTTTAAGGATGCCCTTGGAGATATTGATCTATGGGTTAGGGATGATGGATCCTAACCATGCTTATTCAACCTTATAGCCCAACCAATACTTTGGCAAAAAATTGTGGCATTGCAATGGATAGACAAATGTGTTAAAGGTTGTCCAAAGCAAGTTGGTGAGAAGTGAGATTATTGAGAACTTGGTAATTACAGATGATGAGTTATGGTTTCGGGGAAGGCTAACTATACTTGATCATGACCTAGTCAAGGAAGAAGTGTTGGGCAAGTGTCATCATTCCAAGTTCTCCATACATCAAAGTAGTAACAAAATATTTAGGGACAAAATATGATGATATTGGTGGAAGGAAATGAAAAAGGATGTGGCTATATACATTTCAAAATGTGTAGTTTGTCAACAAGTAAAGATTGAGCACCAAAGGCTTAAGGGATTACTATAGTCTTTGCCTATCCCATTGTGAAAGTGGGATCACATCATCATGGACTTCATATCTGATTTTCAATGGACCACATTAGTGAATAATATAATCTGAGTTATTATTGATAGACTCACCAAGTCGCTCATTTCTTAGGTATGATAACCACGGGCACATTTGATACTTTAATCTAGCTTTATATTCATGAGATTTTTAGATTATATGAAGTTCCACTATCTATCTTGTTAGATCATGATTCTTGGTTTATGAAATGGTTCTAAAAAAGTATACAACAAGCAATGGGGACAAAGTTACATTTCAGCATAGCTTTTCATTCTCAAATGGATTGCTAATCTGAGAAGATGGTGCCTATTATGGAAGGCATGTTACATGTTTGTGTGTTGGAATTTAAAACAATTTGGAGTGCTCACTTTCAATTAGCAGAATTTTCATACAATAATACCTAACAAAAAAGTATTGTGATGGCACCATATGAAATATTATATGAAAATTGAAAGGTTTGTTTAAACCTCTTGGGGCAATTTGGTCATTTTACTGTTAAATAAAAGATACAATTTCCATTTCTTTTATTTCTCACTCCATTTAATGACTTCTCATATTTTTTTATCCTTTTTTTTGGATTTCTTTAGTTCTTCCTTATTTCTTCCCCAAAATTATTAAAATAAAACTTATAATTCATGATTTTTAGGAAAAATTCATTCTAAGAAGTGATTAAGCTCAATAAATTCTTCAATTCAACCAAAAATATTAATGGAATGGCTATATTCTTGATAAAGAGGTCAGGGTTAAGGTTAGTTAATATTTTTTCATTTTTATTGTATGATAAATTAGGCTTGAATTATATAAATTTTCAACCCTATTTTCCTTTTGTTTTTGTTTGAGCTTGAATTGCAATTATAGAGCTCATATTGAAATATTGGAGCTATAGTTTGATATTTAAGGTTTGTAAAAGCTTCTTTAAGGTAAGAAATATCTAGAAACTCATGTAAATTTTCATATTTTGAATTATTTGTTACATATACTTGCTTTTTGATGTGTAGTGTTATGTGTGTAGTTATACACCATTTGTTTTGGTTTATTTGAAATGAAATTTAAATCATTAAAATAAGATATATGATTAATTTATGGAAAATCATAAATTTAATACCATGAAATGATTTTTTGATAGATTTAGAAACTCATTTATCCATGTATTTTTTTAGAGAAACTTATTTTTCTAAAAATAGGAAATTAGTATTTGGTTATGGATAAATGATGCTAAAAATCATGGTTGATAGATTATTTAGCTAATTTTTAAATGAGATTATGCTGATAGTTTTGTGTAAATGTTTATAAAAAATTGATGTTATATGAACTATATGATATTTTAAATGAAATTTAAATAATTTTGAAAAATTACATGTTTTTGATATGAGATTTTGATGTGACTTTTAGTCCTAACAAAAATAAGGAAGGATAAAACTACAAGAATATCCACGAATGCATGGATTAGATATGCCCCTGGGTGAATGACCCTAAACTCTCATGTACTTGTTGTGGAGTTCCATTATGTTGATGTAGTGGTTGTCCTACTAGAAACCAATAAATCTCTCTTGTGTATTTGTATCATCATATTGGATGTGTGTGTTCCCAATTGGGGTGGTAACAAGACTGGAGTTAGCAGGTTAGTTTGTCCATCTACATTTCTCATTGTAACTTGTTTGAGCCTTGATTTATATCAATTATATGTTTGTAAAAATGAGATAAAAATTGACAAATAAATATTTTGAGAACTTACACACACACACATTATGGTTTCATGAATTTGTATAGCCATATATATATGTATAAATATTTGTATAGATTTTTGAAAACTTATTCTTAAACTCTTAAATTACATATTGGGAAACGTATGTGGTTATAAAGGTAAAACATGAAATTTTCCATGTTTTATTGTGATCTTCCTACTTAGCATTAGTTGTTCACCCATATTTTTTTCAGGTGAAGGAAATGTTGATGAACAAACCCAATTATGAAGCCTACATATCTATGTGAGGGTTTTGATGGAAACTTTAGATGATTTTTTTTTGAAATAATGTTATTGATATTCATGATGTTTTAACTTGGTGTGAACATGTATATTCATTTACATGTAAATGTTTTAACTTAATTTTTTATGCATATTCATGATGTTCTCTAGAATTTGATTTTTTTTAAATAAATGTGAGAGATCTTGCCCTATTTTTTTAACTTATTTCTACTACTTTTTTAAGGATATGAGTATTTTAGAATAAAACTAACATAAAAAATAGGAAGTGAAGAGAAGATGTTGTCAACTTGTCTGTAGCTTTCTACAAACATGTGGTTGACAATAGGCAATACAATTCATATTATTTTTTTTATTTTTCAATTTAAATTAATTTATTTTGGATACATATTTTTGTTAAATATCTTTCCATTATTTTTACATGTACACTATGAGAAAATTTACTTAATTTACAAAATCAACAATATAAAAACCCCTCTCATTGGATTTTAAAGTATTTTAAATCCTGTTAAATTTAATTAATCAAACCAATCATATCATGGCTTCCGAGTGTGAGTGCATGGGGGCCATGAAAACATACGTAATAGCACCTATAGCAAAAGTAAATGAAATCATACTCATCTAGTGTTGTTGGATATTGAATCTTGGTTAGACTTATACCATATGACAATGGTTCAAAACCTTTCTTAGAATTTTTCATGTTGAACCTACCTAGTACCTTGTCTATATTTGTCAAATGATTAAGGTCTATATGTTTTTAGATCCATCCCTATAGATCTTTATACCTAACACATGTAGATTTTCCTTGGTCTTTCATTGAGAAATAAGTTTTAAGCTAACAATTGACATTCAGAAAGGTCAAAATAGAATTTATAATGAGTAAGATATCATCAATATAAAATCCTAGGAAATTTATTATGCTCCCATACCTTTTTTGTAAACATAAATTCATCTACATTTTTATTAATGAATAATTTTAATCGTTTCATCAAAATGAAGATTCCAACTCTCAAATGCTTACTTCAACTGATAGATAGGGTTTTGAAGCTTTCCTTTCTAGAAATCTTAGGATTTTTATAACTCTTAAGGTGTATCATGCACACATGCTTCAACAATTGTTTTTAAGAAATTCTATGTTGACATCTATTTTTCATATATTATAATCATAGTATACAATAATGACAAGAAGAATTTATATAGATTCAAGCATATGATTTGTGAAAAAGTTGTATCATAGTAAATACTATGAGTGTGCATAAAATTTTTTAAAACCAATCATGCTTAAAAAGTATGTATTTCCATGCATTTCAATCTTCTAATTAAAAAGCAATTAGCATGCAATGGTTTTAAAACTATCAGGTTGATCAATCAGGTTCAAAACTTGATTATCATGCATGGAATGCATCTTAGATTTCATTGCTCCAAGACATTCCATATAGTCTAGACTAGATATGGCCTCTTGGTAGGATGTTAGCTAATCATTATCTATAAATATCATATCCGAACTATTAGTAATGAGAAATCCATATCTCTTGAGTTTATAATGTATCCTACCATACATTCTTTAATTTTTTTGTTTCTTGTATAGGTTCGACTTGTGAATCCTGATGAGTTTTCATATCTAGTTCAATGCGGGGGTGCTTGAACTTTTCAAGTTGAATCTTAATTCCACTATTCCTTTTGGATATAAATGTTTTTTTCTAAAAAAGATACTATTTCAAGCAACAAATACTTTGTTCTTAAAAATATTGTCGAAGTAATATCCTTTAATTTCTTTAAGATATCCATTGAAATGATATTTGAATTGGGTGTTCACTTGTTAGAAATCTGATGATTCACATAATCTTCACAGCTGCAAATCATAAGAAAAGACAAATTCAGACACTTCACAATGGCATACACCTAAAAGAATATAAGAAAGTTAGTTTGACTCATAATAGATCAGATCACATAAAATATAGTTCTACTTCTCATAAATATCAGTTCATTGAGGTGTTCTTTGTGGTATTAGTTGCAAAAAAATTCCCGAACTCTAACATAGTTAATCAATTATTGGCTTTAGTATTCACACCTTGGTTTTATCAAAGTATTTTAATAATTATTTATCACATATCTAAATTATTTATCATATATCACATATCTATCAAATAATTAGTCTACACTTAATCATACATAACATAGTAAAAATAAGTTTATTTTAACTAGAATATAGACTACAAAATCTAATTTAGTACGAACAATAATAATTTGATATAAATTTATTATTATCCAAAGCTTAAAAGCTTTGCTTAATTTATGTATGTATATTTTTTAAGAATACCAAAATTCAATATTTTGTAAGTTTTTTGTACCATGATTATAAATTAATGTAAGTATTCTGATTATATTTTATTAAGTATTTATTTTATGTCTAATATTTTATTTATTCATTTTTTTCTCCCATGTGTAATATCCATAAAAAAATTAGAGTATATTTGAATTATGCAACATATTGTTGATACGTGTAATTTAACTAAAAAAATGAGAAAAAACATAATATTTGAGAGAAAGAAATGCTTAGATAAAAATTGCTCATTTTCCAAAGAGTATAACATTAAATAAATGAGAAAAAAAGAAATGACCACAATTCCTTATTATTATATATTTTTCACCAATTTTTGAATCATTATAAATATTCTAATTATATATTTAATAATTATTTATCACATAACTAGTGTCTGATAAATTTATTTCTTTGTTAGGCAAGAAAATTGCATTACAAAATTAGTCTATACTTTAACTTAAAGCTATAGATAACATGCACATTATTTATAAATTTATTTTAACTAATATATTTAGTGCAATATATAATTTGCAAGAGATGAAAATGATTTATTAAAAATTATTAATTACCCAATGGTTATAGACTTAAAAAAATGAGATGAAATTCAATTTAAATAATTCATTGATAACTTTTTATATCAAAATTTTGAATTTCTATTGGTATTCTAATTATATTTCTAATAATTGTTCCATATCTAAATTTATTGTTGTTCCATATCTAATTTCTATTGGTATTCTAATAGTGCAATATATAATTTTGAATTTTTGTTAAAATTTATTCCATATATAAATTTTGATGAAATCATATTTTTGTCACGCATGCAAAATGCATCAATAAATTGGTCTAAACATGAACTTAGATGTCATATTATCCTTTATATTTATTTTAAATAAAATATTAAATAAAAAACTTAATTTGAGAGAGAAAAATAATTTGACAAATTTTCACCATGATTTTCAATCATAGTAACTATTCTTAGTGAATTTCTAACAATTGTTTATCTTTTATCTAATAGTTGGTTAATTTATTTTGTGTCACAAATTCAATTAGCATCAACAAATTAGTATATGTGTGAAATAAGAAACCATTTTATTCACCAGTTTATTTTAAAGAGAATATTTAATATTAATCTTAATTTGAGAAAGACAAATTAGATTTCAATAAAATTTCTTATTATCCAAAAGTTATATGCTCATACAAATGAGCCAAAATTCAAAAAAAAAAAATTATCGGTGTGTTTTGTATTGAAAATTTGAATCATAATAAGTATTCTAATTATATTTTTGTTAATTATATATTATATAATAAAATATTTTTTTAATTAATTTTTTTGACAATTATATAATACCAATTCACAAATTTGTCTATACTAGAACTAATATTTCATATCATTCATTAGTTTATTATAACTAAAAAAATGAGTAAAAAATATAATTTGAGAAAGAGAAAAGTAATTTGATAAAAATTAATAATTACCCAAAGATCATTTATTTAATGAAATGAGCTAAAATCCAAAAATATAAAATTCCTTATTAATAAATTTAAATCTAGATCTTGAATCATTATATGTTTTTGAATTACGTTTTTAATTTATTTTTTATGTTAAGCATGCATTACTCATCAATAAATTAGTCTATACTTGAAATAATATTTCATATTATTTATAAGTTAATTTTAACAAATATATTGAGTAAAAAATTAAATTACAATAAATTTGCTCATGATATAAAGGTTATATTTGAGCATAAATAAAAAAGAATTAAGTCACTATTCAAAAATATAAATTCTTTATAAATATATATTTTTCACCAATATTTTGAATAAATGTAAGTATTCAAATTACTTTTTAAATAATTATTTTTCTCATAAGCAATCTTTGATCAATTCATTTTTGTAACACATGAAATATCTATTAACAAATTACCTATTAGTTAAACAGTATTGATGGCAAAATGTTAATATTTATCTTAAATATTTACATGACAAGTATTCTTTTTATATTTCAAACAAATATTTATCTTAAATATAATATTTAAATATTTCATTTACTGTCATGCTTGCAATATGCATCAACAAATTAGATTGTACATGAACAAATATTGCATATTATTCATATGTTTAGTTTAATAAAAATATCAAGTAAAAAGTAGAATTTGAGGGAGATAAAATGATTTGATAAAAATTGCTCATTATCCAAGAGCTCTTTCATGATATGAGAAAAAATTCAAAAATAAAAATTCCTCAAAAGTAATTTTTTACTTAGATTTTGAATCATTGTAAGTATTCTATTTAATTTTTAATAATTATTTATTTCATATCTACTATTTGATAAATTCATTTTATATGACACATGTAATATCTATCAACAAATTTGATTATTTTAGAATGAACATGACATATTATTTATAAGTTTATTTGAACTAAAATATTGAGTACACAATTAAAAGTCTAAAAGAGATAAAAATGATTGGTTAAATATTTCTCATTGTCCAGTGGTCATAATCACTACAAGAAATTATCAGATTAGCTACTGAATTAGCTAGGAAAATAATCCATAGCTAATTAGTGAGAGATTAGCAATGGAATAGCAAGCGATGTTTGATTCTAGATTTAATGATAAATTTACAATGGATTTGTGATGGATCAGAGACTGAAATTTGTGATGGAAAAAAGCCTCTAGTTAATATTTTCATTGATTTTGACGCAAAGATTAGTGGCAAATATAGCAACAACTTTAGAGACGGATTTTCCCTAGCTAATTAGCTTGAAAAAAAAAATTCATCACTAAATCATGATCTATAAATATTTTTTTTTTGTAATTTTATATTTATAGAAGGGGAATAGTCCTTAAATTGTTATTTTCACAAAATATATGCATTTACTCAGGGATTTTCTCCTAGCTATTTAGCTCGGGATTATTTCAGTCATTAAGTCTATACTGAATTATTTTTTGTTTTGTTTTATATACCTTTTGTTTTAATATTTGATATAATTTTGTATATTAAAGGTTTGTCATGGACTATAAATGAGGGATCCTTGAAACATGCCTTCTCCTCATATAATTATAAAAATAGAATATTATAAATAAATAATTATAAAAATATAGAAATATGAATAAAAAATTATATTAATATAGCCTAAAATAACTATTTTTATGATTATAAAATGTTATAAATATTTACAAAATAATATTTGAATTAATTAATAAATATATTTAAATATTTGTATTAATAAAAACATAAAATAATTAATTTTATAATTATAGACATTTTTTAAAATATTTGAATTAATAAATGAACATACATAAATATTTTTATTAATAAAAACCTAAAATAATTATTTGTATGATTATAAAAAAAATATTTACAAAAAATCTGAAATAACAAATAAACAAGTAAATATTTATATTAATAAAACTGAAAAAAAACAAAATGTAAAATCAAATACAAGTAAAAAAAATGTAAAATCAAAGATTGCATATTAATAACTTTTTATATCAATACTTTGAATCATTATACATATTCTAATTATGTTTTAATAAGTTACTTATCTCATACCTAATATTTGTTTAATTCATTTTTTTATCACACATACAATATACATCAACAAATTATATTATACACGAACTAATTTAACATATTATTAATAAATTTATTTTAGCTAAAATATCAAGGAAAGAATTTATTCAAGGAATAGAAAAATGATTTGAGAAAAATTACTTATTTTTTAAATGCTATAACCTAAAAGAAATGAACCAAAATTAAAATATAAAAAATTCATTGTTATTAGTTTTGTATGTAGATTATAAATCATTATAAGTATTCTAATTATATTTTTTAATAGTTATTTATCTCATATCTAATATTTATTTAATCCAATTTCTATGAAATATGCAATATTCATCTACAAATTAGCATATACTTAAATAAAATAGAATATTATTTATAATTTTATTTTAATTTATTTATTGAGTAGAAAGTATAATATGTGAAAGACAAATAATTTGATAATGATTACTCTGTATCTAAAGGTTATAACCTTGAAGTAATGATAAAAAATTAAGACCAAAGTTCCACATTTGCATATTTTCTTCAACTTGATTTTTAATCATTATAGATATTCTAATTATATTTTTAATAATTATTTATTTGATATCTAATATTTGATTAATTCATTTTTTTCTCAAACATGTAATATACATCAAATAATTATCCTATACTTGAACTATCATAACATGTTATTAATACTATAGTAAATAAAATTATTAAAAATTATTAATACTATAGTGTTTATTTTAACTTAAATATATAGTAAATAACTTAATTGGAAAAAGAAAACCATTATTTGATAAGACATTCATTATTGAGAGGTGATAACCTCAAATAAAAATTTCAACATTATGAAGGCTATAATTCATTATTAGTATGTTTTTTCACATAGATTTTAAAAATTCATAAGTGTTAAAATTAAACTTTTAATTATAATTTATCTTTTATCTAGTATTTTATTAATTATTTTTTTCATTAATACTATATCCACCAACAAGTTAGCATGCACTTGTTGTAATATTGCATATTATCTATAACCATATTTTAACTAAAATATTGTCTAAGAAGCATAATATTGAAAAGAGAAAGAGTTTTAATAATAATTACTTATTATCATAAGTTAATAACCTCAATGAAATGAATAAAAATTCAAATAAACAAAAATTTTTATTAATAATTATTGTATTTGTATTCTTAATCATTGTTTTTAATTTAAATTATATATCAACAAATTTTTTATCTGATATCCAATATTTGATTAATTTTTTTTGTGGTGCATTCAATACCAAATGATTATTTATTATCAAAAGAATATAACCTTAAAGATAAAAATCAAATTTAAAACAAAAAATTCCTTATTGGTATATATTTTTTACCTAGATTTAAAAGCATTCTAAGTATTCTAATTATGTTTTTAATAAATATTTATCTTATATCTAGTATTTTATAAATTTAGTTATTACTTACCAATACAATATCTACCAAAAATAGTTTGTATTTGAACTAATAAAGCATATTATTAATTAGTATATTAAAACTAATGATATAAGTAAAAAAAATAATTTGAAAAAAAAATTAGTATTTATCAAGAAATTAGTCTATATCTAAATTCTCAAAGTATATTATTCATAAGTTTATCTTAATTAAAATATCTAGTGAAAAACAAAATTTGAGGCAAAAAAATAATTGATAAAAAAATACTCACTACCCAAAAGATATAACCTTAAAAATGAGTTAAAATACAAAAATAAAATATTCCTTATTAATATGTTTGCTCAACGAGATTTTGAATTATTATAGTTGTTCTAGCTATATTTTTAAAATTTATTATCTTATATCTAATATTTAATTAATTCAATTTTCATTTCGCTTGTATTATTTATCACAAAAATAGTTTATAGTAAAAATAACATAATAAATTATTTATATTTTATATTAATTAAAATATGGAGCACAAAGATTATTTTGTGAGATAAAAATCATATGATAAAAATTATATATTATCCAAAGCCTAAGGCACTATAAAAACTACAAATAATTCAAAACACAAAAATTTCTTATTTACATATTTTTCACCATAATTTTGAATAATTATAAGTATTATAATTACATTTAACAATTATTTTTATGATATTTATTATTTGATTGATTCATGTTTTTGTCATACATGTAATATCTATCAAAAAATTAGTCTATATTTGAATTGTTATAACATATTATTTATAAGAGTAATATAACTAAATGATAAAGTACAAAACATAATTAATGAGATGCAAAACTAATTTGATGAAAATTGTGTATCATCCAAAAGCTATAATGTTAAAGAAATGAGCTAAAACCAAGAATACATAATTATATATAAGTGTCTCCACTTTGATTTTCATTCATTGTAAGTATTCTAATAAAATATTAAATAAAATTTAATCTTATTTAGAATATTGGATTAATCTCTATTTTGTCATATAAATAAAATCCATCAATAATTTAATATATATTTGAACTAACATAACATATTATTCTTATGTTATCATGACTAAAATAATGAATTATAAAACTTTATTTGAAAGACAAAAATGATCTGATAAAAATTACAAATTATCCTAATGGTATAATGTCAAAAAAAAAAGTGCTAAAATTAAATGGATAAATTTGTTGCTTAGTATTTTTTATATCTAGATTTAGAATCATTGTGATAATTCATAATAAATTTTTAGTATTTTTATTACATCTAATAATTGAATGATTTGTTTTTTTTTTGTATATGAAATATGCATCAATAAATTAGTCTATTCATGAATTAACATAACATATTATTAAGGAGTTTATTCTGAGTAAAATATTTAGTAAAAAATTAAATTCGAGAGAGAGAAAAATAATTATATAAATATTATTCATTATCTAAAGGCTGTAACCTTGAAGAAATGATTTAAATTTTCAAAATATAAAATTTAATATTAGTATATTTTTTCACCAAGATTTTGAATCATTTTTAGTATTATAATTATTTATAACATAACTAATATTTAATTACTTCATTTTTTTTGTTACACATGCAATATCAATCAAAAAATCAATATATACATCATCTAAGATAGAATCCTATTCATAAGTATATTTTAACTAAATAATGAGTACATATCTTAGTTTAAAGAGAAAAGTAATTTATATAAAGTGTCTTTATCAAAGGCTCAAACATTATAGAAATGAGCCAAAATTCAAAAGCAAAAATTCATCATCTATAAGTTTTTTTTCTTAGAATTTGAATCATCATAAGTATTCCAAATATATATTTGATAATTATTCATCTTATATCTAATATTTCATTAGTGTTATTCATACAATATCTATCAAGAAATAAGTCAATAATTAAATAAACGTAGCATATCACTTATAAGTTTATTTTAAATAAAATATTGAGTGAAAAAGTTTAGTTTGAGGCAAACAAAAAATGAATTGGTAAAATAAAATTTAGCCAAAGCATATAACCTTAAAGAGTTGATTAAAACTTTAATAGAACAAATAACTTATTAGTAATTTTGTACATCTAAATTTTGAATAATTATAAGTAAATTAATTACATTTTACATATTTTGTATATCATATCTAATATTTCATTAAGTCACTTTTATGTTTCATATGCAACATCTATCAAAAAAAGTAGTTTATGATTGAACTAAAATAACATACGAGGCCTAGAAAAAAAACAAATTTTCTCCATTTTATCAATTTCTATGAATTGGCCAAGTTAGTTAAATAAGATAAGATAGAGTTTTTAAAAATTATCTTTATATTTGTAAATGATTTATAAATATAAAATAGTGAATAATGATACTAAATTTACTTGATTTGAAGTTATAGAAAAACAATTTAGACAAGTTTGAACCCACAAAGGTAATCTGGTCATTTTAATGTTAAATGAAAGATAAAATTTTTATTTCTTTCATTTCTCTCTCAATTTCATGACTTATATTATATTTCTCTTCTTCTTTCTTGGATGTCTTCGGGTTTTCCTTATTTTTTCATTAAAAGTATTGAAATAAAATACAAAATTCAAAATTTTTTTGGTACAAATTTATACTATGAAGTGATTAAGCCCAATAAACCCGTCATTTCAACCAAAAATATTCATTGGAGGATTTTAATATCGACAATGAAGGTTAGGTTGAGGTTGTTATTTAATGTATTTTTAATTTTCTTGTTTGATTTCATATTTCATAAATTAGGCTTAAAGTTATGCAAATTCTCAATCATATTTTTCTTTGTTCTAGTTTGAGTTTAAATTGCATATATAGAGCTCAAATTGAAAGGATGGAGCTTGGATTTGATGTTTAAAATTTGAAAAAGCTTTGTTAAGATAGGAAATATCTAGAAACTTATGTAAAATTGTATATATTTACATTATTAATTACACATACATATTTATTAATGTGTAGTGTTATATATGCGATTATAAACAATTTGTTTTGTTTTCTTTAAAATATATTTCATGAAATTTAAATCATTTAATTAAGATATATGATTAAATAATAGAAATTCAATGATTCGACATCATGAAATGATTTTTTTTTGATAAATTTAGAAACTCATTTACCTATATATTTTATCAGAGAAAGTTATTTTTCTAAAAAAAATGGGAAAATAGTATTTACTTACATGTAAATGGCACCAAAAATCAAGGTTTATGGATTGTTTTACTAATTTTGAAATGAAAATATAATAATATGCATATGAAAAATCCCATGAAAAATAATTTGAAGCTATGTGAGCTATAAGATATTTTGAATGAAATTTCAAAATTTTTGGAAAAATACATATTTTGGATATAAGATTTTGAGGTGACTATTAGTTCTAGCAAGTAAATGAATGGCTAAAACTGCAAGAATATCTACAGATGCATGAATTAGATATGACCTTGGAAGAATAACCCCAAATCCTTTCATGCACTTGTGGTGGAGTTCTGCTACATGGAGGCGATGGTTGCTAGGTTGGAAACTAGTAAATATCTTGTTAGTCTTCAAATAATATGAGTGAGTGTGTATGTTCCAATGTGGGGGTGGAAGATAGGCTAGAGCTAGTAGATTAGTTTTTCCCTTTACATGTCTCATTGTGGCCTTGTAGAGCCTTGATATAAGTTTATTATTTATGTTTGTGATAATAGAATGAGGTTTGAAATATGAATGTTTTGAGAACACACACACACACACACACACACACACACACACACACACACACACAATGGTTTCATGAATTTGTATAGCCTTGTATGTGTGTGTGCGTGTGGATATTTCAAAGCTTACTCCTAAACTCTAAAATTTTATATTGAAAAATATTCATGGTTATGATAGGCAAAAAATAAACTTTTCCATGTTTTTTTGAAAGTTTTCTATAAGGAATTAGTTGTTCACCTTTATTTTTCCTAGGTGGAAGAAATGTTGATGACCAATCCAAGTTTTGAAACTTGCATAGCTACGTGAGGGTATTAATAAAAAATTTAGTTGGAGTTTATTAAAGGCAATGTAATGTATTTGGCCATAGGAGCGGGCTATTTTTGTGTAATTGAATTTACTTTTGCATGAGAATGTTTTTTACCTGATAGTTTATCCACATTCATGATATTCTCTAAAATTTGATCTGCTTTAAATAACTAAATGTGAAAGGTCTATTCCTTTTTTTTGATTCCACTAAATTTTTGAGATTTTTGGTGTTTTAGAAAATGAATCTAACATGAAAGTGGTAAGAGAAGAAGCTATTTTTGACAAGTCTATAGATTTCAATAGAAATGTGGTCAACCATAGGCAATACTATTTATAATACATATTTTTCTTGATTTTTCAATATAAATTTAATTATTTTGGATCAATATTTTTAATAGACACTATTTCATTTATTTTTACATTTACTTTTTGAGTAATTTACTAAATTTTCAAATTCTAACCATTAAAAATGCAAAAGAACTCTTCGCATTGGATTTTAAAATATTTTAAATCCTATTAAATATAACTAATCAAACCAAACACATCACAACTCTCGAGTGAGAGTGCCTGGGGGGCATGACATAACATCTTAATTATAATTTTAACATAAATAGTTTATCCAAAACTTTATTAATTGAAAGATAAAAATAATTAGATAAAAATAACTTATTATCCAAATTCCTTATGTGTACGTTTTTTCACCAAAATGTTGAATCATTTTGTCTATTCTAATAATATTTTAAATAAATATTTATCTCATAAATATAATTTGGTTAATTGATTTTTTTTTCATGCATACATTAAATCAAGAAATTAGACTATACTTAAACTAATGTAGCATATTATTCATAATGTATTTGGACTAAAATATTGAGTAAAAAAGAGAAAATGATTTGATAATGAGTACTAATTATTCAAGGGTTATGACTTTAAAAAGAGCCTAAATCCAAAAATCTAAAATTAGTTATTAGTAAGTATTTTTACCTTGATTTTGATATATTATAAGTATGATAATTTTGTGGGCAATAATTTTATTATCATATCTAAATATTTGATTAATTCATATTTTTGCACACAAATAATATCAATCAACAAATTAGTTTGTACTTAAATTAACATAACATATTATTTATTAGTATATTTTAACTAAAATATTAATTAAAATTCTTAAATTGAGGGAGAAAATTATGATTTCATAAAAATTGATCATTATCCAGAGGCTATACATATAAAGAAATGAACAAAAATAAAAAGGGCTAAATTTCTTATTTGTCATTTTGTTCGCCTACATTTGAATCATTGAAAGTGTTATAATTTAATTTTAATAAACAATTATTTGATATCCAATATTTTGTTAATTGATATTTTTGTCATGTATGCAATATCAATCAAAATAATAATCTATTTTTAAACTATAAAAGCATATTATCCATGTATTTATATTTACTAAAATATTGAGTACAAATCTTAATTTGAGAGAGAAAAAAAAATCATTTGATAAAGATTACTCATTATGCAAAGAATATAATCTTAATTATATGCATTTTAATATATTTTTTATTAAATTATAAAATTAGCTAAAATTCAAAAAAAAAATGTTATCAATAAGTTATTTCACTCACATTTCAAAATATTATATGTACTTTAATTATATTTTGAATAAATATTTATTTTTATGTTATTTTTGGTTAATTTATATTTTTGTCATGCATCAAAATTGCATCAATAATTCAGTCTGTGCATGAATTTATATAGCATGCTTTTCATAATTTATTGTTACTAAAATATTGAGTAAAAAACTTAATTTGAGAGAGAGAAAATGAATTAATAAAAATTGCACATTATTGAATGCTATAATCTTAACAAAATGAGGCAAAATTCAAAATATAAAATTACTTATCATAATATTTACCAAGTAGTTTTTGAATAATTGTAAGTCTTCAATTATATTTGTAAAAATTATTTTTTCAGATTTACTATTTGACTATTTCAAGTTTTGTCATACATGAAATATTTATTAACAAATTAATATGTGCTTAAACTAACATAACTTATTATTTATAAATTTACTTTAACTTAAATATTTACTACAATACATAAATTGAGAGAAGCAACAATGATTTAATAAACATTACTTTTCATTCAATGTCTATTTAACAAACATTAAAAAGTTCAAAATTCCTTATTTATAAGTTTTTCTACCTATATGTGAATTATTGTAATCATTCTAAATACATCTTAATAATTTGATACCTAATATTTCTTTGGTTGCCATTTTTTTCCATGCAATGTAATGTCAATCACACAATTAGTCTATACTTAAAGTAACATTGTATATTATTTATTGGTTTATTGTAAGTAAAATATTGACTACATAATATAATTTGAGAGAAAAAAAATAATTTGGTAAAAGTTATATTATTTTTTTTGCTATAAACCTTAACAAACTGAGCCAAATTTTTAAAATACAATTTTTATTAATAAGTTATTTAATCTTAACAAACTGAGACAAAAATAATTTGGTAAAAGTTATATTATTTTTATTATATGTATCCTAGTAACATTTTTAAAAATGTTTAACTCATATCTTAAATCTAATTTATTCATTTTCTATCATGCATACAATGTGCATCAACAAATTAATCCATGCAAGAACTAAAATTAAATATATTTCTTAAGTTTATTTTAACTAAAATATTGAGTAAGAAATTGAATTTGGAGGAGGAAAAATTGATTTGATTAGAATTGATCATTATCCAAATGCTGCAACCTTAAAAATTGAGTTAAAATTCAAAACAAAATTCATATTTCATAAAGTTTCTACATAGATTTTGAATCAACATATGTATTTTAATTTCATGTGTAATAATTAACTATATCATATCTATATTTGATTAATTCTTATTTTATCATACATGTAATATTCATTAACAAATTAATCTATACTAAAATAACATAACATATAATTCATAAGTTTCTTTTATTTAAAATATTAACTACAATACTTAAATTGAGAAAAAAACTAATTATCAAAAAAAAATTACTATTTACCAAATGCCTATTACTTTGAGAAATGAGCAAAACTTAAAAAGATTAAATTTATATATTTATAAATGTTTACACCTAAATTTTGAATCATTTTAAGTATTCTAATTATGTTTTAATAATTATTTAATTAATATCTAATATTTTATTAATTGTTGTTTTTATTATAGATGCAATATTCATCAAAACATTAGTCAATACATAAACTAATGCAAACATTTTTTAAAAGTTTATTTTAACTAAAATATTGAGTACAAAACAGAATTTCATTAAGGAAAAATGGTTCAGCAAATATTACTTATTATCCAAATGATATAACCTTATAGAAATGAGCCAAACTTCAAAAATATAAAATTTATTTTTTGAAAGTTTTTTAATTATGTTTTTAAAACATTATATGTAAACTAATTATATTTTTATAATAATTTATCTCATATCAAATGTTTGGCTAATTCATTTATTTGATAAAATTTGCTTATATTCCCCAATGCTACAACCTAAAAAATTGAGCCAAAATTCAAAAATATAAATTTCTTTTTTTAAGCAATGTTTTTTTATGCTAGTTTTTCAAGCATATTATGCATTTTAATTACATTTTCCAAAAATATTTTTTTCATATCTAATATCTAATAATTCATTTTTTACAATACTTGCAATATCAATCACCAAATCAATCCATTCTTGAACTAACCTATCATATTATTCAAGGGAGAGAAAAATAATTTGATAAAAATTACTAATTATCCAAATGTTAGAGTTTGAATTGTTATCTTTATTCTTATTACATCTTTAATAAATATTTATCTCATTTCTAATATTAATTCATATTTTGTCACACAAGTAATATCTGTCAACAAAATAGTCTATACTTAAACTAATATAGCAATATAATAATATTGATTGCATTAGTTAAATTTAGAGAGACAACAATGATTTGACAAAGATTATTCTTTATCCTAAGACTATTACTTGGAAGAAATGAAGAAAAATTCAAAGTATGAAATTCCTTGTTTATAAGCTTGTTCCCCAATATTTTGAATTATTTAAGTATTCTAATTATATTTTAACAATTATGTTTCTGATATCTAATATTTGAGTAATTAAAAATTTTGTTATACATATAATATTCATCAAACAATAAGCATATCCTTAAATTAAAATAGAATATATTTTTTAAAAATTTATTTTAACTAGAATATTGAGTATAAAACTTAATTTGAGACATAGAAAATGATTAGACAAACACTATGTATTCTCCAAAAGGCTATAACCTTATTGAAATGAATTGAAATTCAAAAATATAAAATTTCTTATCAGTATGATTTATCACTACGATTTTGAATTCATATATGTAATCTAATTATATATTTTTTTAAAAAGCTTTATTTAATATCTAATATCTATTTTATTTACTTTTTATCACACATGCATTATACATCAGCAAATTAGTCAATGCCTGAACCAACATATCATTTATTAATCAGATAAAAATTTCTCATTATTCAAATGAGCCAAAATTCAAAATACAAAATGCCTTTTTAGTATGATTTTTACCCAGATTTTAAATCATTATGTGTGTTCTAATTATCTAATATTTGATTAATTTATTTTTTTTCATGCATGTAATATATATATATATATATATATATCAATAAATTAATCTATACTTGAATTAACAATATGTTATTATTCATAAGTTTATTTTAATTAAAATTTTAAATAAAAAACTTAATGTTAGATAGGAAAATAATTTTATAAAAATTATTCATTATCCAAATAGTAACATCTTAATGTAATAGCCAAAATTCAAAAATATAAAATTCCTTATAAGTAAGTTTTTTCACCAAGATTTCAAATCTATATTTTCATTTTAATTATACTTGTGATAAATATTTATATCATATGTGATATTTAGTTCATTCATTTTTATTATTATGCATAAAAAATGCATCAAAAATTAGTCTGTATGTGAATTAATATAGCATATAATTAATAATTTAGTTTAACTAAAATATTAATTAAGAATCTTAATTTGAGAGAAAAATACTTAGATAAAAATACTCATCATACAATAATATAAAATTAGTTATCGGTATGTTTTTCATGTAGATTCTGAATCATTGCATGTACTCTAATTATATTTTTTAATGATTTATCTTTTATCTAATACTTGATTTATACATGTTTTTTCACCCATGCAATATCTATCAATAAATTATTGTGTACTTAAACTAACATAACTTATTATTCAAAAGTACTCTTTATCTGATTATTATAATTTTGAAGAAATGAGCAAAAATTCAAAAGACCAAAATTTTGTATCGACAAGTTTTTCCACCTAGATGTTGAGTTATTGTAAATATTCTAATTATATTTCAATTTTTATTCATCTCATATATAATATTTTATTAAATAATATCTTATGATACATGTAATATCCATCAAAAACTTAGTTTATACTTAAAGTAATATGGCATATTATTTATTATTTTATTTTAACTAAAATATTGAGTTTAAAATAAAATTTGAGATGGATAAAAATCATTTTCTAAAAGTTTTATATTGTACATTACAATTACTTATCAGAAAGATCTATTACAATATAAAATTTTAAAATATAAAATTATTTATCAGAATGATCTATAAGAATATTTTGAATTATTATATGTAATCTAGTAACATTTTCAAAAAATATTTATCTCATATTTAATTTTTGATTAATTTATTTTTTATTATGAATGCAATATGTATTAACAAATTAGTCCATGCTTGAATGAACATATCAAAGTTTTAATTATTTTTTTTAACTAAAATTTTGAAAAAACAATTGAATTTGAAGGAAAGAATAATAATTTGAAGTTAATTATTATCAAAAATACAAAATTTTATTTTAGTATGCTTTTTTACCTAGGTTTTAAATCAAAGTATGTATTCTAATTATATTTTTAATAATTATTTATTATATATCTAATATTTGATTAATTCATGATTTTATCCCACATTCAATAACCATAAAAACTTAGTCTATACTTGAACTAACATGGTATACTATCAAAGGTATAATTTAACTAGAATATTGAGTAAAAAACTTTATATCTGAGAGAGGAAAATGATTTTATACACTACAATAAACTACAAAATTACGTCCACATATTGAGACCATAAAAAAGTAATTAGAAATTAGTAACCAAATTACAATCACAATGCAAGCATAGAAGACCAAGATAAATCATTAAGATAATGACCACATAAAGACTATATTGTGACCACATTACAACTACCTTATTAGAGTGGATACAAAAATTAGCACCAATATTTGGTGTGAGAATTGGTGATAATATTGTGTCCACATAGTGGTCACTAACATGTCACTAGTGTTTAGCAACCAAATTGTATGTGGTCACTAGGAAGAATAAAGTTAGTATACTATCTCACTAACAAAATTTAAAAAATCATAATAAATAAATGTTAATAGATAGTTTTTTAATTCACACAATAATATCAATGAATAAAAGTGTAGTTTATAAGTATTGGTTTTATATCTATCCAATTAATAAAAATTAATATTATTAAAAATATTATATACATATATATTTTCAAATTTGTTTTATTAATGCTTTAATGACAATACAAATGCAAAATAAAAATTTTAAAAATATTTAAAATAAATTATTAATATAACATTGAATAATATAAATTATTCTTGACAAAGATTGACAAAGATTTTGGTAGTGCTTGACAAAGATTTTGTATTTTGGTTTGAAAAATTAGTCAGTATATAACTTATCATCCTTACTTCTAAAATTTTAAATGTAATATTTTATAAGTATGATTTTATTTTATATCATTTGTTAGGTACATTTTCTATCATCAAATATATGCAATAGATAAATAAAAAGCTTACAAAATGGTCATTATGAAGTTTATAGATGTATCCTATACATTATATAAAAAGATATAAATTTCATTCTTTGAAACATGATTGAAATAGAGTTGAAATTAATAGTGGTGTATGCATCAAGGGGTCTAACTCTATTGCATCTAATATTGAATTTTATGGTTGATTTATTGAAATTCGACATGTGGAGTATCACACTTTACCAATTAAAAGGATAAATCTAAATTAAGGGCGAATGATTTGATTATATTCCAAAATTAGATACTAGAATTTATCATCAATACAACCCAATGAATGTGCACCATAAAATATTATCATAAGTACTATCCATTCATTATTGTGGTGTTGTATTACACAACTTATCCTATAACAAGAAGAAATGCTTGTGACTGGTGGGATATTTATAAAATAAACCCTAAATTAGCCATGAAAGTTCTTAAAAAGGGTGTTATTATGATACCATCATGTGTACCTACATTTTAATAGAATAATGTGGAATTTCATCCAATCAATCTTGTGGCAGATGATAGGTTTCAAACACTACTTGGTAAAAATAGAATCTAATTAGATATCGAAGATGCCCATATTGAAAAAGATAATGAAAAAGATTAAATTTATATATTTATAAATGTTTACACCTAAATTTTGAATCATTTTAAGTATTCTAATTATGTTTTAATAATTATTTAATTAATATCTAATATTTTATTAATTGTTGTTTTTATTATAGATGCAATATTCATCAAAACATTAGTCAATACATAAACTAATGCAAACATTTTTTAAAAGTTTATTTTAACTAAAATATTGAGTACAAAACAGAATTTCATTAAGGAAAAATGGTTCAGCAAATATTACTTATTATCCAAATGATATAACCTTATAGAAATGAGCCAAACTTCAAAAATATAAAATTTATTTTTTGAAAGTTTTTTAATTATGTTTTTAAAACATTATATGTAAACTAATTATATTTTTATAATAATTTATCTCATATCAAATGTTTGGCTAATTCATTTATTTGATAAAATTTGCTTATATTCCCCAATGCTACAACCTAAAAAATTGAGCCAAAATTCAAAAATATAAATTTCTTTTTTTAAGCAATGTTTTTTTATGCTAGTTTTTCAAGCATATTATGCATTTTAATTACATTTTCCAAAAATATTTTTTTCATATCTAATATCTAATAATTCATTTTTTACAATACTTGCAATATCAATCACCAAATCAATCCATTCTTGAACTAACCTATCATATTATTCAAGGGAGAGAAAAATAATTTGATAAAAATTACTAATTATCCAAATGTTAGAGTTTGAATTGTTATCTTTATTCTTATTACATCTTTAATAAATATTTATCTCATTTCTAATATTAATTCATATTTTGTCACACAAGTAATATCTGTCAACAAAATAGTCTATACTTAAACTAATATAGCAATATAATAATATTGATTGCATTAGTTAAATTTAGAGAGACAACAATGATTTGACAAAGATTATTCTTTATCCTAAGACTATTACTTGGAAGAAATGAAGAAAAATTCAAAGTATGAAATTCCTTGTTTATAAGCTTGTTCCCCAATATTTTGAATTATTTAAGTATTCTAATTATATTTTAACAATTATGTTTCTGATATCTAATATTTGAGTAATTAAAAATTTTGTTATACATATAATATTCATCAAACAATAAGCATATCCTTAAATTAAAATAGAATATATTTTTTAAAAATTTATTTTAACTAGAATATTGAGTATAAAACTTAATTTGAGACATAGAAAATGATTAGACAAACACTATGTATTCTCCAAAAGGCTATAACCTTATTGAAATGAATTGAAATTCAAAAATATAAAATTTCTTATCAGTATGATTTATCACTACGATTTTGAATTCATATATGTAATCTAATTATATATTTTTTTAAAAAGCTTTATTTAATATCTAATATCTATTTTATTTACTTTTTATCACACATGCATTATACATCAGCAAATTAGTCAATGCCTGAACCAACATATCATTTATTAATCAGATAAAAATTTCTCATTATTCAAATGAGCCAAAATTCAAAATACAAAATGCCTTTTTAGTATGATTTTTACCCAGATTTTAAATCATTAT
The DNA here is from genome assembly GCA_029783825.1 of Sapria himalayana. Lineage (NCBI taxonomy): Eukaryota > Viridiplantae > Streptophyta > Magnoliopsida > Malpighiales > Rafflesiaceae > Sapria > Sapria himalayana. The sequence goes on from JAREIK010001156.1 coordinate 4,114,147, forward strand.
GTGTGTTCTAATTATCTAATATTTGATTAATTTATTTTTTTTCATGCATGTAATATATATATATATATATATATATATCAATAAATTAATCTATACTTGAATTAACAATATGTTATTATTCATAAGTTTATTTTAATTAAAATTTTAAATAAAAAACTTAATGTTAGATAGGAAAATAATTTTATAAAAATTATTCATTATCCAAATAGTAACATCTTAATGTAATAGCCAAAATTCAAAAATATAAAATTCCTTATAAGTAAGTTTTTTCACCAAGATTTCAAATCTATATTTTCATTTTAATTATACTTGTGATAAATATTTATATCATATGTGATATTTAGTTCATTCATTTTTATTATTATGCATAAAAAATGCATCAAAAATTAGTCTGTATGTGAATTAATATAGCATATAATTAATAATTTAGTTTAACTAAAATATTAATTAAGAATCTTAATTTGAGAGAAAAATACTTAGATAAAAATACTCATCATACAATAATATAAAATTAGTTATCGGTATGTTTTTCATGTAGATTCTGAATCATTGCATGTACTCTAATTATATTTTTTTAATGATTTATCTTTTATCTAATACTTGATTTATACATGTTTTTTCACCCATGCAATATCTATCAATAAATTATTGTGTACTTAAACTAACATAACTTATTATTCAAAAGTACTCTTTATCTGATTATTATAATTTTGAAGAAATGAGCAAAAATTCAAAAGACCAAAATTTTGTATCGACAAGTTTTTCCACCTAGATGTTGAGTTATTGTAAATATTCTAATTATATTTCAATTTTTATTCATCTCATATATAATATTTTATTAAATAATATCTTATGATACATGTAATATCCATCAAAAACTTAGTTTATACTTAAAGTAATATGGCATATTATTTATTATTTTATTTTAACTAAAATATTGAGTTTAAAATAAAATTTGAGATGGATAAAAATCATTTTCTAAAAGTTTTATATTGTACATTACAATTACTTATCAGAAAGATCTATTACAATATAAAATTTTAAAATATAAAATTATTTATCAGAATGATCTATAAGAATATTTTGAATTATTATATGTAATCTAGTAACATTTTCAAAAAATATTTATCTCATATTTAATTTTTGATTAATTTATTTTTTATTATGAATGCAATATGTATTAACAAATTAGTCCATGCTTGAATGAACATATCAAAGTTTTAATTATTTTTTTTAACTAAAATTTTGAAAAAACAATTGAATTTGAAGGAAAGAATAATAATTTGAAGTTAATTATTATCAAAAATACAAAATTTTATTTTAGTATGCTTTTTTACCTAGGTTTTAAATCAAAGTATGTATTCTAATTATATTTTTAATAATTATTTATTATATATCTAATATTTGATTAATTCATGATTTTATCCCACATTCAATAACCATAAAAACTTAGTCTATACTTGAACTAACATGGTATACTATCAAAGGTATAATTTAACTAGAATATTGAGTAAAAAACTTTATATCTGAGAGAGGAAAATGATTTTATACACTACAATAAACTACAAAATTACGTCCACATATTGAGACCATAAAAAAGTAATTAGAAATTAGTAACCAAATTACAATCACAATGCAAGCATAGAAGACCAAGATAAATCATTAAGATAATGACCACATAAAGACTATATTGTGACCACATTACAACTACCTTATTAGAGTGGATACAAAAATTAGCACCAATATTTGGTGTGAGAATTGGTGATAATATTGTGTCCACATAGTGGTCACTAACATGTCACTAGTGTTTAGCAACCAAATTGTATGTGGTCACTAGGAAGAATAAAGTTAGTATACTATCTCACTAACAAAATTTAAAAAATCATAATAAATAAATGTTAATAGATAGTTTTTTAATTCACACAATAATATCAATGAATAAAAGTGTAGTTTATAAGTATTGGTTTTATATCTATCCAATTAATAAAAATTAATATTATTAAAAATATTATATACATATATATTTTCAAATTTGTTTTATTAATGCTTTAATGACAATACAAATGCAAAATAAAAATTTTAAAAATATTTAAAATAAATTATTAATATAACATTGAATAATATAAATTATTCTTGACAAAGATTGACAAAGATTTTGGTAGTGCTTGACAAAGATTTTGTATTTTGGTTTGAAAAATTAGTCAGTATATAACTTATCATCCTTACTTCTAAAATTTTAAATGTAATATTTTATAAGTATGATTTTATTTTATATCATTTGTTAGGTACATTTTCTATCATCAAATATATGCAATAGATAAATAAAAAGCTTACAAAATGGTCATTATGAAGTTTATAGATGTATCCTATACATTATATAAAAAGATATAAATTTCATTCTTTGAAACATGATTGAAATAGAGTTGAAATTAATAGTGGTGTATGCATCAAGGGGTCTAACTCTATTGCATCTAATATTGAATTTTATGGTTGATTTATTGAAATTCGACATGTGGAGTATCACACTTTACCAATTAAAAGGATAAATCTAAATTAAGGGCGAATGATTTGATTATATTCCAAAATTAGATACTAGAATTTATCATCAATACAACCCAATGAATGTGCACCATAAAATATTATCATAAGTACTATCCATTCATTATTGTGGTGTTGTATTACACAACTTATCCTATAACAAGAAGAAATGCTTGTGACTGGTGGGATATTTATAAAATAAACCCTAAATTAGCCATGAAAGTTCTTAAAAAGGGTGTTATTATGATACCATCATGTGTACCTACATTTTAATAGAATAATGTGGAATTTCATCCAATCAATCTTGTGGCAGATGATAGGTTTCAAACACTACTTGGTAAAAATAGAATCTAATTAGATATCGAAGATGCCCATATTGAAAAAGATAATGAGAAAGAATTAATTGCACAATCAGATGAGAATGAATATGTAGATGGAGATGATTTGTTAAAAATTTCCAATGATGAGTTGATATTTATTGATTTTGATGTTATGTTGTGTTGCTTATTTGTAACTGTAACAATTTAGGTGTTAAACAAAAAAAAATTCATATGTGTAAATGTCAAAATATTTCTCATTATGTTTAGTTAGAATGACATATTAATTATATGTTTTTATTATCTTTGTATTTTTCGATGTTTATAAAACTTGAATTAGATATGAGAGGTGATAATTCAAGTGGGTGAGGATCTCAATCCATAGGGAGGGGTATAAGAAATCATCTAATAGTTTGTGGAGAAGAAATTTATTATTTATTCAATGAAGAAAACAATACAAATATCTCTCCACATTCTCCTACACATATAGAAGATATGTTGGCATCACCTCATCATGAGATACACATATTGACTACCATTGATATTCTCTCTTCATCTTATTCAATACTAGAAGGTATTATTAGATCCATCCCACTTATCTTAGAGGTACACACAATAGTACTACAACATTGACAATGGTTGGATATTCATAATCTATTATTTGTATGCAAAGTTATGATAAAATATTCATTCAACCTATGATTGATAATTAATAGTACACATCTTTCAGAAATTTATTACATAGATGCATTATCATTTTTTTATTCTTTTTGTTTATAAAAAATTTAAATTACAACTGTGAATAAACATATAAATAAATCATTATGGCTAAAATATGATAATTTTATTTAATAATAAACTATGATGTTGTTACTGATCCAACATTATCATTGAGAATAAAAATAATGTTTGATTACGAACTTTTTAATAAGTAATAAAAATAAATAAAATATTAACTTAGTAGTAGAAATATGTGTGTATTTCATAAATATAAATATAAATATAAATATAAATATAAATATAAATATAAATATAATATAATATAAATATAAATATAAATATAAATATAAATATAAATATAAATATAAATATAAATATAAATATAAATATAAATATAAATATAAATATAAATATAAATATAAATATAAATATAAATATAAATATAAATATAAATATAAATATAAATATAAATATAAATATAAATATAAATATAAATATAAATATAATATAAATATAAATATAAATATAAATATAATATAAATATAAATATAAATATAAATATAAATATAAATATAAATATAAATATAAATATAAATATAAATATAAATATAAATATAATATAAATATAAATATAAATATAAATATAAATATAAATATAAATATAAATATAAATATAAATATAAATATAAATATAAATATAAATATAAATATAAATATAAATATAAATATAAATATAAATATAAATATAAATATAAATATAAATATAAATATAAATATAAATATAAATATAAATATAAATATAAATATAAATATAAATATAAATATAAATATAAATATAAATATAAATATAAATATAAATATAAATATAAATATAAATATAAATATAAATATAAATATAAATATAAATATAAATATAAATATAAATATAAATATAAATATAAATATAAATATAAATATAAATATAAATATAAATATAAATATAAATATAAATATAAATATAATATAAATATAAATATAAATATAAATATAAATATAATATAAATATAAATATAAATATAAATATAATATAAATATAAATATAAATATAAATATAAATATAATATAAATATAATATAAATATAAATATAAATATAAATATAAATATAAATATAAATATAAATATAAATATAAATATAAATATAAATATAAATATAAATATAAATATAAATATAAATACACACACACACACTCACACACACGTGATGATGTTAAATTGCCTATAGGTTTATTCCTCCTTCTCATACAATCAGAAAAATATTTAATGAGAAACTAGTTGAAGAAGATTTAAAGTGGAGCAAAGTGCCTCCAAATATAAAATAATATTACTGGGAATAATTTGAAATACAATTTTATTGCATTTACCAATTTATCAATTTTTTAAATGAAATATTATGAAAAGAAATGCATAACAATGTATTGTTAATTTTTTTTATAGAAAAAATATAAATGGAATAATACTTTGTTGATATTGGTAAAGGATACATGGAAACATATGGCTAGTGTCAGATATAATGAAAAGCTTGGAAAATAAAGAAAAAAGTATGGTAAAAATGCAAAGCCAAATAGTGTTCCCCTTAATGTTTGAATAAAATGGCGAGAATACTAGATTAATAAGGAGTTCAAAGCTTTGTCGCATATGACATCACATAATTATCAATCGAATAAAGTAGGTAAGGATCAAGACCTTCCAAACATATTAGTGGTTCAAAAATGAGCTAAAAATATTTTATAAATTTGGTAAAATTATCTTTCCTAATTTATTATGATTTAAACTTTATGAATACAATTTATAATAAATTTATGACAATATATTATGTACATCATTAGTAACTATTTTATATTTTCAAAAGGCTAAGTTAGGATGTCCACCAACACTATTTGAGATGTTCAAGTGAATGCACAAGAAGAGGGATATATAATTTGTAGACAAGCGGTAAAATAAAATTAATGCGAGTTTGTCAAAATATATTTTCAATGTCTTATGTAAATTGCATTGTATGAAACAATAAATTATAAATAAATATAAATTTTGGCTTTCAATGGAATTAATATCCAAAGTCAAATATTTTTTTTATTACCATTACAGATGAGTTATTATGTATGGACTTTCATAAATGTAATGACCTACTTCTTTTTTATATTAATCTTTAGTAGGATGTTGACAATTTGATGTGCTGGTATAAATTTTATTTGAATATAGTATTGATGAGTTATGTTGTATTGTAATAATTATAAGAAGCTATGGAAAATATGGTTTCCATTGCTTCACAATTGATAGATACTTCTATTAAGATACTAGAGATTGATGTTGCACATATTTATCTTCAAGTTGTTGGAGTAGAGCAAAAAAAATGGCGAGTGTACGGTCATAGTACCCATGCATCTATATTTTATATAGGTTCTATTTGGAGCTCTTCATCTTCATTTTCAAATTACAATATTTTGTTTGATGAGCGGTTGCACGAAGAGATGTAAGAAATTTAGGATACTTTGCAAAGAAAAAAAGAGAAGATGCAACAAAAGAATGAAGAGATGCAAAAGAAAATTGAAGAAATGAAAAAAAATAGGAAGAAATAATAAAAATAAAGGAGGAAATGCAATATAATATTTTGAAACTAGAGAAAATAATATGCAAGTTGGCAGATGCTTCATATCTTTTTCATCATTTTGAAGAAGATCCATCAAAATATCTTAAAAATAATACCTATCTCAACAAGGACTCATAGTTATTTGTTATGTTATGTTATTTCATTTTTTTCAATGAGATTTTTTTGCTAAACTTTTATTTTTGGTGTTCTTGTTTTTTGATATTATTAATGTGTACAAGAATGGCTGAACTATGATATTTGTTATTTGATGTATTACTTTATAGTAGATATTATGTGAATGTCAGTAGATGTGTAATGTACATGCACTTACTGGATTGTAGGGTACATGGTTTCTATATGTTTTTGTATATTATATACAACATACAGAAATAGTAACAAATGAGACATGTTCCTATTGGATAAAATAGAAATGAAACATGATGTTTCAATTTCGTTTCTAATTTAGAAACGAATTTTGTATTTCTATTCTATTCCATTACTATTTTAGTATCAGAATATAAATTAAATCTGATATCTTGTTTTCATTGTTATAATTAGAAAATGAAAATTTTTGTTGCACATATTAGAAATGCCTAGCCATTTTTCATTTCTAAAACTTAGAATAAAGTCATTTAGAAATGAAATCTTTCCATTTCTATTGTGGTTGTAAATTCAATATTGCGACAAAATTAGAAATGGATTTGCCGTTTCTACTTTTCTTCTTTCTTGTAGTGCAATATGCATCAATATAATAGGCTATACTTAATTAACATAGCAAATTATGCATTAGTTTAATTTAACAAAAATATTTAGTGCAAAATTATTTTGAGATATCAAAATAATTTGATAAATGTTGTACATTACCTAAATGCTAAAACCATAATGAAATAAGTAAACTTTCAAAAAATTTACTACAAAAATTTAATTGAGAAATGAAAAAAAAAATGAACTTATAAAAATTACTCAATATCCAATGCCTTAATATTAATGAAATAAGCCAAAATTCAAAAATATAAAATTCTTATTCATAATTATTTTGAACTAGATTTGAAATCAATATATGTATCCTAATTATATTTTTAAAAAAATATTTATCTTATATCTAATATTTTTAATTATTAATATGCATCAATAAATTAGTATATTTTTGAATTCACATATCATATTATTGATGATTTTTTTAACTAAAGTATTGAGTAAGAAATTTAATTTGAGAACGAGAAAAATAATTTCATAAACATTGCTCAATATCTAAATGGTATAACCTTAATGAAATATGTGAAAATTCAAAAATAAAATTTTTTATTAGTAGGTTTTATAAACTACATTTTAATGCATCATAAGTGTACTAATTATATTTGTAAAAATTATTTATTTTATATCTAATATTTAATAATTCATATGTTACCACACATGCAATAATCATTAAAATATCAGTCTATACTTAATTACTTGTAATAACTATATTTGTAATAAATTATATGTTAACACATATGTTATTTTAACTAAATATTGACTACAAAGCATAATTTCAGAGAGTTGTCACTTTTTTTGATAACAATTAATCATTATCCAACTATCATAATCTTGATGAAATTAGCAAAAATTTAAAAGATCAAAATGCCATTTTTGTAGCTTTTCACCAAGATTTTGAATCATTGTAAGTTTTAAATTATATTTTTTATAATTATTAATATTATTTCTAATATTTAATTAATTGATATTTTTATCACACATGAAACATCCATCAAAAGTTGGCTTATACTTAAACTAACATAACAAATTTTTTATTAGCTTATTTTAAAAATAATATTGAGTGCACAACATACTTTATGAGAGAAAATGATTTTTTGTACAATATTTTACAAATTATACATGCAATATCACACATGTGATACTCATTTTCCAAAAGCTATAACCTTAAAGAAATGAGAAAAACTTCAAAAAGAAATTGTTATAAGCATATTTTGTACATAGATTTTGAATTATTATATGCATTTTAATTATATTTTTAATAATTAATTATCTCATGTATAATTATTTACAAATTATTTAATCAAGAAATTAGCTTATACTCATTCTAACATAGTATATTATTCATAAGTTTATTACAACTAAAATATTGAATAAAAACATAATATGAGAAATATAAAGATGAGATGATAAAAATTATTCATTATCAATTACTACAACCTTAAAAGGAATGAGTCAATATTCAAAAAAAACAAATGTTCTTATAAACATTTTTTTTCAACTAGATTTCAATCATTAAATGTTTCCTAATTATATTTTTTATAACTATTTATATTGCATGAAATATTTGTTTAATTTGTTTTTTATGCACATATAATTTGCTTCAACAAATTAGTTTATACTCTAATATAACATGTTAATTTATACTTTAATATTTAAAAATTACTCATTATCCAATACTTTATACATTAATATATAATTTTGTTCTCAACTAAAATATTAAGTAAAAAACTTAATTTTGAGAGAGTGAAAAAAATTTGATAAAAAATTACTCATTATACTAATATTATAACCTTACCAAAGTGATACAAAATTTAGAAATATGAAATTTCTTATTAGTATATATTTTTACCGAGGTTCTAAACTATTGTAAGTATTTTAATAATATTTGTAATTAATTATTTGTCTCATATCTAATTTTTTGATTAATATATGTTTTGTCACACATGCAATATCTATTACCAAATTAGTCTAAACATAAACTAACATACCATAATATTCACCAGTTAATTTTCCCTAAAATATTGAGTACAAAATAAAATTTGAGAGTCAAACATGATTTGATAAAAATTGATGATTATCCAAAACTATAAGCTTTAAGAAATGACCAAAAAATTAAAAGAAAAAATTTTTTATTTATATGTTTTTTTGGTAGATATTGATTCAATTAATATATTGTAATTATATTTTAAATAATTAATTTCTAAAAACTAATATTTTATGAATTCATTTTTTATCACTAATGCAATATCCATCAAACAATTATTCTGTAGTTGAACTAACATATCATATAATCTATAAGTTTATTCTAACTAAAATAATGAGTACAAACCTAATTTGAGAAATATATATTTTCAAATATTTTAAAATAATGAGTACAAACTTAATATTTTATAAGTTTATTCTAACTAAATTTATGTTTCTCTTAGATATATAATATTTTAATTATATTTTTAATAATTATATATATTTTAATTATATTTTAAATAAATAATTATCTCATATGTAATATTTGGTCAATTTATCTTATTGTAATGTATGAAATAGAACAACATATTAATCTATACTTGAATTAACATAATATAATATTTATAATTTATCTTAAACAAAAATTGCCAAAATTTTTAAAATATTAAAGTCCTTGAAAGTAAATTTTATAACCTAGATTTTGAAGCATTACAAGTCTCCTTGTACATTTATAATAATTAGTTATCTCATATAAAATATTTGATAAATTAATATTTTGTAACAAATGTAATATCAATTAATAAATTAGTTTATACTTAAAACTAATATAGTATGTTTTTCAGTTTATCTTAACTAAAATATTGACTACAAAAATTAATTTAAGATAGATTAAAATTATTTAATAAAAACTACAAATTATCTAAATAACCTTGATGAAATGTAGAAAAAAATTTAAATGACCAAAAATTTCTATATGTATGTTTTTTGCCTAGATTATGAATAATTATATGTTTTCAAATTATATTATTAATAATTATTTATCATATATTTATAATTTGATTAATTAAAATTTGTATAACACATGCAATAACCATCAAAAATTTAGTCAAAATTTAAACTAACAAAGCATCTTATTTATCAGTTTATTAATTTTATTTAAATAGAAGAAGAAGAAGAAGAAGAAGAAGAAGATGATGATGATGATGATGATGATGATGATGATGAAGACGAAGAAGATGAAGAAGAAGAAGAAGAAGATGATGATGATGATGATGATGATGATGATGAAGAAGAAGAAGATGAAGAAGAAGAAGAAGAAGAAGAAGAAGAAGGAGAAGAATAAGAAGAAGAAGGAGGAGGAGGAGGAGGAGGAGGAGGAGGAGAAGTAGGAGGAGGAGGAGGAGGAGAAAAAGTAGGAGGAGGAGGAGGAGAAGAAGGAGGAGGAGGAGGAGGAGGAGAAGAAGAAGGAGGAGAAGAAGGAGGAGGAGGAGAAGAAGTAGAAGGAGGAGAAGAAGAAGAAGAAGGAGAAGAAGGAGGAGGAGAAGAAGAAGGAGGAGGAGGAGAAGAAGAAGGAGGAGGAGGAGGAGGAGGAGAGAAGAAGAAGCAGGAGGAGAAGGAGGAGGAGTAGAAGAAGGAGGAGGAGAAGAAGAAAGAGGAGGAGGAGAAGAAGAAGGAGGACGAGAAGAAGAAGGAGGAGGAGAAGAAGAAGAAGGAGGAGAAGAAGAAGGAAGAGGAGAAGAAGAAGAAGGAGGAGGAGAAGAAGAAGGAGGAGAAGAAGAAGAAGGAGGAGGAGGAGGAGAAGAAGGAGGATGAGAAGAAGAAGGAGGAGGAGAAAAAGAAGGAGGAGGAGAAGAAGGAGGAGGAGGAGGAGGAGAAGAAGAAGGAGGAGAAGAAGAAGAAGAAGAAGGAGGAGAAAAAGAAGAAGGAGGAGGAGAAGAAGAAGGAGGAGAAGAAGGAGGAGGGGAAGAAGAAGGAGGAGGAGGATAAGAAGAAGAAGGAGGAGAAGAAGAAGGAGGAGGAGGAGAAGAAGAAGAAGGAGGAGGAGGAGAAGGAGGAGGAGAAGAAGAAGGAGGAGGAGGAGAAAGAAGGAGG